>CM050164.1:436126306-436671306 GCA_027410445.1 Discoglossus pictus
CGCGCCGCCGACGTCCAGATGTAGCGGTCTCTAAGTGGCCGGTAGGTAAGTGGTTATGAGTTTTTGGGCTAGATTTAGGGGTTAGGGCCGGTAAGTGGTGTAGGGGGTTAGGGTTAGGCTAAGAGGGTTAGGAGGTTAAGGTTAGGACTGGCAAGGGGGTTAGGGGGCATAGGATTAGGGGGTTAGGGGAGGCAAGTGGTGTAGGGGATTAGGGTTTGGGGTTTAGGGAGCAAGCGCGCCCGGGTACCAGGAGAATTCCTGTGCTGTGTGTGCACATAACAGGATAGATCCAAAATCTGTAATCACTTGGAAAAGCTACAGTTCATCAGCCAAAGAAAAATTCATATGAACAAAAAAGTGAAGTACCGTATATACCTAAGTATAAGCAGAGTTTTTCAGCCCTTTTTTTAAGGCTAAAAAGGGCCCCCTCGTCTCATACTCAAGTCACTCTCCCCCCGTGTCTCTCCAACCTCCGGCCTCCGCTCCTTCTTGACCCGGCGCACATGTGATGTCACATGCGCGCCATGTCATTAGCATATACCGGGTGCCGGCACCCTGTATATGCTAATGACGTGGCGCGCATGTAACGTCACATGCGCGCCGGGTCAAGAAGGAGCAGAGGCCGGAGCAGAAGCAGGTAAGTGAGGGGAAAGGGAGAGGTATTTAGGGGGGTTTAGAATGAGGAGGGAGGTTGAAGATGGGGGTTGAGGAGGGAGGATGAGGATGGGGGGTTGAGGAGGGAGGTTGAGGATGAGGAGGGGGGTTGAAGATGAGGAGGGGGGTTGAGGTTGAGGATGGGGAGGTTGATGGAGGGAGGATGAGGATGGGGGGGTTGAGGATGAGGAGGAAGGTTGAGGATGGGTGGGTTGAGGATGAGGATGGGGGGTTGAGGAGGGAGGTTGAGGATGAGGAGGGGGGTTGAAGATGAGGGAGGTTGAGGATGGGTGGGTTGAGGAGGAGGTTGAGGATGAGGAGAAGGTTGAGGAGGGTGATAAGGGAGGGGGGAGAAGACACAGGGAAGGGAGAGGGGAGAAGAGAGAGGGGGACACAGAGGGCACAAGAGGGACACAGGAGGCAGCACATTTCCCACCCTCGGCTTATACTCGAGTCACTCATTTTACCCAGTATTTTGTGGTAAAATAGGTGCCTCGGCTTATACTCTGGTCGGCTTATACTCGAGTATATACGGTATTTGTTATATAAAGTTGGGACCTATCCTGTTATATGTACACATGAGAAGCGCCCCGCTGACACCCCAATCTAGCTGTGTCTAAGTGGCCAGTTAGGGGTTTTCGGGTTAGGCCCGGTAAGTGGAGTACAGGGTTATGGTTATGAAGTGATGGTTAGGAAGTGAGGTTCAGTGGGTTGTGGTGTACTAGTATATCGGGACGCGGGACACGAGCGCTCCCGGCACTAGGAGGCTTCCCATGTGTACATATAATAGGATAGATCCTAAAGTTGATATATGTATTAATAATAGTTTAAATCTAGTATGGCACTATAATGTTTGGTGGTAAACAGTGTTAATAAACATTTTTAATAATAAAAAATTACATTGGTACATAATTTTTTTTTTCTTGCATTTAAAAGAGCATCATTTAAATCAAAGTTGTGTTTGCATGAATACATATAAAGTAACAGTTATATCAACTTCATTGAAGCTAACAGAAAATACAGAGCAAACATAAGTCTGTAGGTTGAGTTGGAAAACAGGTAGGATTCATCCATATCACTGCTCATTGGCTGACAGGGTCAAGCCCCCAGATTAGTTAAACATTTCAATCAAGTTTATTTCTGGTTTGAGAACTTCATTTAAAAAAATAAAATACGTAGTGGCACATTATCAAATGCCCTCTCTGACGCAAGAAAGAAAAATGTTTTAGGATATTCCTGTTATCTGCCTACCACCTGCTGGCAGCTGCACGCACCAGTTTTTTACTGTGTTATCTGCCACTACCCTAAACCTAATCCTTAACCCTAAACCCTAGGGTTTGTTCTAATGTGATCTAAGATATTGTTCTCCACCTTAAACCACATAGTGAAAGAGGAGGGAAATGGAATGGAGAGGACATGACAGGATGGGAAGAACAAGGAAGAGTTGAAAAAAAGATCTGGATAGAGGAAGGGAGTTAGTGGAAGACAGAGGACATTAAGGAGAAGAAGGACAGGGAAACTCCGGAATCAGAAATCGGCTGTCCTGTGGAGAACTTCCTAAACTCAGAGAGGATATCGCCAGTATGCTTGGTGGGAGGTGACATTTTGATACTCTCCTGTATTGATATTGGTAATAGCAGATTATAAATATTTTGCCTTAGACAATTTGCAGATCTTCCCTGTTATGTCCCCACCAGGTCAGTGACATGCAGCAAGTAGGTGGTGCAGAGACTTTGTTGAATGTGTTCTTAAGGTGATAGTTAGGATAGTGGCAGATGATAAACACGCCACTATTTTACTATGTAAAGTTTATCATCTGCCACTACCCTAACTCTAACCCTAAATCCTAATCCTAAGAACAAATTCAACAAAGTCTCAGCACCACCGTCAACTTTATTATACACATAAACACTTTAAGGTGTAACGATTAATAGTTACACAGTTACCAGTTAATATTGGACACTAGCGACTTGCCCATCAAAAAATGATGGCAATAAAATTTTAAGCCATGGCAATGCTGTTTACCACACAATGTAAGGCTTTTGCTCCTCTGTGGACCTTCGGCGCTCATTGCGATCCCCGCTCTGAGCGCCTTTGGCGCTCATTGTGAGCCTTTCCCCTTGTGTACTTCAAGTGTTTTGGTTTGCAACGATCACCTTTGGCGCTCATCGTGAATACATATATAAGTACAGTGTAAAATATCAAAACATTTTAGTACCGTGAATAAATAAAGTAATATGAATTAATAAATTAATATACTTTACCTATTTATATTTAATATGCAGCAATCAATATCCTGAAGAGCTAACAATCTCTTTGGATTTTCCTGCATCTGAAAATGTACAGTTGACTGTTGATCAGCTGAGGAGAAAGTGTCAGCAATGTGGCAAGTGTGCAGTGTAAATAGGCTGCGTGCGCGAGGCCAAACAGTTTGTTTAGGCGGGTAAAGCGGTATTGTAATGCTATATTTTGTATCTCCTACGTTCCTAGCTAACTCGTACGTGCCTTTTTTTCGACTTAGTGTTTTGTTTTGTTTTTTTTAAAGTCCCGCTGGTCGTATTTTTTTTTTTTTTCAAAGACCCGCTTTTCTTTTCAAAGTGTTATACGGCCATAATTTTTGCAGGGTATTTTTTAAACCTGCTACAGGTCTCGCACGGTGAATTGTATAATTGAGCTTTTTTGTTCATCTGTAGTCCCGCGGGTCGTAGGGATGAGCGCCTATGGGGCTCATCTCCACCAGCGCTCATTGCCTGGCTGCAACTGTTTCGTGAGGCCCGCAGTTGCTTTGCGAGCCGGCATTTTTAACATTGCGTTACCAACTTTTTGGGCAAGCCCGCACTGCTGATAACTATATATGTGATTGATCACAAATACATTATACATTAATGTGAGGTTAATGTGAGGTGGATACCCACCAATAGTATTTATTGTCTCACTCCCAGTTATGTAATATATATGATACTGGTTTGTCACTTATAACATTTTATGCAGATTTTTATGATTACCTCCTTAAAATGATAGCAGTGTTTATACAAAGACAAGACTTGTTAGTCTCAACCAAGATTATTCAAGATAATAGCTTTGATGTCAGAATAATATTTGGTTTTATATATTTCCCCTATTGATACAGTACTTTAAATTAAAAAAAAAACATATTTTATTATTGTATTAATACAGAGTATTTTGGTGTTCCTTAGCCTGTTGTCTTTTGTAGATCGCCCACATTTTGGAGAGCAACACTTTATCTTAAGTTACCTACAAAAAAAATAATAATTGGTATATATATATATATATATATATATATATATATATATATATATATATTACAATGTCCTTAATTATATATACTGGGTAGGATACTCAGAGGTTAATAATTCTAGCTTGCTCATTTTCCTTGGCAAGCTTCTCGCATTAGCAAGCATATCCGTTAGGTTGCTATGACTCTGCAGATTTGAAGTACCGTATATACTCGAGTATAAGCACAGTTTTTCAGGCCTTTTTTTAAGGTTAAAAAGGGCCCCATCGGCTTATCTTCGAGTCACTCCCCCCCCCCCCCCATGTCACTCCCCCCCCCCCCATGTCTCTCTAACCCCCCCCGTGACTCTCTAAACCCCCCGTGTCTCTCAAACCCCCTGTGTCTCTCAAACCCCCTGTGTCTCTCAAACCCCCTGTGTCTCTTTTCCTCCCCCCTCCTCATCCTCAACCCCCCTCCTCATTCTAAACCACCCTAAATACCTCCCCCTCTCCTTTTCCCCACACTTACCTGCTTCTGCTCCGGCCTCCGCTCCTTCTTCACCCGGCGCGCATGTAACGTCACGTCATTAGCATATACCGGGTGCCGGCACCCGGTATATGCTAATGACGTGACGTCACATGCGCGCCGGGTCAAGAAGGAGCGGAGGCCGGAGCAGAAGCAGGTAAGTGTGGGGAAAGGGAGAAGGGGGTATTTAGTGGGGGTTAGAATGAGGAGGGGGGTTGAGGTTGAGAAGGGGGGGGTTGAGGAGGGAGGATGAGGATGGGGGGTTGAGGAGGGAGGATGAGGATAGGGGGGGTTGAGGAGGGAGGATGAGGAGCGAGGTTGAGGATGGGGGGTTGAGGATGGGGGGTTGAGGATGAGGAGGGGGGTTGAGGAGGGAGGTTGAGGATGAGGAGGGGGTTGAGGATGGGGGAGGGAGGTTGAGAATGAGGAGGGGGCTTGAGGAGGGTGATAAGGGAGGGGGAAAAGACACAGGGAAGGGAGCGGGGGGAAGAGACACAGGGAAGGGAGAGGGGAGAAGAGACAAGGGAGAGAGAGGGGAGACACAGAGGGCACAAGAGGGACACAGGGGGCAGCACATTTCCCACCCTCGGCTTATACTCAAGTCACTCATTTTACCCAGTATTTTGTGGAAAATAGGTGCCTGGGCTTATACTCGGGTCGGCTTATACTCTAGTATATACGGTACTTGTCACTGTGTTTTTGTTACTTAGCAAGACCAACCTATTGGCTATAATAACTCTCCCCTTCTCCTCCACCATGAGTAGGTAATTCATCCCTTAACCCCTCTACACTTTGTACTCCATTACGTCTATCTAGCCCCTCCTGACCTACTAGTTTTAAATCTCCCGCAGCCTTTCTACCATCTTGTTCCCTAGCTCACAATAAGGTGCAGTACATTACTGCTATTGAGATTCCATTACATTTCCTAAGCTCCTTCTGTCTCCCTGGGCTAGCACATTGCACTGATAGTATCTATACTACCTTGGTGGTCCTTTCCCTAAGTTTGTTTTCTAGTTCTATAAAATAATTTTTAATACACTCCATCGTCTACTTACTTTGTCATTGGTATCAGTATGTACCAAGACTGCTGGTTAATTTGCAGCTTCTTCCAATAATGTATTCTACCCGATATATCCAACATGCCAAAACCAAGCACCCAGGAGACCGCAAACTATTTGATTGCCAGGATCTGGGTGGCTTTACTAATAATGGAGTCCACCAAAACGTGTCTGTTACTCTGCCTATTCTGCCCTCCCTCGCCTCCAGTAGAACTGTTCTCCTGGCTGTTAGAGGGAACAGCTCTCTCTGGCATTGCCATTCCTAAATGGATATCCTCAACAATATCATTCAATCTGGCAAATCTGTTGCTGTTTTCCAACTGCAAATTATATTGCCTCCTCTTCCTGTTCCCTCTGCTTCCCCTTCTAACTGTAACCCAGCTACCTCTATGGACATCCTCACTAGCTCCAGCCCTCAGTGAGCCAAACTCAATTTCCAGAGGAGCAATATCACCAAGTGGTGCACTTTTCCTCTCAAGATCTCCAATTTAAGCTTTAAGGGAGGCAACATGCTCACACGTCACAGAGGTATGGGCCCTGGATCAGATGCTCCAGTAGTGCATACATGCGGCAGGGTGTACACTTGACTGGCTCACGTTTACAAATTACAAAAATACAGTGAGAAAAAAATATATGTATAGTATAAAGATTGTTTTTCTATACCTCAATCTACAACATTAAATCCTTGTATTAGTCTACAGTGTAACTAATTTTTATTTGAACTTCCTTCTTTTATTTAAACTCCCACACTTCCACTACAACTGTCTCATACTTATACTACATTACATTTCTGGTGAGCTGTGGATCCATCCGTGATGGAACCTCCCACTTCTGGGCCAGTGCGAGGGAAGGGGTGTGATGTAAATTTTACTCGTATCCAGTGATCAAACAGTGATTTTGGACTTCTGCCTTCTCCACCCCTCCCTCAACTGATAACTACAAACACCCACCACCATCACAAGCTCTCAGTATGTGATGTAAGAGATACAAAATGAATGTCTATACTCATACACAGAGTCTTCAAAAATTCAGATTTTCTCAAAAAATGTATTTCTATGGCTTATACAGCTACTAATATTGTTAATTTGTGACATACTTGAATTGGTGCATTAATATGGCTTTAGCCCATTATTTTTTACTGTTGAAAATGATAACTCCAAACCATCTAATAAATTGTGAACTCTCATTAGTGCAGGACCCTCAGTCCCTTCCTGAATATACTGTAGCATATTATATATGTTATTATTTTGAACAGTAAAGTCCCAGTTATCCGGCACACATGGGGACTCCCTATTGCCGGATAAGTGTAGTTTCCGGTTAATCGGGAGTCCCCGAAAAAGGGGTCTAAACGACTCTTTGAACCCCCTCAAAACCACTCAAAATGCATTTTAAAAGGCATTAGCACCTAAACTTTAGGCTCAAATAAAATAAATAGAAAAAAAGTTAGTATTTTTTTGTGTAGTCTCGAACTGCCTGATAGTGCCGGATAATGCCGGTTTAACAGGAGTTTTGTGCAAATGGGGAATGGACGCCGATGCCTTTTGCTTGAGAGTCCCAGATGGTTGAGTGCCGGATAATCGGGAGTTTACTGTATATCCACTGTACCCCTGGGGCTTCATAATACATTTGTGATAAATACATCAACTATTTTGATAAAAGTATATTGTGATAAATTGGTTTGCCTTTTAAATATAGATTGTTATTGTCTATGATGTCTTTGAGTATTTACTATTGTTTAAAACACATATAACAGACCATTTATTCATATGGGTGTGCTGAACTGAACCTGCTATCTGACCTACTAGTTGTCAGTATCTGTCACATGTGAACATATGTTGGACAGTTCCTTCATGGTCTGTACTATGAATAATTACTTTGAAATATGTTCTACCTCCATGTTCATCTTTTGTGTATATTGTATTGACATGTACCAGTTCTTGGTAGAATCAAGTCAGGTTCAGTTACCTAATAGAATAAAAGACCTAGGCCCTCATTCAATTGCGATTTGGCCAATTGAATAGGGGCTCTATATAAGCACATAGCATATTTTTTTAAAATAAGTTTTTAGTTAGTGAAGACCTTGCTTTTGGATAGATGTTTACTAACTAAAAACTTCTTTAAAAAAATATGCTCTGTGCTTATATAGAGCCCGATTCAATTGGCCAAATCGCAATTGAATGAGGGCCCTAGGATTAATTATTGGTTATGTGGAGCAAGATACAAATTAGGTAATGTGAGGAATTTTATGGTTCCCCAGGGTGTTTTCCACCCCAAATACAATATGGCAAAGTGAAGGGGATATAATGTGATTGAAAATTTTATTATTACTTATATCAAACAGCGACGAGTAAAATGAATAAAAACAGGGGAGGTGAAGGGAAAATTTTAAAAAAGGGCAAATGCAAGTACAGTAATCCTGGTTCTATACAGAGACTCTGTATTATACATTTTCTCCAATTGGAGGGATACTGATACTACAACTAGCAGTCACAGCTATTACAATTCTAATGGAAAATCCAAATATAAGGATGTGCTTGCCTATATAGAGTATCCTATGTGGTTCAGTCGTTGGCGATTTGACAATAAACTGACCATAGGCTTATAAGAGTGTGGCTTGCTATACAATAAACAGTCCCAAAATTACAATCAAGGGAGTATCTCTACTTGACTTTTAGTAGTTGGCAATACCTATACAGCACAATATGAAGGAATTGTGCAGTTGCTTGTAAGTAAACAGTCCACAGTGTGGCAATCGTGTAATGGTATATATATGAACCCAAGGGTAAATCCGTTGGTCTCCCAAGGGCAAGTACCAGATGTCAATAGGACTGTCTGTGAGTATATCAGAAATATAAAGTGATATAGGGCCTACTGCAGGATTATGAGGGACATTAAGCTAGGCCAGGACTCTTAGCATTTGCAGGCCGCACACAGCGTGACTTCCTGGTTGGTAACGCGCATGCGCACGTCTAGCGTGATGACGTGCGCTGCGTGGTTACTGAGGCCTGACGCGTTTCGACGTAGACACGTCTTTTTCAAAGGTAGAATGACACGAGGCTGTTACAAGAGAGCTATTTAAAGGATAAGGTTGTCTAGGTAACACCATAGAGGCTTGCTTGTAATGTAATTTGCGGCTATGGCTCCATCTGCTGGAGGGAGTTGGTATATACCTCAGATTTAAACCTGAGACAGTAGAAGTGATGTGGATAAGATGGACTTGGGCACAAATGAAAAAAATAAATAACAGATGTGTGTAAAATGTATGTGTGGGAAGTAGCTCCTAATATAGGAGCTATGAGAATAAATTATGTCCCCCAGAGAACAAAGGCAACATTTATATATTTGAAATAAATATATATAAAAATATATATAAAAAATGTGATATCCCACCAATAACTAGAAATAAAATAATCTAATGAAAGAGGGAGGTATATTAGATGGTATAAGGTAATATCCTCCTATATATGACAATGTGAACCCAAAATATGTGAAACTACAAAGAAGCTAATAAAGTGTTGTGTACCACCAAATATAGAAAACAAGATTATACAGTGTAAGAAGGTAACAAGATATGTTAAATGGTGTCAAGTAGTACCCACCTAGGTATGTGAACCAAAAATATGTGGGACTACAGAAGAAAGGCTAATAAAAGTGTAGACATACTAAGTGATGTGTGGCTGGAGTGAAGTATATGTATGGCATAAGTGCACTGGGATATAAGAGATGATCTATGATAACCCCAATACCTGAAAGGTACCATAAATAGATGAGGAATATATTTCCATGTGTGTATCACTGGGGAAAACTAATAGCCAGTGGAATCAAGGTGAGATAAATAGGATCATGTGGAGGTGTGTCACTGGACCGCCATATCATGGCAGGTGGGTAGATATCAAGCCAAAGTTGATAAATAATAAAAAATATAATGATAAAATAAGTGAAGAAGGAAATAATAATAGATTATATCAACAAAAAAAGAACCCCTTAAATAAAGGGTGTGAAGGTAAAACCTTCATTCAAACCATTGGGACTTTGTGCTTTTAATTTGTAAATCCATCTTGCCTCACATTGCAGTAATTTTGTCTCCAGATCTCCTTGTCTGGGACCTGCATACACTTTTTCTAACGCACAGAAGGTCAACACCTCACTGTGGTTGGCATGATAATATTTTACATGGCGAGCAATTGGTGTGTCTAGTGAATTCTTGATGCTGTTTATATGTTCACCAACTCTTCGGCGCAGCTGGCGCCTCGTTTTACCTACATAAATTTTCCTGCAAATGCAGGAAGCCACATACACTACTCCAGTAGAACAACAATTCAAAAATTCCTTTATAATAAACTTCTCCCCTGTTATTGGGTGTTCAAATGTTTTTGTTGGACTAATATACCTGCAAAATTTGCATCTACTGCATCTGAAACAGCCTGCCAACGGTTGTAACCAGGTTTTGGCCTTGGATTCTTGAAAAGAGCTATGGACTAATATGTCTCTGAGATTTTTGCCTCTGCGGTATGTGATGGAGGCCCTTGGAGGTAGAACTTCTTTTAGGTCATCATCACTCTTTAGGAGGTGCCAATGTTTTGATAATATCTCTCTGATGATGTCTGAATCAAATCCAAAGGTCATTATGCAGCGTGGTTGATTGCTCTTATTGTCCGTTTGCTTCTTTTCGTTTAGGCCATTAAGTAGTTCAGTTCTGTTGCAGTTGGATGCAAACTTGTAAGCAGACTTAAGGCATCTGTTAGAATAACCTCTTTCCAGAAACCTTGTTCGTAATTTGTCGGCTTCAATTTTGTATTGCTCCTCAGAGCTGCAATTTCTTTTTATCCGGAGATATTGCCCTCTGGGAATTCCCCTTTTGAGTGGCTCAAAATGTTGGCTACTCCAATTTAATAAGGAATTTGTGGCTGTGTCTTTTCTGTAGGTTGTGGTAGATAGTCTTCCATTATCATCCTTTTTTATCAATAGATCCAGGAACGTAATGGATGAAGAGTTAATCTCATAGGTAAATTGTAGGCCTATGTCATTGGTGTTAAGCTCAGCCATGAATTTTTCAAAATCTTGTTTTGTACCAGTCCAGACCACTAGAACGTCATCTATGAAGCGACGCCATACTAACACATATTCAGAGAGAGAGTGACGGGAGTCTTGAAATACATATTTCTCTTCCCACCAACCTAGCAACAAATTCGCATAGCTTGGGGCACATGGTGTCCCCATAGCTGTGCCCTTTTGTTGATGATACCATTTGTTGTTAAAGATAAAGTAATTGTGTTTTAACACATATTCTAGTAGATCTAATAGGAAGTCATTAAATTTGGTATGGGTCATACTTTTCATTCCCAGATAGTGACTTAACGCTCTAATCCCATGTTGGTGAGGTATGCTGCTGTACAGTGCTTCTACATCAATCGATGCTAGCCAAGCAGTATTGGGTACACATAGATCTTCCAGTTGTTTAAGGATGTCATTTGTATCTTTAACATATGATGGTAGACACTCCACCATTTCTCTCATATGATGATCAATGAATATACTAGCATTGTAAGAAAGATTGTTTGTACCGGACACAATAGGTCTTCCTGGAATGGGTACTTTTTTCTTGTGTATTTTGGGGAGGGAATAGAAAATGGACATAGTGGGAAATTTGGGATATAAAAATTGATAGGTTTGATCATCAATCAGATCTTCCTTCCTGGCATCATCTAGAATCTCTTTTAAAAGTTTTTTATATTCAATAGTTGGATTCTTTGAGATGATCTTATATGTGTTTATATCGTCCAAGATTCTATTACACATATCCTTGTAATCACTGTTATCCATAATTACAATATTTCCTCCCTTACCTGCGGGTTTTATTTGTATCTCGTTACATTTCTCCAAATCTTTAAGTGCTATAAATTCATTTTTGGATAGATTGAACTCCCTATTTAGTCTTAGATAGTCAATATTTTCAATGTCCAAGGTTATTTGCTGTAAGAAGACCCAGATATTAGCATAGTCCTTTAGTCCTGGTGTAAATGAACTTTTGTTTCTCCAGGTCTTAGACTTTATTAGTTCTTTATTTCTACTTTTATCAGGGTCATTCTCCTCCATTAGGGATAAAAGAGTACGTAATGTCTCTATATCCTCCTTTCCCACTCCAAGATCCATATATTCTCTTTCCTCTTTGATTTTGTAGAACTTATGCAATGCTAGTTTGCGAGCAAAGAGGTTTACATCTTTGATGTGTGTGAAGATATCGGATCTTAAAGTAGGGACAAAAGTTAGCCCTCTCTGTAATACTGACATATGATGGATGTTCAGAGGGAAACTAGACAAGTTGACTATCTGAAGGCTATTAGTCTGTGGGACATGGGAGTTAACTATTAGGGATCCCTGTTTGCTTTGGACCTCAGGTTTCTCTCTGGTCCTTGTTGTGGGATCCTGCCTCTCTCTAAAAAATGAGTGTTAGGTGTGGTAGTTACTCTGGGTTGCTGATATGGTTTCTGTTCATAGTTCTCTCTTCTTTGGAGATTGGGATTGTGTCTCCTATTTCTGACATGGTGTATCGGAAGGTCATCCAAGTCAGAGTTTTCATAATCTGAAGAACTTATATCTGAGTTCCCCTGTTTCTGGGTGCCTCTAGGGAATTTCCTAAAGACTCTACCAGTTTTGAAGTCTGTCTGATCTCTCCAGAACTTTTTTTGTTTCCGGTCTTTGATTTCTTTTTTGAACTTATCTATGTTGTCATTAAGCCTAGTACAGAAGGTGTTATATTCTGGTATTTCACTAAATTTACCAAACTCCTGTTGGTTCAAAGCCAATTTCGGTTTAATGACCTCTAAGTTCTGTTGTTCTGTTTCAATGATAAGGGACATTAAGTCAAAGGAGCACTTTAACAGTATTTCCTGCCATTTTTTAATAAATGTATCGTTGGCTAAATTATTAGCTGGGCTTATGTTGATTCTTAGGCCTCTAGGGACGATCTGATTTTTTAGATAGTTCTGTAAACTGCTGATCTGCCATACTGATCTTACTTGTTTTTTGACTGTTTTTAATAATTCACCAAATGTCTCTTTGATATCTTTGTTTTCATTTAAAGTAGACCGAATTTTGGAACTAAAGCTCTCATCAGCTTCCTTCTGCAGGGAATCTGTATCTATATTTGTGATGGTAAAATTGGCCATTATGAAATTTGTTACCTGAACAACCAAACGTTCACTTAAACTTATGTATATATGAGTCAATCTAGATGACAGAAAAATATAGTTCTATGCTTCCTCCTTGTGGGTTAAACCACTTGTCAAGATACAAATTAGGTAATGTGAGGAATTTTATGGTTCCCCAGGGTGTTTTCCACCCCAAATACAATATGGCAAAGTGAAGGGGATATAATGTGATTGAAAATTTTATTATTACTTATATCAAACAGCGACGAGTAAAATGAATAAAAACAGGGGAGGTGAAGGGAAAATTTTAAAAAAGGGCAAATGCAAGTACAGTAATCCTGGTTCTATACAGAGACTCTGTATTATACATTTTCTCCAATTGGAGGGATACTGATACTACAACTAGCAGTCACAGCTATTACAATTCTAATGGAAAATCCAAATATAAGGATGTGCTTGCCTATATAGAGTATCCTATGTGGTTCAGTCGTTGGCGATTTGACAATAAACTGACCATAGGCTTATAAGAGTGTGGCTTGCTATACAATAAACAGTCCCAAAATTACAATCAAGGGAGTATCTCTACTTGACTTTTAGTAGTTGGCAATACCTATACAGCACAATATGAAGGAATTGTGCAGTTGCTTGTAAGTAAACAGTCCACAGTGTGGCAATCGTGTAATGGTATATATATGAACCCAAGGGTAAATCCGTTGGTCTCCCAAGGGCAAGTACCAGATGTCAATAGGACTGTCTGTGAGTATATCAGAAATATAAAGTGATATAGGGCCTACTGCAGGATTATGAGGGACATTAAGCTAGGCCAGGACTCTTAGCATTTGCAGGCCGCACACAGCGTGACTTCCTGGTTGGTAACGCGCATGCGCACGTCTAGCGTGATGACGTGCGCTGCGTGGTTACTGAGGCCTGACGCGTTTCGACGTAGACACGTCTTTTTCAAAGGTAGAATGACACGAGGCTGTTACAAGAGAGCTATTTAAAGGATAAGGTTGTCTAGGTAACACCATAGAGGCTTGCTTGTAATGTAATTTGCGGCTATGGCTCCATCTGCTGGAGGGAGTTGGTATATACCTCAGATTTAAACCTGAGACAGTAGAAGTGATGTGGATAAGATGGACTTGGGCACAAATGAAAAAAATAAATAACAGATGTGTGTAAAATGTATGTGTGGGAAGTAGCTCCTAATATAGGAGCTATGAGAATAAATTATGTCCCCCAGAGAACAAAGGCAACATTTATATATTTGAAATAAATATATATAAAAATATATATAAAAAATGTGATATCCCACCAATAACTAGAAATAAAATAATCTAATGAAAGAGGGAGGTATATTAGATGGTATAAGGTAATATCCTCCTATAGACGTGGTTGTCTACAAAGAAATCAAAGACCGGAAACAAAAAAAGTTCTGGAGAGATCAGACAGACTTCAAAACTGGTAGAGTCTTTAGGAAATTCCCTAGAGGCACCCAGAAACAGGGGAACTCAGATATAAGTTCTTCAGATTATGAAAACTCTGACTTGGATGACCTTCCGATACACCATGTCAGAAATAGGAGACACAATCCCAATCTCCAAAGAAGAGAGAACTATGAACAGAAACCATATCAGCAACCCAGAGTAACTACCACACCTAACACTCATTTTTTAGAGAGAGGCAGGATCCCACAACAAGGACCAGAGAGAAACCTGAGGTCCAAAGCAAACAGGGATCCCTAATAGTTAACTCCCATGTCCCACAGACTAATAGCCTTCAGATAGTCAACTTGTCTAGTTTCCCTCTGAACATCCATCATATGTCAGTATTACAGAGAGGGCTAACTTTTGTCCCTACTTCAAGATCCGATATCTTCACACACATCAAAGATGTAAACCTCTTTGCTCGCAAACTAGCATTGCATAAGTTCTACAAAATCAAAGAGGAAAGAGAATATATGGATCTTGGAGTGGGAAAGGAGGATATAGAGACATTACGTACTCTTTTATCCCTAATGGAGGAGAATGACCCTGATAAAAGTAGAAATAAAGAACTAATAAAGTCTAAGACCTGGAGAAACAAAAGTTCATTTACACCAGGACTAAAGGACTATGCTAATATCTGGGTCTTCTTACAGCAAATAACCTTGGACATTGAAAATATTGACTATCTAAGACTAAATAGGGAGTTCAATCTATCCAAAAATGAATTTATAGCACTTAAAGATTTGGAGAAATGTAAGGAGATACAAATAAAACCCGCAGATAAGGGAGGAAATATTGTAATTATGGATAACAGTGATTACAAGGATATGTGTAATAGAATCTTGGACGATATAAACACATATAAGATCATCTCAAAGAATCCAACTATTGAATATAAAAAACTTTTAAAAGAGATTCTAGATGATGCCAGGAAGGAAGATCTGATTGATGATCAAACCTATCAATTTTTATATCCCAAATTTCCCACTATGTCCATTTTCTATTCCCTCCCCAAAATACACAAGAAAAAAGTACCCATTCCAGGAAGACCTATTGTGTCCGGTACAAACAATCTTTCTTACAATGCTAGTATATTCATTGATCATCATATGAGAGAAATGGTGGAGTGTCTACCATCATATGTTAAAGATACAAATGACATCCTTAAACAACTGGAAGATCTATGTGTACCCAATACTGCTTGGCTAGCATCGATTGATGTAGAAGCACTGTACAGCAGCATACCTCACCAACATGGGATTAGAGCGTTAAGTCACTATCTGGGAATGAAAAGTATGACCCATACCAAATTTAATGACTTCCTATTAGATCTACTAGAATATGTGTTAAAACACAATTACTTTATCTTTAACAACAAATGGTATCATCAACAAAAGGGCACAGCTATGGGGACACCATGTGCCCCAAGCTATGCGAATTTGTTGCTAGGTTGGTGGGAAGAGAAATATGTATTTCAAGACTCCCGTCACTCTCTCTCTGAATATGTGTTAGTATGGCGTCGCTTCATAGATGACGTTCTAGTGGTCTGGACTGGTACAAAACAAGATTTTGAAAAATTCATGGCTGAGCTTAACACCAATGACATAGGCCTACAATTTACCTATGAGATTAACTCTTCATCCATTACGTTCCTGGATCTATTGATAAAAAAGGATGATAATGGAAGACTATCTACCACAACCTACAGAAAAGACACAGCCACAAATTCCTTATTAAATTGGAGTAGCCAACATTTTGAGCCACTCAAAAGGGGAATTCCCAGAGGGCAATATCTCCGGATAAAAAGAAATTGCAGCTCTGAGGAGCAATACAAAATTGAAGCCGACAAATTACGAACAAGGTTTCTGGAAAGAGGTTATTCTAACAGATGCCTTAAGTCTGCTTACAAGTTTGCATCCAACTGCAACAGAACTGAACTACTTAATGGCCTAAACGAAAAGAAGCAAACGGACAATAAGAGCAATCAACCACGCTGCATAATGACCTTTGGATTTGATTCAGACATCATCAGAGAGATATTATCAAAACATTGGCACCTCCTAAAGAGTGATGATGACCTAAAAGAAGTTCTACCTCCAAGGGCCTCCATCACATACCGCAGAGGCAAAAATCTCAGAGACATATTAGTCCATAGCTCTTTTCAAGAATCCAAGGCCAAAACCTGGTTACAACCGTTGGCAGGCTGTTTCAGATGCAGTAGATGCAAATTTTGCAGGTATATTAGTCCAACAAAAACATTTGAACACCCAATAACAGGGGAGAAGTTTATTATAAAGGAATTTTTGAATTGTTGTTCTACTGGAGTAGTGTATGTGGCTTCCTGCATTTGCAGGAAAATTTATGTAGGTAAAACGAGGCGCCAGCTGCGCCGAAGAGTTGGTGAACATATAAACAGCATCAAGAATTCACTAGACACACCAATTGCTCGCCATGTAAAATATTATCATGCCAACCACAGTGAGGTGTTGACCTTCTGTGCGTTAGAAAAAGTGTATGCAGGTCCCAGACAAGGAGATCTGGAGACAAAATTACTGCAATGTGAGGCAAGATGGATTTACAAATTAAAAGCACAAAGTCCCAATGGTTTGAATGAAGGTTTTACCTTCACACCCTTTATTTAAGGGGTTCTTTTTTTGTTGATATAATCTATTATTATTTCCTTCTTCACTTATTTTATCATTATATTTTTTATTATTTATCAACTTTGGCTTGATATCTACCCACCTGCCATGATATGGCGGTCCAGTGACACACCTCCACATGATCCTATTTATCTCACCTTGATTCCACTGGCTATTAGTTTTCCCCAGTGATACACACATGGAAATATATTCCTCATCTATTTATGGTACCTTTCAGGTATTGGGGTTATCATAGATCATCTCTTATATCCCAGTGCACTTATGCCATACATATACTTCACTCCAGCCACACATCACTTAGTATGTCTACACTTTTATTAGCCTTTCTTCTGTAGTCCCACATATTTTTGGTTCACATACCTAGGTGGGTACTACTTGACACCATTTAACATCTCTTGTTACCTTCTTACACTGTATAATCTTGTTTTCTATATTTGGTGGTACACAACACTTTATTAGCTTCTTTGTAGTTTCACATATTTTGGGTTCACATTGTCATATATAGGAGGATATTACCTTATACCATCTAATATACCTCCCTCTTTCATTAGATTATTTTATTTCTAGTTATTGGTGGGATATCACATTTTTTATATATATTTTTATATATATTTATTTCAAATATATAAATGTTGCCTTTGTTCTCTGGGGGACATAATTTATTCTCATAGCTCCTATATTAGGAGCTACTTCCCACACATACATTTTACACACATCTGTTATTTATTTTTTTCATTTGTGCCCAAGTCCATCTTATCCACATCACTTCTACTGTCTCAGGTTTAAATCTGAGGTATATACCAACTCCCTCCAGCAGATGGAGCCATAGCCGCAAATTACATTACAAGCAAGCCTCTATGGTGTTACCTAGACAACCTTATCCTTTAAATAGCTCTCTTGTAACAGCCTCGTGTCATTCTACCTTTGAAAAAGACGTGTCTACGTCGAAACGCGTCAGGCCTCAGTAACCACGCAGCGCACGTCATCACGCTAGACGTGCGCATGCGCGTTACCAACCAGGAAGTCACGCTGTGTGCGGCCTGCAAATGCTAAGAGTCCTGGCCTAGCTTAATGTCCCTCATAATCCTGCAGTAGGCCCTATATCACTTTATATTTCTGATATACTCACAGACAGTCCTATTGACATCTGGTACTTGCCCTTGGGAGACCAACGGATTTACCCTTGGGTTCATATATATACCATTACACGATTGCCACACTGTGGACTGTTTACTTACAAGCAACTGCACAATTCCTTCATATTGTGCTGTATAGGTATTGCCAACTACTAAAAGTCAAGTAGAGATACTCCCTTGATTGTAATTTTGGGACTGTTTATTGTATAGCAAGCCACACTCTTATAAGCCTATGGTCAGTTTATTGTCAAATCGCCAACGACTGAACCACATAGGATACTCTATATAGGCAAGCACATCCTTATATTTGGATTTTCCATTAGAATTGTAATAGCTGTGACTGCTAGTTGTAGTATCAGTATCCCTCCAATTGGAGAAAATGTATAATACAGAGTCTCTGTATAGAACCAGGATTACTGTACTTGCATTTGCCCTTTTTTAAAATTTTCCCTTCACCTCCCCTGTTTTTATTCATTTTACTCGTCGCTGTTTGATATAAGTAATAATAAAATTTTCAATCACATTATATCCCCTTCACTTTGCCATTATGTGGAGCAAGACACTTGTGACTCTGACAGTTCTAATGACAGTACACGGATCAGGTTAAAAGTACACACTGTGAATGTGTGTCACCAGAGGACAGTAGAGAGCCCTTCAAGACTTCTCCCCAGGAGTGAGATGATTAAGAAGATCCTTAAAAAGCTTGGGTGTGGCTGCAATCAAGACCTGCTGCTGCCTCCAGGTGGAGAGTTGTTTGACAGAGGTGAGTGTTGTGGAAGTGTGCAGGGCTGCTGTCAGCGGCCGCACTGAAAGCTAATGGACCAAAGCCAGAAGCTTTGAAGAGAGAGCCTACAGATAAGAGGAACAGAAAGTCTCTGAAGGTGATGACCGAAGGAGGGATCTGCTTAGGAAAGAGAGGCCAGAGATACAGAGCCTGAGAGAGAGGTGAGAGAGAAAGACACCTCTGCTGCCTATGTTTGGACTGTATGTTTGCACTTACATGTTAGACGTGAGGGAACTACAGTTTAGTTATGCAGGGCTTCAATGAGAAGCTAGGGTTTGTTTCTGCCTTCAGTTTTATGTAATATGCTGTCAAAACAATCAGTAAAGTGTGGTTAAATATTTAAAGCCCTCCTGCGTCCTCCATTTTATTGAAAAACAAGTCACGGATCCTGAGAGTGTCAGTGAATATGTCACAACATATATCTAATTGGGACTAAATGATTTCATGGTGGTGATGGCTTATGACTGCAGATATATTACCTCTGGTTACATTAAAACCTATCATTAAAAATTAATAAATCTGCCATACGTTAACCAATCTGCCTCACATGTTTAATTTCAGAATAGATGGGCATGTTGAAACTTCTTCATAAAAATAATTATAAGGCTAGATTTCCAGTGAAATATCTGTAATTCTGTACCTTACATATTTGTTCATATGGATCTAGCGGCTTGATCTGTGCACTCTAGTCAATATGGTAATTGCACTGTGCTGTTGGTTCTCTATAACTTTAGGTCTTCTCTATAAATGTTCAAATTTCATTTTTTTCCCAAAGCAAACAACTAAAAAGGACAGCTGCAATATCCTAACAGTAAATTTATAGATATTTTAATTAGGCAATGATCATTAATACAATTCATATTCAATGATAAAAAACAAAACAATATTCAACATTAAATTTACTTTGAGGGTTCAGCTGCTGCTCTCTATAAGGTCAAGGGAGGAAGTGATTATATCAACATACTGGTCTATGCTAGTTGTAGACTCTTTGTTTTAAAGTGGTTTCTCTTGGCAAAAGGCTTTTGCTGTGGTGGCAGGTTATGGAGGATTGTTTATTTTATCTAACCAGATTGTTCTTAAAACCCTTTAAACATGTCTCACAAACAAGCCCCCTTTCATCTTTGTAGACCTTATCAGGGTGGGTAAAAGTACTGATACTATAATCTTTAAAAGCAAATTTAATATTCACTATTGCTATTATAAATTATTAAATAAGAGATTTATTAATGATTAACACATAATTTAAAACAAATAGCTCCTCTTATTAGGACATTACTGAGGTTTTGTAAAGTGACACAGCACTTAAACTATGATCTGATAAAGGCTTGCAAGTCATATGGGAGAGCTGCTTAAATTTTTTAAAATGATCAAAAATTGACATAATTCTCAGAATTATAGTTATTGCTTGTGTAGCCCATGAAACCTTCCCACAAGCAGCAGTTCTAGATAATAGTTGCTTTATATGACTTGTCCGCCAAGTGCCTGGGGTTTTGTCGAGATAAACAGCCGCAGAGTCCATCAAACAGTCCAGCAGAACTGTAGAGGAACAATTGGTATATATACTGTTTCAGCTCTGCCGGATGTTCTGCAATGCAATGTGTGTAGTGTAGTGTGGGCCACAGTAATTCATTTTGGGGTTACTCCATCATGTTATTTACACTGTAATAATAACGGTAAGTAGTTGAGATACAGTTTCTGCTATGATTGTTAGTGGGACAACAAAGGGTTAACTTTGCAGGACTTTGTATGTATATGGACTATTAGAATGTTATTTCTGCAGAGGGGCCTTGAGGAAGAGATTAGTTAACACATTAACCAGACAATATCTTGCTGCTTTGCAGACTTTACATGGATGATCAAAAGATAGTCGTAAAAGTTGATAAGCTCACCAGATAGATAACCCCCTTGCAGGCCTCAGAAACACAGGCCTGGGCTGTCTGAAGTTGTCAAGAGGGAATAAGAGATATAGAGTATTGATAGAAAATGTGTAATGAAAACAAGAAAGCCAGACCCCTCTATACATTTGGAAATCATGTTGGTGGGGGTATAGCAAGCCCTATTTGCCCAGGAGGATGGGCTAGAGGGGGTGGTGTTTTGTGAGATCTGTGAAATGTTTTGTTGAAAAAATAAAGAAGTGGCCAGTCTGATTTGGACACACTAATTAATTGTGTCAGAGTCTGAGTGGAACATTTTAAAACCAAAGGAATGTCTGCCTGCGTCTTTCTTCTAGGGCGAGTTAGCAACTTCTGATGTCCTGAGTTCTCCTCAGAAGGTGTTTTGGCTGGGTGCTGAGATCTTGAACGCAAAAAGTCACGGCCTAGAGAGAGATAATTGGGTGAACTTGGGCCCCAAATTGTGGGTCGTAACAGCTGGTGGCAGTCGTGGGAGATCTCAAGCATATTTACCAGCATCCAGGATGGCATATGAAAACTTATCCAAGATGGAAATCAAGTACTTTCAGCTACTTGGAGGAGACATTGAGACTGTCAGGCAATTTCTCCAGCGCTTCCAGACCAGCTCCTTGATTGCCTGCAGAGCAGAGGTGATTCAGGAGAAAAGGAGCCACATCACAAGGATGATGGAGCGGAGAGGTGGACCTGGCATTAGCTGTTACCGATCAGTGGATGGCATTCCCGGGACTCCAGCAGGGAGGTGAGCTATCAGAATGGCTAGAGGGACTGGTTTGGGGGGAGATTGCTTTGGAGGAGCAGTATATTGATCTGATGGAGCATTGCATCAGCCCTCCTGCTACAGAATTGAGCTAATGAAAGAACTCCATGGCAATCCAGCATATGGCATTGGCCTAGAGAACGGGGTTGATCCTGTATAATCAGCGCTGCCAAGAATTGGGACTAAAACCAGGGTCCCAGGAGGCTGCATTGATTGAACCCTTGATCCAGGAAGAGCTGCAACTGGAAGTCAGTTATATGGAGCTGCTAGGGGAAGCAGCCCACGCTAGGACCTGGCTCAAGGGAAGGAAGTTGCCCTGCCAAGCGGGTGGGGATGATGAAGACACATCCTGGTATCCGGAGGCCCTGGAAACATACTGCTGTTTTGATAGTTGATTGCCCTTAGAGAGCATTGACTGTTTGCAAAGTACAGCACTGGAAGAGGGCGCAGAGGACTGTTGGTAAAACACAGGCTAAGCAGACAGTCTGGATGGGAGTAGCTATTCTCACTGTGTCCTGGGAATGGACTGTGCTCCACTGAAGGAGCTCCAGGTGATAGCCAATGTCAAGGAGTCAGTCACAGTTCAGGGCGCAGACTCAGCAAGCAGCACTATTAGCGTGGCAGACCAGGGGGCGCAGCCCTATCCAAGTGGTGGGGACACTATTGCTAAGAACACAGTAGTGGGGAAGACAGGGAATGTATGTCAAATTGATGGCCCAAGGGAAAGTCTGGATCAGAGCATGGAGATCCTGCTGGACAGAGACCAAGCCTGTAAGCTAGACTGGAACAGCACTCCATATTGTGTGCCCAAGCAAGCAGAGTTGGAGCACAGTGCCCTGACTGTGGTACCAGGAGTGGGAGAGTACCATGCCCACACTGTGGTTCCAGGCGAGGTGGAAAACAGTACACCGACAATGGTCAAAGGAGATGGAGAAATGGAGTTCCATGCCCAGACTGTGGTGTAGGGGAAAGTGGAGTACGGTGCTCAGCTTATGTTTCAACACAGAGGGGTGGAGGCTACACTCAAGGCCCTGGTTTCTGATGCCAGCCAGCATATCCAGCTTGCAGGGTACGTACTGGGATTATTTTATTCCAATGGAAAATGACTATGCTACTGGCCTAATGGACAAGGATGAACACTAGCCCTGGTCTGTTGTGTTTGTGCTGGCAGGGAATCCCCAGGGGTTGCGCCTGCCATTTATTTCCTACCTGGAGTTGGTACAAGGGAAACAAGAATCTGCCCTGCACACAAAGGCCCTGTGCTGGTGGAAGCCTGGAGTAATCAGTTTCCACATTTGCCCAAATGGAGTTGGGTGGTCCTCCTGTTTCAGCCGGACAGGTAGGGTTACTGCTCAGGTTTTGGCGGCTTGTACTGTTATTTGACCCTTCATGGTGCCTGATGTTTCACGTTCCTTGGATTACAAATAGGGATCCACAGGAAGCTATTTCCAGCACACACCCCTACTTGTTACTCCCTGCGGCTGCAGGAAAATGGGGAATCACAGAATGCTTCTCCTGGGATAGTATCTCTAAGCCGCAGAAATGCCGGCATCCATCTGATTAAAGATGAACGCTGGGATCCTGCATTTGGGGCTCCACTAAATCTCACAATTAACCCTACTATTTGGAACTCTGGCACGCTGGGTTGCTACTATTCAAACAGACTATTCAAACAGACCTGAAACTTGTTGTGGGGACAGTGACCTGATTGTTTTGTGTGTAGTGCAGTGACACAACAAAGGGGTTACTTTGTATGTATATGGGCAATTGGAATGAGCCCACTGCTCCATTTCCACAGCTAAGACACCATATTGCTCACTCTGTCTCCCTGGCCTGTCTCCCTGGTATCCTGATCCCACTGCTCTATTTCCACAGCTAAGGTATTGAGAACTGAGGAACTGCTACATTTACATAATTATCATATTACATCTGTTATTATAACTACTGACATTGTTAGTTTCCCTGGATAAATTGTGTACCTCTGTAATTCTTTGTAACCTCCCCCACTATTTGCATATCCTGTGTTTATAGCTTTTAAAAAAACACATTCTAAAGCCATTTCCATTCTCTGCCAGACACCATATTACTTACTCTGTCTCCTTGGCCTGTCTCCCTGGTTTCCTAAGCCCAATCCCCTCTCTCCCAACCCCTCACCTACCCACTGCTGGTTTCTCTTAATTTATTGATTCACACAAATTATTTACAGCTAATCAATTAGCAACACCTGCTAACTAGTCATAATAATCCTTTACACAATGTTTTCTCTTGCCTTCTTCTTCCTCATATGCTCCTGCATTTTCCTCAGGAACTTCAGTTCAATTCAATTGTTCCCCTTCTTGTCTCCAACATAACCATCTCACCTTTCATGCCCTCCTCTCTACTCTTATGCTCCCACAAGCGACTTTTAGCTAACCTATGTTCAAATTGTGTGTCTCCTGAGTTTCCCACTTGCAGTTTACATTACTGACTACTAGGGGCAGATAACATATTGCATACTACAGCCATTCACTTCACACTGACTTTACATCAGATCCTTTCCCTCTCCAACTAATGAATAACCTTCTAACTTTTCACATCCGCCTTCCTATGTAACCCTCACTTCCTTCCTGAATTCCATGTCTCATCCTCTCCAGGTCTCTGCCTCTTAAATACCTTTTAGATTGTAAGTAGCGAGTTTCCATTCTAGTAAGGTCCTTTGAAATAAAGCATATTTTACACTTTTTACAAGACTTGAAGCTCAAAACAGGGCTCTTCTTTTTCTTCAGTTATTAATATTTGTATAAAGTTGTATATTTCCATGTTCTAAACCCCAGTACAGCACTACGGAATATGTTGACGCAATACAAATAAAAGATGATAATAATAATAATTAATAAAATGTTGGTTCTGGTAGAGGGGCACTGAGGAAGAGATTAGTTAATACATTAACCAGACAACATGGCTGCTTTGCAAACTTTACATGGATGATGAAAAGATAGTTGTAAAAGCTGATAAGCTCACCAGATAGATAACCCCCTTGCAGGCCTCGTAAAGTTGTCAAGATGGAATAAGAGAAAAAGAGTATTGATAGAAAATGTGTAAAGAAAAGAAAGACAGACCCCTCTATACATCTGGAAATCATGTGGGTGGGGGTAGAGCAAGCCATATTTGGAGAGCTGTGAAATGTTTTGTTGAAAAAAAGTGGCCAGTCTGATTTGGACACACTAACTAATAGTGTTGTCGGAGTCTGAGTGGATTATTCTAAAACCAAAGGAATGTCTGCCTGTGTCTTTCTTCTGGGGCAAGTTAGCAACTTCTGATGTCCTGAGTTCTCCTAAGAAGGTGTTGGGGCTGGGTGCTGAGATTTTGAACACAAAAGAGAATTGGGGTGAGTGTGATCCCCAAATTGTGGGTCGTAACATTATTCTAAAGCCTTTGATCACAAAAATAAAATGTGGCAAGTTCTTAAAGAGATGGGGGAACCAGACCATCTCATTAGTTTCCTGAGGAATCTATGTAGATCAGGAAGCCATGGTCCGAACCGAACAAAGAGGAACAGAATGGTTCAAGATTGGGAAAGAAGTGTGACAAGGTTGTATATTGTCACCTTATTTATTCAACTTATATACAGAATACATCATGCATAAGACCAGACTAGAAAAATCAAAAGCCGGAATCGATATTGCTGGGAGAGATATCAAAAACCTCATACATACAGTTGTGCTCAAAAGTTTGCATACCCTTAGTTCTTGATACTGTGTATTGCCCCCATTTGCATCAATGACAGCGTGCATTCTTGTAATAGTTGTCTATGAGGCCCCTAATTCTTGCAGGTGGTATAGCTGCCCATTCGTCTTGGCAAAATGCCTCCAGGTCATGCAAAGTCTTTGCTTGTCTTGCATGAACCACACGTCTGAGAGTGGCTTGATGATATTAAGGTCAGGAGACTGTGATGGCCACTCCACAACCTTCACCTTTTTCACCTTTAACTACTGGAGGATCAACTTGGCCTTGTGCTTAGGGTCATTGTCATGCTGCAAAGTCCAAGAGCATCCTATGCTGTGCCTTCGTGCAGAAGAATGCAAATTGTCTGCCAGTATTTTCTGATAACATGCTGCATTCATCTTGCCATCAATTTTCCCAAGATTCCCAGTGCCTTTAGAGCTCATACACCCAAAACATCAGTGAGCCACCACCATGCTTTACAGTGTGGATGGTATTATTTTCACTATAGGCCTTGTTGACCCCTCTCCAAACATAGTTGCTTATAGTTGTGACCATAAAGCTGTATTTTGGTCTTGTCACTCCGAAATACTGTGTGCCGGCAGCTGTGAGGCGCGTTAAGGTGTTGTCGGGCATATTGTAACCAGGCTTTTTTGTGACATTGGTGCCGCAAAGGTTTCATCAACCATGCAGCTCATTTTTATTCAAGTATTGTCGTATTGTGCTCCTTGAAACACCCACACCGTCTTTTTCCAGAGCAGCCTGTATTTCTCCTGAGGTTAACTGTGGGTTTTCTCTTTATATTCCTAACAATTCTTCTGGAAGTTGTGGCTGAAATCTTTCTTGGTCTACCTGACCTTGGCTTGGTATCAAGAGATCCCTGAATTCTCCACTTCTTAAGTGATTGAACAGTACTGACTTTTTTTATTCGATGCTTTGGAAATCTTTTATATCCTTTTCCATCTTTATGAAGTTCCATTAACTTGTTACGTAGATCTTTTGACAGTTCTTTTCTGCTCTCCACAGCTCAGTATCTAGCCTGCTCAGTGCATCCATGTGAGAGCAAACAAACTAATTGACTACTTATACACAGACACTAACTGCAATTAAAAAAGCCACAGGTGTGGGAAGTTAAACTTTCGTTGCCATTACCATTTGCCATTTTCATTACAAAATTTCACAATTTCTGCCAGGGTATGCAAACCTTCGAGAACTGTAGATGATACTACTCTGAAAGTGAGGAGGACCTAAAGAGCCTATTGTTGATGTTGAAAGAAAAGAGTGCTGGCCGGCTGCTAAATGTTAAAAAGATAAAGATTAGGATCTATACAACAGGATAGGACCAAATATTTTTTTCATTTTCAAAATTTGATACAATTTGCTTTTTAATGTAAAATCATATTCTGCAGGAAAAAGCCCTTCCATTAGATAAAGCACTCCTATTAAGCTTGCTATGCGGTCCTGTATCAAATCAGATGTGAGGTGTGTCTTCCTCATTGCTTTCTATGTGATGTCAGCAGGACAATTATTGTATCCTAGTCTCTCTAAGCAGCTGCTTTCTGACATGTCTGCATCCTCTCCTCTGGATGCAAAGTTGCATCTTTCTACAATAGGGAAAAAGGGTGAAAGATATTCATAAGGATGTAATATATGTATAGAAATGCAGAATGTTTTATGCATATATATATATATATATTGTACATAAATTAGATTTAGTAAGTAGCGGCAAACATTTATGCTCTGTGTATTAGATCAATATTTAAATATGTCTCCTCCAAACTGGACATCTTACCCTTATAGGTCTGTCTAGCATGCTCTAGGTGCCTTAATCTGAATTAAGTCTCATCCTTCTAGTCCTGTGCAGGTCCTCAGGGGCTCTAAATAAACAGTGCTGTGCAAATGCACATACAAACATTTTATCCTCATCAATAAATGCCACTTGCTTTTCTTTCTTACCTTCACGTATACTACTATTATCTCCACCCTACTCAGGTCTTCATAAATCACAAGGTCGTTACAAAAAATATTATTTTTAATTTGCTGTATTATTTATGGTCCTTTCAGGAGCCTATCAAGATAAGAGGTGAAAACAGGGTAAATCTACTCAACAGAATGTAACATATTATGGTAATTTATAAAGCATTGTTTATATATGGACCTTTGAGCAATTACATAGGTCAGGAAGTCTGTGCTTGGAGAACATTTCTGTCTGCTATAGAAAGCACCAGTAAGGCAGTGTTTCCCAACTCAAGTCCTCACAGACCAATAACAGACCAGATTTCAGATATATTGCTGCTTGGGCACAGGTGAACTAATCAATGAGTCTGATTAGTTCTTATTAATCACCAGGGTTAAGAGTTGAAGTTACAATGTTATATTTATAATTTGGCCTATCTGTGGTCCATGAGGACTGGAGTTTAGAACCAAGGGTCAAATGGACAGCAGGGGAGGCACTACTGCATCCTCCAATCAGTCTCTGGGGAATGAGCGTCAAGAACAGCTTCTAGCAGTGACATCACCACTTCACTGAGCATGACCGGGAAAATTCAAAATGATTAAGCTGCCAATCACAGACAGCTTCATAGACTCCAATGCACCTCAAGGTGCACAGCTTATTGGGTCTAACTTCTATACATCTTCTCTCATTACTAATTCTGGACACTGTAGGATGGCTTTACGGAGCATCAGAAACCAAAATAAACACAAAGCTATATCGGTGAAAAATAATTAATTTTCAAAACTGTATGTGCAGTTTTACTTTATTCTTACTGCTGTGTCTTTTTGAAATGCATAATTGAATCATCGTAGTAGAATATTGATTCGCCATATATTCCTCTTTTCTGAAGAGCTCTTTTAACTATATTATAATTTTATACATGTTTTTTTATCTTTATATATAAATTTATCCAAAGTCATTTCTAAATTCCTCAAGAGAAATTTAGGTATATCCAATGGTATGGCTCGGATTAAAGATATAATTTTTGGTAATATAGCTATTTTAATCACCGATATTCTTCCTAGCCAAGATAACAATAAATCTTTCCGCCTTGCTTGTAGTGTTTTAAAATGTTGATATAATATCTCAAAATGATTCCAAATATTTTTTTTTAGGTTTGGATTAAATATAATACCTAAAAAGGAAATCTTGTTTTCTTGCCAGTCAAATGGAAATTGTCTACACAATGACTGTAATATTTGTTTGTCCAAATTTAACCACAAAGTTTCCGTTTTTCTAATATTAACCCTATGGTAGGAAATAAAAAAAATATATATATTTCTTTGTGTAATGCTATTAAATAATCCTTCAGATTGGTTACAGTAATCAAGATGTCATCTGCGAACAAACGGATTTTATTTGTATGCCCAAGTATTTGTATACCTTCTATTTGTTAGTGGTTTCTATTAGCAGAACAAATATCAATGGTGACAAGGGACAACCTTGTCTGGTTCCATTATGTATCTCAAATTTCCTAGTTTCAAAACCCATACCAGTTACATATACTGAGGGATTACTATAAAGGGGTCCTAAAGCAGTTGTTCCAAATTTTTCAAAACCATATTTCTGTAAAACCAAGTCCATGAATTCCCAGTTGACCCTGCTAAAGGCATTCTCTGCGTCCAATGACAGAGCCAACATCGGGATCTTCATGGACTTGGCATACGACAATATATCTATAAACCTTCTAGTGTTATCAGTTGTTTGTCTTTTCTTTACAAATCCAGTTTGGTCTAAGTTAATTAATTCAGCCTGGTAGCCAAAAGTTTTGAATACAGTTTTATATCTGTGTTCATCAAAGAAATAGGTCTGTATTTTTTACCTACATAAATATCTTTGTTTTTTGAGGGAATTGTGACTATGGTTGCTAAAAGCATCAGACTAGAGGCAAATAATTTGTAGTATTCATTAGGAATCCCGGATGGTGCTTTGTTTGTCTTACGATTTGTTATAGCAGTTTGTATCTCTGCTGCTGCTATTTCCTTTTTCAGATTTCCTAACTGTTGTTCGGATATAGTGGATAATTGTAAGTTATCCAAGAAGTTGCTGATCTCTTGTTTAGTTGGTTTAATAAATCCTCCTTGCTCTTCCAAATTGTAAAGAGTTTTATAATAGTCATAAAAGATATCTGCAATTTCTTCTGGTTTCCTACATTCTTTATCTTCTTTATTCTTAAGCATAACAATTGTTTTTTGTGATTCTTTTTTAGTCAATTTATTTGATAATATTTTACCCAGCTTATTTTTCAAGAAAATAATGTTTTTGTTGGGCTAACCATATAGTTTTGTCGACTCTTAACTGCTCTATTTTCTTTCTTTGTATTAATTTGATCCTATTTAGTTTGTTTATATTAGTCTGATTTGGTAAGATTTTATTATCGCTTTCTGTCTTTGCTAATTTCATATATCATTTTCCTAAAGTTAGCCCTTTATGTTTCCTCCAATATGTATCCCATTTTATCATGAGACCTTTAGCCTATGCTTTGTGTGCATTCCAGACTGTAATGTCTGAGATAACCGACTCATGATTTCTTTTAAAAAAGTCAATACGTTCTTCTTCCATTTTAGCTTTTCTTTCAGGATCTTTTAATAAGAACAAATTGATTTTCATATATTTGATTTTGATAGACCACCAACCTATCTCCAATCTGCATTATTAACATTGAGTGATCGGACCAGTTAACAGTTTTAGTTTTGCTTTCATGAATAGATTCTATAGTTTTTGCGTCCACTAAGAAATAATGTCAAACGTAATTAATGTTTTAAAGAAATGATTCGCTGTCCTCTTTGTTTGTGCACCTGGTTTAGGCTTGATTAAAGATTTAAAGATCTAATTTAGGTTTGAGATACATATTTAAATCTCCACATCCTATTAGTGTTCCATACTTAATTTTATTGACATATTTCAGCATTTTATTCAAGAAAGTATTCTGTCCTGTGTTTGGAGAATATATATTAAGAATGGTATATTGTTGGCCGTTTATGTTTCCCAACCAGATTATATATCTAGATTCTTTATCTGTTTCTACATATTATATTTACAGTATATCTTTATTGGAAAAAATGGCAACACCTCACAATTCCTTTCTATAGCTTGAGTTCATCATTAAGGGAAATTTACTAGACTTCCAATGAGTTTCTTGAAGACAATTGATTTCCGGATTTTTTTTTTTAAGTGTTTCCATAATTATTGTCCTTTTATACAGTGTATTTAATCTTTGGACATTTTGGGAGATCAATCTAAGACTCATACTTATTCTCTATTTTCTTGCTTTGAAAACTCCACTCAGTTACATTACAAAAAACAATAACATTACAATAAAACATATAACAAAAAATGTAGAGAATATTCATCTCTACTTGTTCCGTCAACAGGAAAAATATTTTAATTCCTGTATTTACCAACTTGAACTGATCAAACCGAGAGAAAGAATTGGTCAGTTCATGTCCTGAGTATTGCGGGTATTTATATCAAATTCTAAAACCACATGTTAGAAAAAGGTCCATTTTGGGTAGCATAAAGGGAAAAGGAGAGAACAAAAAAAAGAACATATAATTAAAAATTTTGTGTAAGGTGCTATATGTTCAAAATTTTGTTCTCAAACCTTAAGTATATAAAGTGCATCAATTCAAAAAAAATCTTTTAACATTCATTCTTAAGTTCTAGTTAGTTTCCCAGTATAGCATTTTAAATTTCATATAAAGTGCTATGTGTTCATTATTTTGTTCACAAACCTTAAATATATAAAGTGCTTCAGTATAGAAAAAAAGAACAAACAACTTCAAATTCTATTGTATCGTACCAACTTACCGTATATACTCGAGCATAAGCCGAGTTTTTCAGCCCTTTTTTTAAGGCTAAAAAGGGCCCCCTCGGCTTATACTTAAGTCACTCTCCCCCCCGTGTCTCTCTAACCCCCCTGTGTCTCTATAACCCCCCCGTGTCTCTTTCCCTCCCCCTCCTCATCCTCAACCCCCCTCTTAATTTAAAACCCCCTAAATACCTACCTCTCTCCCTTTTCCCTCACTTACCTGCTTGTGTTCCGGCCTCCGCTCCTTCTTGACCAGGCGCGCATGTGACGTCACATGCGCGCCACGTCATTAGCATAGACCTGGTGCCGGTATATGCTAATGACGTGGCCGCAAGTGACGTCACATGTGCGCCAGGTCAAGAAGGAGCGGAGGCCGGAGCAGAAGCAGGTGAGGGGAGAGGGGAGGTATTTAGGGGGGTTTAGATTGAGGAGGGGGGTTGAGGAGGGGGTTGAGGATGAGAATAGGGGGTTGAGGAGGGAGGATGAGGATGGGGGGTTGAGGAGGGAGGATTAGGAGGGACTTTGAGGATGAGGAGGGAGGTTGAGGAGGGGGGCTGAGGTTGAGGAGGGGTTGAGGATTGGGAGGATGAGGATGGGGGGTTGAGGAGGGGGGTTGAGGATGAGGAGGGGGTGGGGGAGGGGGGTTGAGGATGAGGGGGTTGAGGGAGGTTGAGAAGGAGGATGGGGTTGATGAGGGTGATAAGGGAGGGGGGAAGAGACACAGGGAAGGGAGAGGGGGGGAAGAGACACGGGAGAGAGAGGGGGGGCAGAGAGGGCACAAGAGGGACACAGGGGCAGCACATTTCCTACCTTCGGCTTATACTCGAGTCACTCATTGTACCCAGTATTTTGTGGTAAAATAGGTGCCTCGGCTTATACTCGGTCGGCTTATACTCTAGTATATACTGTATACATTCACCGTGCTTATCGTCATATTTTTCTGTGTTTATCTTGTTTAATAATTTGTGCATTATTTAAAAAAATATTTAAATTTCTTAATGTTGAAATACAAAATTCAAGTAATAACCCCTTGTTTCTTTATTAAATCAGTAATATACTAGTGCTTATTAACCAAAGTTCAATTCTTTAAATATAAAGCCATATATACTGGGATTCCTATTATTTTCATAAATGTTCAATATATTATTATTATTATTATTAACAAAAGAAAATGTATACATAAATAGTTACATATATTACTTAAAGTGCCAGTGTAAAAAATATATAAATTCCTTAGAATGCTATTACCAGTCAAATTATGAATATTTTGTCATTCACCTGCTTGACAACGGTAGTCATATTTAATTTTATAAGTAATATGCATATTCCCATATTTTTTCCTTTTTTTCCTTTTTACCTTTTCTCTGTCTCTATTTTGATTCAATACCACCCAACTAAACTAATTTATAATCCACCAATTGAGGAAAAAGAATGAAGAGGACCATATAGAATTCCAAAACCATATGACTGAGAGATCTTCGTGAAATCATTAATTACTAAGCTACTGTCAAGTATTATGTTTAAGTTGCTGCTCTTGATACGATACTGTTTCAAAAGGAATTTGCCATTCCCTTAAGTATTTTACAGATTCACTTAAATAATTAAAAGTAAATCTTTGATTGTCTTTGGTCACAAGCAGTTTGGTGGGAAATCACCATTTATATATTATATTTGCATTTCTCAGTGCTTTTGTTATTTTACGGAATTCTCTTCTGGCATTCTAACCTCCTTACTACTTTTAATTATCTGCTATTATCATGACAGATCCCAAAAAAATTACAATTTCTCAAAAGGAGATTGAAATTTTTCATTAGTTCTTAAAATTTTAAGAATTGCTTCTTTGTAATACATTAAGTGTAGTCTCACTATAGTATCTTATAGGGAATCTTTCTCAAAACCTGCCGGCAAAGGGATTCTGTGAACTATTTCCAATTTAACCATAGATGAGAAAAAATAGATATAAGAGGACAAATCTTTATTTAAGATGTTTTCTGCAACTCCTCTTATTCTCAGGTGTTTCCTCTTTGAATAGGCTTCACTCTGTGTTTGTTTATTTTTAAGAATTGTTAACTATTTTTCAATAGACTTTACATAGTTATTTGTCCACTAATTAATTTCTCATTTTTAATTTCTATTTCTTGCAATCTATCTTCAATTTTTTTTATAGTTTTAGTATTATTTGGAATTTCTTGTGTCAATTCAGACCTAATGGAAGCCTGGAATTCCTTAAACAGTTTTTTCAGAACTGATATCGTTATTGGTTCTTCCTCCTCTTCCGTTATTTGATTTGAGGAATTTTAATGATATTTTTGTGCGCCATTTCTGGGTCTGACAGAGAAAGATTTATTTGTAAGAGAGTATTAGGTTGAGATATATTGGTTCCTCTTTTAGGGGAAAAACAATCTAAGTTAGATCTTGTTTTTGCTTTCTTCCCCTTTTTCTTAGATGAATTCTGTTTAATTTTTAGCCACTGTGCATATTGCGTCGAAGGGACAGTCAAACAGCTGGCATGTTTCCAGCCTTACGTCGGCATCTACAGTGGACGCTGTGCACGCTGTACCGGCAGGGGAGACAAGCAGTAAGGTAGTTGGCTCGATCCCTGTATCACTGTAGACATTGCGCCGACAGGATAGTCTAACAGCTGGCGTGTTCCCAACGTCACCTCGACGTCTACGATGGATGCTGTGCCGGCAGATCAGACGAGCAGTCAGGTAGTTAGCGCAATCCCTAATTAGCACAATCCCAGCTCTCCGTCTTTGTACTTCTTTTATCAAAGGTGGGCCAACAGTCCCTCAGGCAGAGCTGATTATGCCTCCATATGCCGTTTAGAATCTCAAACGGAGAAGGCAATGCTCTCAGCAGCTTCTGACCAAAGTTTCTCCGTAGCTCAGTAGCAACTTCAGCTTCAGTCGCTAAATTACTAGCTACACAGCTCCCGCTCATTGTCAGGACTCCCGCGCTAGACCACAACTCTAGCCACTTCCTGGAAGGAGCATAGTTTCTCTGTTCAAACATCGGTTCTACTTTTTCTTACCAGTAGAAAATTCAGGTTTCTGCTCTCCTGCATCTCTTGAATTTGAGCAATGCTCTGAGCTTTGTGCCCATGCACGGTGGTAGCTCAGTCCTTGAAGTGATCCTAGCAAACAAAAATTGAACCCTTATCGCATCTCCCAATTCAAGTTTTTTTCACACTTTATTGTATTATAATAAATCTCAATGTCTGCAATTTTTCTGTGAAAATAACATTACTAAGAATAGATGAAAGTGTTTAAATATATTTGCACTCTTGCATTGTGTTACATTTTGCTGTCCCAAAGAGCTTCCAATCTACTACACTATTATGTACAACACTGGTAATTGCATGATAACTTTCAGTTATATAACAGGTTGAAAGTGCCACTAAATTGACATATAAAATTATCAGTGAATTATACTGTAACATTAATCTCAAAAAGGGGAATTCCAGGATTTAATAGACCTTTGTTGGGAAGCAATAGGAAAGATGGCTGTCTGCCATTGTTGTTGAATTAAATACTTAGAAACATTGAAAGCGTCAGCTACTCAAATAACAAGCCAAACTGTCCTAACATAAATCTAAAGCTAACCATCAATCTATCATGACTATATGTAATGTAATAATATATTATTTTTGTACAAGAATCTCATAAAATATGTATAAAAGGGCATGCAAGACTAGACTTGTATTATAGGAGCACCTAGTCCCATATGTACAATATACTGTCTTCAAGTTCCACACTTGCTAAGGAGCAACATTTGTTACACTCTTTATTAATGTATATATGCAATTATCCTGAAATTTGACCATTGTGTTTATTTCTGCTAAATACATAGAAGCGTTCAGCTGCTACAACCGATAGGAAGCAAACCTTTCAGTAGGAAATCTAATTAGTTTACAATGCAAAAGCAGCTAAAACAAGGCAATAGTTAAAATGACATGGAAGGTTGCTGGATTTTACTAGGTATATAATATACCTATGTATCTAATTGATTTTTATCTACTTTATTTTATTGGGAATTATAAACTCGGATGATAAACTCTTTTTTATTGACTAAAATCAAATAAATAGTATCTGCTTAGGTCGGCCCTCTGCAGCTTATGAAGGCACAGACTATGGTACAACTGTGCAGTGTCTCATACTAGCCAATCAGGAGCAAAGACCCAGCAACATGTTTGCAGCATACTGCTGAGGCATGTCCACCGATTGGCTAGTATGAAAAGAGTAAACCCAAGCAAGTATTGTTTGTATGATTTTAGTAATTAAAAACTGAGTTTATTATAACTTCTTAATAAAATTAAGTATATCAAAGTAAATTGTTGTTGTTCAGTCCTTCAGCCGTGTTCAACTCTCGATGACCATATGGATGCATCATGCCAGACACATCTGTCTGTGTTTCTGATTGTGCCTGGTTGTACCAATCTATACGGTTTTCTTGGCAATGATGCTGGAGTGGGTTGTCAGTTCCTTCTCCAGTGGACAATGATTTGTCTGACCTCTCTGCAATGAGCTGCCCATCATGGATGACCCTACATGGTATAGCTCACAGATTTATTGAGGTACACAAGCCCTTTACCACAACAAGGTGGGGGGTAAAAGTAAATACATATGTATATTACAGGGTCAAGTCAGCATACAGCACATGTCGTGAGCTGGCTTGGTGGGTATATAAGGTGGCATGTAAACAGCTGTTGGATGCACTGCTGACTGCATGGCTCCAGATACCTGAGCTAACCTTCTAGCATCTTATTGACTCACTACCCTGCTGTCCATGCTTCACCCGGTGGTTTTTCGGGATATTAGCTAGTGGTCATAATAGTGTGATATATACCCAAGAAAATCCATAAACTCTCCATGTCCCTTTAAATCTGAGTGTCAGCGACAATGAATCAGTTTTATAAAGGCACCTTCCACTCTCCATAAACATGGAGAAGTAAATGTTAATCTATGCAAGTTCCATAACCTTTACATAGATAGGTAATCATCTCTGAGAGTAAACTGTAATATAAACAAAACTTGATTGTAGGTACAAATTGCCCCTTTAAGTATATATGACTCAAGGCACCTTTTATTTTTATTAGGTACATTGCAAATTAACAGTAATATCCTTAAATTCTTGACCTGTTTGTAACCTAGAGCAGGAGTAAATTATTTCTGCATAGAAAATACTGAGCAACTTATTCTTTGAAAAAGAAACAAAAAGCATTACAGATCATTTGCAGTCTCAGACACCTTGGCTAATCTGAGTTAAAGTGACTGCAATCATCTAAAAAAGTAAAAGTGAAAATACCCGGGTTTGAGAAATATAGAAACCACTTCAAACAAAAGCTGGGCTAGTTGCCAGTTCTTTGGATAGATTGACCGCAGATGAAGACCTACATATAAAGCATTCTTCTGGCATTAAACATTCTTGGGGAAAAAGTCATTAAAAGTTTCAGTGAGTCACCTATTCAAATAGCACACTAATATTAATGTAATGTAATGTAATCTGCCAATACTAACAAAGATTAGATTAGATGTAGATTACAGAGTAAACATTTCAACATACATAAAGAATTTTCTCAGAATAACAATTATTTATTCAATTACACTTTTTCAGCTGCAACAAAGAAATACCTTTCCATGTCCAACAAAGCACACAGCTCCTCTGCTCTTTTTATTTTCCATGTTGCAGATTGGACATCCCTGAGTGCTTTCAAATTAAATCTCTCTTTCAAAGTTTGCAAAATGTCTTCAGTTCTCTGACAGTTGATTTTGAGAATGAATGTCCCTGAAAATCCAAGCTAAAATAGCATAAACTTCATAATTCGTTGGCCAATTAGAGGCAGGTACAACAATGTATAGGACACAACTCTGCACAACTGATTGGTCATGATACCCTGACTACATAGGTGCCATCAGGGTGTAGCTCACACAATAAATATTAAATGTACTTTGAATTACAAATATACAGAATTCCTCAATAAAATGAATTGATATGAGAAGCCAAATCAGACAAACTTATTCCACAAACTTCTTTATAACTGTAGACGTTGAACTATTTTTTGTATGAATCTACTAACACCCTAAATGTTTTGATGATTGTGAAAGACTATATACAGGTTAAATTTACTTTGCCTAGGGGGTGAGTTGATAAATTATTTAGTTTTTTTACTCCGTTTTGTTTACTCCAAAATGTGATTTACTGCACTTGTCATCTTTGTTTAAACATTTCTTGAGAGTGACAATGTAGAATCCTTAGATTTGTAAAAGCTGAGATAAGTTAAGTACATTTGGTCTGTTTTCATGCAAAAAAAACACATTCTAAAACATTGATAGATTTGTGGCGTTCCCTATACCTTTCATCTGATTTGCAAAAGTGTGAATTTCATATATTGTAGTATGTCATGACTGATTTTGGGACTCCCCTGGCACACTGGGTTGCTAATATCAGAGGCTATCAAAATGGATATGATACTTCTTGTAAGGATTGTGACATGTTGTTTTTGTGTGTAGTGTAGTGTGGGCCATAATAATGAATGTTGTGGTTACTATTTGGTGTTATGTGAACTGTAATAACATAAACTAACAAAGATACACTTTCTGACATATTGTGTTAGTGGGCCAGCAAAGGGGTTAAACCCAATGTTTCCTCAATAATTTACATGGCCCCTCAGAGCTGCCAGGAATCCACTCTCTGGCCTCAGATAGTCACCTAACAGTTCTGGGATATGTAGTGACACAGCAAGATAACCCACAGGCTCTGGTGTATCTGGCGATATGGGGGGGGGGGTTATGGCCTAGTGGCGGGGTGAGGAGGTCACACTAAGAATTCAGACCCCCTTTTACAGTGATGGGAATTAGGAGGGGTGTGGGGATAATTTTTGTTTTTGTGTAAGAAGAATTAAGTTCCCAGTCTGCTGTCTGCATTAACTAAGGTTACATGTGGCTGATTTTCCTATTTCTCCATGAATGATGTCCTGTTCTGAATTGCTTGACAATCTGCTATTAGCATATATTTGGATACAAAAGCACTGAACAAAAGCATTTGGATACAAAAGCACTGAATACCCATTAGTATTACCTGTCCAACCATAGGAAATGTGATACTGATATAAAACAAGTTTGGTGAACTATTGTGATTTTTTTTTTTGCGTCACTCAGTTGTTTCAAACTCTCCGTGACCTCATTGACTGTAACATACCAGAACATCTTTATGTCCATGGTCATGCTGATCCACTTGGTATTCATGGCAGAGATACTGAGTGGGTTGCCAGTTTGTTCTCCAGTGGGCCACAGCATACAGCTCCTGGTATTCCTAGGTGGTCCCCCATCTAAGTAATAACCAGGCCTAAACCTGCATAGCTTCAGGGTGGTGTGACCTCTTGGTTCCCTGACTAGCACCAATTCCTAACCACTAGACCACCAGATATAGCTTCTCATGAATTCCTACTCTGTTAAGGTCATATTCATACTAACTTATATTTGAAAGAATATGGCCTCCCTGGTCCATCTTTGCTGATGGACGTGCCAGTAGTTTGTGAGCAATTGGCAATATATGCTTTTGTTGCTTGATGACTGATTCTTGGAACTTTCTCCCCGCAGGATCATCTCCGAGCCTATATAGAAAATAAAGCTAAGGATCCCTGTCAGAGGTTTGGAAATGCATATTATTGAAATGAAATACTTTAGGACTCGCCTCAGAGGAAATACACTGGCACATATACAAATGTGGTGCCACTGAATAATTCTTGACCCACATAAATCTTAATGGAAGCACAGCAGGCATTCAAGGCTCCCAACCTTCTGCTGTGTTACAAATAGTATTTATGCGTTGATAAATTACCCTATGCAGCATCCTTGTTCTTGAGCACACTAATATGTAAAAAAAAAATATAAAATATGACTGTACACTCACCCCAATCCCTTCTTTTCTCATTCATGTACCCCTTTCCTACCGCTTCTCCGTTCAAACGAAAAAGTAATAATTTTACAAAATATTGAACATTTATATACAAGTATAAATTGTTGTTATGGTCATGACAGCTGGACCATTACAGCAGCCTTTTAATCTGGTTATGCATGACCCCATTAAACCATAGTAAAGGAATATGGAAGGTCTGGATTTTACTAGCAATATAACATACCTATGTGTCAATTTACTTTTATGTACTTAATTTTTTAAAGAAGTGCTTAAAAGCTCTGTTTTTTATTCCTTCCTAAATGAATGCAAAATGTTCCGACTTGAACCACAAGTTGCGGCCTTTCGTCAGCGATCATGTTCAAGCCCGTAGGAATTCAATGAAAAATGGAGGTTGGATTTCATAGTTATACAGGCTTGAATTATGAGTTAAGATCGGACACACATTCCAGATAATGCAATTTTGATAAAGCCGTAATATGATATCCTATTACATGCAAGTTCCATTATATGTATTAACACGTTGATGCCCAGGATCAATATAACATGGAAATTAAACATGAAATCAAGTTTTTTTTTGGGCCGATTTGCGAGCTTGAGAATGTTGTGCTATTAATTCTAAGACCTGACATCACTTTCCCTTTTAATAAAAGTACAGTAGAGTGTTTATATATGCATTTACAAACATATCATTAAGCTCTTTGTGAGACCTCCTTGGTACCCGTTACTTGTGATTTGACTTTTGCCATTTGCAGGCTTGACAGAGTGGTTAGCGAGGGGGAATTAGAGCAATTGAATATCGTTTTGCGATTTTTGCGTTCGGAAGTCTTGCAGACGTGAAAGAACAAAGGCTAGGAGGGCTTTAACTTGCGATTTGACAAATTCGCAATGGATCGCAATGAAGCGCAGCTCAGAGCCCGTAACTCGATCAGAGCCCGCAAATGGAAGCCAATTGAATAGCAAAATAAGTTACAGGCTATATTTGCGAGCCCGGATCTCCTGAATGCCTCAATTGAATGGGGCTCTTAGAGATTAACAAGTCAGCTTACTTAAATAACAAGCTAAACTTCTCCAATGAAGTGTGCTAACTAAACAAAAATCATCATGACTATACAGCACATTTAAAGGTGTATATATAAGTTTCCTGGGTATCAAATGTTTGGTAAGAAACAGGCAGTGATTATCAGAAAAATATGTGTTATATAGATAAGTTCAGTTAAGTTATAGGCAGGAAAGTAAAATCCAGCTTTGCATACCCACAGGGAGCTTACATAACCAAGTATACACAGGAAAGCAGACAGATATAGAGTTTGACCTTTCAAAGGAAGTACTTGCTGCATGATGGAATCACATGGTTGGGTGGGGTCTGACCTCATAGCTGAATCAGAGCACAAGGATAGAGAGAGATAGAGACTACATATCCCAAGCTATTTTGCAACACAGTAACCCCAGAGTATGATACAAATGTATGAGATAACCTCTGCTTTCACCTGATTGGCCAAAAGGAATTATGAATTGTATGCTAATCTTAGCAGGGATTTTTAGGGGTTCCAACTAAGAAAAGCATCAGCTTGCAAACTGAAAATATTTAGCAAACATCAGGGTGAGTTTGTAAATGCTTATTTTGGTATTTTTTCATGCAAAAAAATTGTTTGCATACTGCTGATTCTCCTCTATCCTCCAGGAAACTTAGATATGTCTTTAATGTAATAATAGGTTATTTTTGTACCCAGATTGCATAAAATGTGTATAAATGGCATGGAAGTCTAGACTTGGATTATAGGATCACTGTAGTCTCATGTTTACAACATGCAGTCCTCACGAACTATACCCTTGCTAAAGAGCAAAATATGTTATACTCTTTATTTATAGACTAGCGTCTTGCCCGTCAAAAATGACGGCAATAAAAACTGATGCCTGGCAATGCTGTTTGCCACACAATGTAAGCCTCTCCCCCTCTACTTTACTGGCCTTGTGATGAGCGCCTTTGGCGCTCATCACAGGCCTTGCAATGAGCCCCTTTGGAGCTCATTGCGAGTCTCTCCCTCTGTCTACTTCCTCCCTCGTGTCTTATTTCCCCCCTCCTCTCCCTCCCTTGTGTCTCCTTCCACCTCGTCTACCTCCTTAGTATCTCCTGCCCCCCTGTTTTTACCTCCCTCTCCCTCCCGTGTCTCTAAACCCCTCCCCTGTGTCTCTTTCCCCCTTCTCCCTCCTATGCATCTCTCCCCCCCCCTGTGTCTCCCCCAACCCTCCCCTGTGTCTCCCCCAACCCTCCCCTGTGTCTGTTCCCCCCTGGCCTGTGTCTCTTTTCCCCTCAGCCCTGTGTCTGTTACGGCCTTCCTCGTGTCTCCATTTACCTCCCTTGTGTATCTTCCCCCCTGCACTCTCCCCCCCTGTGTCTCTTCCCCCTCCTCTCACTCCCCTGTGTCTCTTCCCCCTCCTCTTTCTGTGCCTCTTCCTCCCTGTCTCTTCCCCCTCACCCTCTGTGTCTCTCCCCACTCTGTGTCTTCCACCCTCTCCCTCTGTGCCTCTTCCCCCGCCTCTCTCTGTGTGTCTCGCCACTGTGTCTCTTCACCCCTTCCTCTGTTCCCCCCCTCTGTGCCTCTTTCCCACTCTCTCTGTACCTCTTCCCCCCTTCCCTCTGTGTCTCTTCCTCCCTCACCCTCTGTATCTCTCCCCCCTGTGTCTCTTCCCCCCTCTCCCTCTGTGCCTCTTCCCCCCTCTCCCTCTGTGCCTGTTCCCCCCTGGCGTGTGTCTCTTTCCCCCTTCCCCCTGTGTCTGTTCCCCTCCCCCCCCCCCATTTCCCTCCCATGTGTATCTTCCCCCTGTTCTCCCTCCCGTGTGTCTTTTCCCCCTCCTCTACCTCCCCTGTGTCTCTTTCCCACCTATCCCTCTGTGTCTCTCCCCCCTCCCTCTGTGTCTCTTCCCCACTCTCCCTCTGTGCCGTGCCTCTCCCCCCCCTCTTCCCCACTCTCCCTCTTCCCCACTCTCCCTCTGTGACTCTCCCCCCCCTCTTCCCCACTCTCCCTCTGTGACTCTCCCCCCCCCCTCTTCCCCATTCTCCCTCCCCTCTTTCCCACTCTCCCTCCCCTCTTTCCCACTCTCCCTCTGTGCCTCTAGTCCCCCCTCTTCCCCACTCTTTTACCTGCTCTTGGGCCGCGCTGCGCGCAAGCGCGGCTCGCGCCGCGCTCTGTGCAAGCGCGGCACGGGCGCAGAGCGCGGCTTGCGCCGCGCTCTGCGCATGCGCGGCTTGCGCCGCGCTCTGTGCAAGCGAGGCTCGGGCGCAGAGCGCGGCTTGCGCCGCGTTCTGCGCATGCGCGGCTCGCGCGGCTTGCGCCGCGCTCTGCGCATGCGCGGCTCGCGCCGCGCTCTGCGCAATGCGCAGCACTTTATAATTGTCTAACTGCGATTCGTCTGAAGCGTGACGACGAATCGCAGTTAGACAATTATAATATGATAATTGTCTAACTGCGATTCGTCTGAAGCGTGACGACGAATCGCAGTTAGACAATTATAATATGTGATATATGCAGCTGTCTTGCAATTGGACCACTGTGTTTGTTTCTGCTATATACATAAAAGCTTTCAGCTGCTTTAACTAAAATGTGGCAAACCTTTCAGTAGGAAATCGTATTAGTTTATATGCCCTTCCTTACTGCAAAAGCAGCTAAAACAAAGCAAAACGGACATGGTAGGTTGCTGGACTTTTCTAGGTATATAATATACCTATGTATCTAATTACTTTTATGTTCATTATTTTATTAAGAAATGATTATAAACTTTGTTTTTACTGATTAAAATGATCCAAATAGTATTTGTTTGGGTCTGCTCTCTGCGGCTCATGAAGACACAAATTATGTAGTACAGACTGTGCAGTGTCTCATACTAGCCAATCCGGGGCAAAGTCTCAGCAACATGCTGTATAATGCTGGGACATGTTCACTGATTGGCTAATATGAGACACTGCACTACAGAGTCCGTGTCTTAATGAGCTGCAGAGGGCAGACCCAAGCACATACTATTTACTGTATATGATTTTAATCGGCAAAAACAGTTTATAATCACATCTTATTAAAATAAAGTATGTAAAAGAATATGAAATACCTAGCGAAATCAAGAAACTTTCCATGTCCCTTTAAAGAATAATTGCATAAAATACCTAATGCGATATGCAAAATATGTGTTTATGTTTTTCATATTTTTTTCAGTGAAAATGCTTCACTGTTACTAAATAAACAGGTTTGCACGGATAGTTTCAAAAGTAGGTCACATTGCTGAATAACCAGTTTTGTGGGTATTGTTTTCTGCTAGGTACTGAGCAGTAATATTACTATGAGTCACCTGTTCTAGCCACAAAATACCATACACTGATATGCTCAGTATATTTCTTACAATGAGTGAGTAAAAGTGTCAGTAATGATCAATTTTAAAATGGCGGCTTTCATTCTCCACAAACATGGAGGAGTAACTGTCAATCTGTGCAAGTGCAACAATCTTTGCATAAATAGGTAATCTTCTCTGAGAGTGATCTTTAATATAAACTAAACTTAATTTTAGGTACAAATTGTACCTTTAAGTACATGTGACTCAGCCATTTTTATTTTACTCTAGTTTGCTATGTAGTTCTACAGAGAAAATACTGACCAATTAACAAACCACTTCAAACAAAACTTGGGCTAGTTGCAAGTTACTTGGATAGATTGCACCACAGCTAGGCGAATGACGAGAAAATGGCAGCATATCAAGTTCCAATGAATTACTTATTCAAAAAGCATACTAAAGTTAATTGCCAACATAAACAGAGAGATATTAAAGGTAAATAGAAGTTTCATGGATTATGAATGCATCTGATAGAGAAGAATGCCGCACATGGGTGTAGGAGCCTTAGAAAATCTGGGGGGGATACCGCATATAGTATAAATATACCACACAACTGTTTCCCAGTACATATACCCATGATCCCACAATAATCATTAATAAACTTACCCTGATGTTTGAAAATTTCTTCCGTTTTTTGGCAGCTGATTTTGAAGAATTTCCCTTAAAACCCAAACTAAATTAGCATAAAATTCATAATTTGTTTTGGCCAATCACAGGCAGCTATAATATTGTTGCAATATCTGGGAAGGCAGTCTCTGCAGAAAACAATCATGGGATTTGTAGTCTTTTTTCCTCACCACAAGGAAGCAAGAAGTAGCTCAGACATTGCTGCTGTGGTTTTCTGCACTGTGCTGCTGTTTGGCTTGAAGGTTAGTATAAGATTAAAAAACATACCTGAATGCAGTTTTTCTATTAGTTAGTACCAATGTAGGCACTTTAAAGGGTGTGGAAACCATTTTTTTTTAAAATAAAATAAATATGTGTGTATAGAATGAATACACACTGCTTATATCAGAAACACACATTACATTGATTCAAATAGAAAAGATAAACAGCCTTATTAAATTGCAATTTGGCGAATTCTAAAGGGCTCTATATAAGCACACAGCATATTTTTTTACAGAAGTTTTTAGTTTGTGAAGACCTTGCTTTTGGATAGAAGTTCACTGACTAAAAACTTCTGTAAAAAAAAAAATATGTTATGTGCTTATATAGAGCCCTTTAGAATTTGCTGAATTGCAATTTAATAAGGCTGAAAAACAGGGAACTTCCAAATACCTTTTACAATGTTTTATGCATGCTAGTAATTTTTTGGGGTATGAAACTACTAACACCATAAATGTTTAGGAGGTTGTGACAGACAATATATAGATTAAATTTACTTCGCCTTGGCCATGAGCTGGTAATTTTTTTTTTTTTTTTACTGCAATAAATCAAAATATAATTTACTGCTCTTGCCATACCTTGAGGATTATAGTGTAGAATCCTAATATGTTTAAAGCTGAGATAAGAAAAGTTAATTTTTTCACACTGCAGATCACTTGCTTTTCATGCAGAAAAACACATTTTAAAACGCAGATAAAATTATGGATTTCCATATACTTTTCATCTGATTTGCAAATTGAAGAGTTTATAGATTGCAGTTGATTTATAAAAATGATCTAATGTTTATAGGACCACTATAAATCCCTTTTTTTTTATGTTTTCTAAAAAACTAAACATGATAATGGCAACATATTTTTTTTGATCATAAACACTGCCTTTAAATATTTATTTTTCATTATACAGACATTCCTCATAATGAAGTCTATCATTTCCAGACCTTTCTGGAGACTACTACAAAGCACAATTTGAACTACCGTAATTATATTTGGGAACCGAAAAGGCACTGAATACCCATTGGCATTTTCCGAACCATAATTAATTTGATACCGCTATAAGACAAGTTTGCACATTATGGTGGACACATTATTGTGTGTTAACTTCTCACATATTCCTACTTGGTTAATCAAAGACTTCTCCTCAGGTCTAACGCTTACAATATTTGGGAACATTGAGGCCGCTTCACTTACAAGGCAACCTAAATTTGATGCGTTAAAGGAAAAGGACTTAATTTCAGCTAAAGATTACTTTAGATTGCTACAGATTTGTATCTCTGCTCTAAAGCTCCACATTGCCCTCCCACCCTCTATCTACCTTTGAAATATATTACAAGCTGAACCACTCTCCAAAAGGAGTAATCTCAATAATTTTTCAAATCACCCTGGAAGCCCCAATATGTGCTCCCCGGGAAAACCCTAGATATGGAAGACTTGGAGGGAAGTCACTAGATGTTAAAGACTTGGGGGGAGGTCTAGGAAAGGCATTCTTTATAATCAATTTGCTCCAATTACTAGGGTCAAGGGTTCAAACTCCTTTTCAGGGGCAAAATAAGTCATATTCATACTAACCTATGTTGGAAAGAATATGGCCTCCAAGGTTCATTTTTACATTGCTGGTGGATGTGCCATAGGGTTGTCAGCTATTGGCAATAGATGCTTTTGTTGCTTAATAGAAATGCTGATGTATCCTTGGATCTTTCTACCCTCAAGACCTTCTTCAAACTTATCTAGAACATAAAGCCACAGATACCTTTAAGAAGTTTGTAATACACCATTTTCTCCTACAAGTAATAAAGTTAGGTCTAAATACTTGCATAACATGGCAATAGAAAGCATTAGGACAAACCCCAGAGGAAATATATGGGCACATATAAAAGGTGCTCACCATGAATAATACTTAACCCCATAAATCCAACTCGTGAGATGTAGGCTGTATGTCTGTGGGTTCGTTGCAGGCTCCTATTCGTCTCCTATTCCGGAGCTATTCAATTGCTCAAGCCAGCAAGTTACTGGCCCAAAGCAGACTTCGGTTCAGGGCGGGAACATGATCAATTAAGCAAGACCATAACCTCCCATTTGGAATCAGCCAATAGAAAATGAGACCACCATTATATACGGCAGTAAAACATGGAGGTTACATGTCAATCAATTTGGTTTGGAGTCCGATATGTGATCAGTCTCGCAAATCCGCAAAATACAGAATTATAAAAATTCATGCCAATACTTTTCTAGGCCATGTGGGTGGCCTGATATGTACAGTGGATATAAAAAGTCTAGTTCTGTAAAAAAATGAGACAAAGATAAATCATTTCAGAACTTTTTCCACCTTTAATGTGACCTATAAACTGTACAACTCAATTGAAAAACAAACTAAAATCTTTTAGGTGGAGGGAAAAAAAATAAAAATAATATGGTTGCATAAGTATGCACACCCTCTTATAACTGGGGATGTAGCTGTGTTCAGAATTAAGCAATCACATTCCAAATTGTGTTAAATAGGAGTCAGCATACACCTGCCATCATTTAAAGAGCCTCTGATGAACCCAAAATAAAGTTCAGCTGCTCTAGTTGGTCTTTCCTGAAATTTTCTTAGTCGCATCCCACAGCAAAAGCCATGGTCCACAGAGAGCTTCCAAAGCATCAGAGGGATCTCATTGTTAAAAGGTATCAGTCAGGAGAAGGGTACAAAAGAATTTCCAAGACATTAGATATACCATGGAACAAAGTGAAGAAAATATGGTACAACAGTGACATTACCAAGAACTGGAGCTCCCTCCAAAATTGATGAAAAGACGAGAGGAAAACTGGTCTGGGAGGCTACCAAGAGGCCTACAGCAACATTAAAGGAGCTGCAGGAATATCTGGCAAATACTGGCTGTGTGGTACATGTGACAACAATCTCCCGTATGCTTCATATGTCTGGGCTATGGGGCAGAGTGGCGAGACGAAAGCCTTTTCTTACGAAGAAAAACATCCAAGCCAGGCTACATTTTGCAAAAACACATCTGAAGTCTCCCAAAAGCATGTGGGAAAAGGTGTTATGGTCTGATGAAACCAAGGTTGAACTTTTTGGTCATAATTCCAAAAGATATGTTTGGCGCAAAAACAACACTGCACATCACCAAAAGAACACCATACCCACAGTGAAGCATGGTGGTGGCAGCATCATGCTTTGGGGCTGTTTTTCTTCAACTGGAACTGGGGCCTTAGTTAAGATTGAGGGAATTATGAACAGTTCCAAATACCAGTCAATATTGGCACAAAATCTTCAGCCTTCTGCTAGAAATCTGAACATAAAGAGGAACTTAATCTTTCAGCATGACAACGACCCAAAGCATACATCCAAATCATCAAAGGAATGGCTTCACCAGAAGAAGATTAACGTTTTGGAATGGCCCAGCCAGAGCCCAGACCAGAATCTGATTGAAATTTGTGGGGTGATCTGAAGAGGGCTGTGCACAGGAGATGCCCTCGCAATCTGACAGATTTGGAGTGTTTTTGCAAAGAAGAGTGGGCAAATCTTGCCAAGTCAAATTGTGCCATGCTGATAGACTCCTACCCAAAAAGACTGAGTGCTGTAATAAAATCAAAAGGTGCTTCAACAAAGTATTAGTTTAAGGGTGTGCTTACTTATGCAACCATATTATTTTATGTTTATATTTTTTCTTCCCTCTACCTAAAAGATTTCAGTTTGTTTTTCAATTGCGTTGTACAGTTTATAGGTCACATTAAAGGTGGAAACGTTCTAAAATGATTTATCTTTGTCTCATTTGTTTACAGCACAGAAACCTGACATTTTAACAGGGTTTGTAGACTTTTTATATCCACTATATATATATAATTGTGTATTTGAAAGTAGGAACTTTAGTATCTGAATGACTCTTTGTTAGTCGGTTCTGTTAAAATCTCATACAGGGGAAGGAAAGGACTAAATATATATAGCAGGAACTTATCTCACTTCCCCATGATTCATCCTAACAATGATTACAAGAAAAAATAAGTTAATAGACAAAGGAGCTCAGTATCCTGTACATTTTTTATCATGTTAAAATTGCATACTGGAAACAATGGGTATCCATGAAGTAATAGAAGGGGCTAATCTCACCCTCAAGAATGCAAATCAATGATTGACTGAGTTTGTTCATATTCAGTATCCAATATATCCAATCTAATGCAAATACAGATGTGGTGTTTGAGTATAGATTGTATTTCTCCATAGAAATCAATAGTTTGGCTGTTTAGCATTTGATTATCTTCAGTGACATCGCGATCCACTGGAGATGCAGCTGGCAACCCACTCCAGTATCTTTGGCATTACAACCTTATGGATTAGCACAACCAGACATCAGATGTGCCTGGCGTGGTGCGGTCCATAGGGTCGTAGACACGACTGAATGACCAAACAATAAAAATCTGCAATTGGCACTTGATTGAGTTCTAATATATTCAAAAGCTGTCTTTTTTCATGTAAGTTAAGTAAATCTTCGAGATAAGTTGTCATTTTAATGTGATCTGCAAATAAAATCATGCATTTTAACAATCTTATTTTTGAGTTTTAAAGGGGAAGTTTCACTTAAACAGATGTTGCTCTTTTATGAGAATTCACTTTTAGAAATTCACGTATATGTGTAAATGTTTTAGCACTTGCTAATTATTGCTACAAGACCTCTGTATGACAGATAATGTGAGCTGCTGAAGAACAGAGAACATGCATGTAACGGTCACAGTTTACAACCCCGATGCAGTCTAATTGGAGGACCTCTCCGTTTTTATGTGCGCTGCTGTTGAAGCGCGCTCCCGCAGTATAGCAAAATAACTATTCTCTCCTCCAGAGTGGTGCAACTTGACTTGGCAAGCTCGTGCATGAGGTGGCACTTGAACAGAGGCGCACATACAACAGGATAAGACCTAACTGCCTCTTCAACTGGCCTGTACCTTTGACCCAATCAGCTCACAAAGCTCAAAAAAATCTACCTTAAGATAGCAGCTTCACAAACATGGGGAAGTAACTAAAAACAAAGCAAAATTTTATATATCTTACATAGATAGTTTATTGTCTTTGTTAGTGATCACATATGTTATGAACAGAAAGGCCCACTGGACTGTTTGGGGTTCATCAGTTATTATATGTGTGGTTAGAAGGTACTAACAACTTGCTTAACATTTATATCATGGGTGTAATGCATACATGTAGTTGTATAATGGATGTGGTGCTGTCATTGATTAACATTGGAATACTGTATCTGTGTTAGAAATAGGATAGTAAACTATGCTTAAATAATAAAGTTAATGCAGTCACTTATGTGACAAAGGGTTCAAGATTGAAAGGAATTTATATGGCCCTGCAATCGGCCACGTGTGACTGCTCTGGCTTTAGTCTGGAAGGGGGAAGTATAGTTTTATAACCCTGTAAATTGAGATCTGGCAACTGGGGGATGTATCATGGGATAGACATCTCCCAGGTTGTGAGAGTGTAACAATCTATCACCCACAAGAGGAGTGGTTAGGCATGTGGGGGGAGTGAGATCTCTGTAACAATATAGAAGTGCCAGTCTAATTTTGGACACACTAAACAAAGGTAGTGTTGGAGGTACAAGGTGTGTGATTCTTAGATCCTAAGAAAAGGGGTCTGATGGTGCCTGTCTCTTTTGGAATTATGCTGTCATCTGAAGCTGGTGTTGAGATCTGAACAAAAAGTTGCGACCCGTAGAGAGAGAGATAATTGGGGTGAGCGTTGTCCCCCCAAATCTGGCAGGCATAACACCATATTATAATTGTCGAACTACGAGACATCGTCACGCTTTGTGTGGTGCGTACGACTTAGGCGTAGCGATGTGAGCCATTAACTCGCAGCTCATCGCCTATGAGCCTCGCATAGCGAGGCGAGGTGTTAAGCCACTAAAACTCGCAGCAGTTAGGCCATGAGCGCCAAAGTCGCTCATTGCTGGCGAACCTCGCAAAGCGAGCAGTGGAGGCAATGAAACAAGCGGGACTTAGCCTCCAAACACTTAGGAAACGCGGTATCGCCTTAGGCTGCAAGCAGTTGACGGACGCAAATATGAGACGCGGGCCTTAGAAAAAAAAATGACGAGATGCGGGACTTACGGCAAAACCACGCAAATCAAAATACACAAAAAGCACAAAAAACAAAATAAAAAAACATCACACACAGCACGGGGGAACAGCCAGGACGTCTGGAAGTGAGGTGAAATGCGAGTGAGAAGAAAAAAAATGCAGGCCAAACAAAACGAAAACAAGGCTACCCGACCCGGAGCCGCGCAAAACACTGCCAACCGCATACCACTTTCACCCAGGAAAATATGAGGTACAAGATACACTATTACAAAGGAAGGCAAATGCTTGCGAACTGCGTAGTACATAGACAAACAACGATATTTAACAACCCTAACTTGCAACTAACAACATTACAACAGCATCTAAAGTAGCGCTTTACACAAATAAACCAACGGTTTGCCCTCGCGCACGCAGCCTATTTCTAATGCACAGTTGGGACATTCATAAAACTATATCCTCAGGCCAGCAACAGTCCAACTGGACATTATATGCTGCAGGACAATAAAAAGAGATTGTTACCTCTTCAGGCTATTGATTGTTACTATATTAATTTATTATTCAATTAAATCATTAATTAGTATTTTTAAAAAAATAGAGAGAGGATCCAAAGGACACGCGAGGAGAGGCTTTGCGAGCCACGTGATGAGCGCCAAAGGCGCTCAGCACAAGGCTCACAGTGAGCGCCGAAGGTCATTTTATTGACCATCAATTTGTGACGGGCAAGTCGCTAGTCTTTAATATAATTGTAGGTGGAACTTACCCTTTAATTTTTACATTGGTTATACCTGGTACATTTGTTTCATGCACATCCCTGTGATTGGAGAAGACATGCTAACAGGCTTCTAGGATATTTACTGGTTCCCTGTTATGGAAAGCAAACAAGAATATTCTGTAAGTCATTAATCTCCATAAAAATGTGCATTGTATTGCTGTATTTATTGGTAGGGCCGAGGTAAAACAGTGGAGTATTTTTTCCAACTCAACTCTGTTCCAATAGGGGGGACAATTTGTAGCAGATGCAGTTTATACGAAAAAGTTCATTTATTTCTGAGACTACTGTAAAACAAATCACATTTTGTTTATTTGCAATAACTGGACTTTTCTTATAGTGTAAAAAATGGCTCTGTGTTTAAAAAATTCATCTCTAGTGCAGCATTCTCTTGATACTGTACTAAGTTTTAACATAGTCATGCTATGAGGAAAAATTGAATATTGTTTTTTGGCTTATATATAACCACTTTGTCAGGGGTGAGTAGATGGCAGTGGGTCTTTTTCATGCATCACATTTTCCATAGATACATACATAAATGTAACATGATTAACTAAAACATTTGAAAATAGAATATAGGAAGTATTAAGTGGAACTAAAAACCTGCAAGTGGTTGTTAAATGGGTTTATAAATGATATACGGTATATATGAGCTAAAAGTTAAGGTTCACTCAAACATTCCATTATAAAGTCAATTTCACACATTTGCATTTTAAAGGGCCTTTGTAGTTTGGTACAAGCTTGTGAGCTTGGATGGGTTATCCTATGGAGCCTTATTCTGCCATCACATATAATACTTGTAGTAATTGCGAGTTTGTCTGTAACGCTATGTTAAAAGTTACAGGCTTGCGCATGCACAATGAGTGAGGCCAGCATGAGGCCGCCACGACTTAGAAAAAGGCTTGCAATGAGCGCCAAAGGCGCTCATTGCAAGGCCAGCGATGAGCGCCACAAGCCTATGGCACTCATCGCAAGGCCTGCAAGACATAGAAAAATGCTTGCAATGAACGCCTTTGGCGCTCATCGCGAGGCCTGCAAGACTAAGAAGAATACTCACAATGAGCGCCTTTGGCATTTGGCGCTTATCATGAGGCCCGCAAGACTTAGAAAAAGGCTTGCAATAAGCGCCAGAGGCGCTCATTCCAAGGCCCGCAATGAGCGATACAGGCCATAGGCCTTTGGCACTCATTACATGGTCCGCAAGACTCAGGAAAATGCTTGCAATGAGTGTCTTTGGCCCTCATTGCTAGGCCCGCAAGACTTAGAAAAAGGCTTCCAAAGAGCTCCAGAGGCACTCATTGCGAGGCCTGAGATGAGCGCTAAAGGCCGTAGGCCTCTGGCACTTATTGCGAGGCGCGCAAGACTTAGAAAAATGCTCACAATGAGCGCCTTTGGCGCTCATCGCAAGGCCTGAAAGACTTCGAAAAAAGCTCGCAATGAGCGCCTTCAGCCTTTCACACTCATCGCAAGGCCCGCACAACTTTGAAAAAGGCAAAACTTTGAAAAAATTACGGCTTTAACGGCCACCATTTATTTAAAAAAAAACAAGAAGAGGGGTGGGAGGGACAAGCGCAAAGCCAAACCAATCGTGAAATATGTACATCAAGGTTTATTATAGCAAATAATTAAAACCATTACACTCACATTAAATATTATATCAATTCCCGTGATATTCGAGATGTCACAGATATTGTCCTGTCGTCCTTATGTTGCTTGGTGTTTTTAATCCAGATGGCCCAATGTTTAGTGTCTCAATAGTCCAATATCCAATACATCAATTGTTACAGTGATACTTTTACAATTAGAGATAAAAAACAAATAATAGAAACTGTCTTAGTGCTTCAGTGTACACACACAGATCCAGACCTCACTCCCCAGACTGAGACATCTATTGTTGAGGTTAGCAAGCCTCACTTAAGATGCTCCAATATCAGTGAGTTTAGGGTCAGCACAAATGACAATTCATGTAATTGCTCTAATCTTATAATGGGGATCTAATTGAGACCCATCTATGGAGCCTCTCACATCAGGAAAAAATAGGACCAATATGGTGAAAATAGGTAAAATAGCAGCAACAATTAAATAAATAGATAATGTAATTATAATCAAAGATACAAAGATCAAATTGGATCCTACCAGATGCTTTTTGGTCAACTCTTGGACTTTCTCAATGGTGATCTTGAATAAAAATCGATTGAATAACCTCAGATTAATATCCACTTTGCTTTTCTCTATCTATACCCATCACTGCAAGAGCCATCTTTATATATTCAACTGTCCTCTTGATATGACTTGTGGAGCGCTATAGACATAGCAATCAACCCTTTTGGGAAGTTGCTTTTACTTATTTATTTACATACCATTTATTTCAAGCTCGTAACTCGGAAGCCGTTCGGAGGCCCCCAAAATAAGCCAATTGATTACAAAATTAACTGACAACCTCACACATAGCACAGGGGGAGAGACAGGGAGCCTGTAAGTGAGGTTGAAAGCTAATTTGTTCTTTAATTGGAGTTTTTGGAGGTCTAAAAACGGCTAAGGAAGAAAAAAAATGGCGGCCTTAAAGACGTAATTTTTTTTCAAGGCCGCAAATCGGTTGAATTGATCAAGTTCCCAAGCCTGCAAATGGTTTCAGACCCGTATAGCACAGAGCAGGGAGAGGAAGGAGAAAGACACAGGGGTTGCAGTGGGGTGGGGGGGGGGAGAGAGAGACACAGGAGAGGGAGTGGGGGGAAAGAGACACAGGGTTGAGAGAGGGGGAAAGAGACACAGAGGAGGGAGATAGGGGGAAAAAACTCACAGGGCTGGGAGAGGGGGCAAAGAGACAGTGGGAGGGAGATAGGGGAAAAAGTCACAGGGGAGACAGAGGGGGTAAGGCGCTCATTGCTAGGTTTGAAAGTTGTGGGTTGGACGACACCTGCAATGAGTGGCGAAGTCATTTGAGATTGAATTAAAAAAACAAAACTGTAAACGACCAACAAAAACTCTTAATTTTTAAAGGGCAGACTTTTAACGTTCTAAGGGCAGCAATACAATGTATAGACTGGGACAAACTGATGGGTAAAAATACTGGACATAAATGGACAACGTTCAAATCCTTACTAAATATACATACTTATCACCATATACCATGTGTAAATAAAAGTAGAAGGAGTAAATCACAACCCATGTTGCTTAGCAATGACTTAAAGACGAGGACTAAAAAACAGGCATTTAAATTATACAAAAAAGTGGGGACAGAGACTGCTTTACGTGAGTACAAGGAAATCAACAAGGCAGCAAAAGGGCCATTAGACTGGCTAAAATAGAACAAGAAAAATTAGTTGCAAAAGAGAGTTAGAGTAACCCTAAAATACTTTTTAAATATATTAATTGGAAGAAGACCAGGAAGGAAGCTATAGGAACATTACAATGTGAAACAGGCCGTTTGATAATTAGTGACCAAGAAAAGGCAGATGAGCTAAATAGGTTATTTTCTTCGTTATACACAAGGGAGGTACCAGTGCTTAAGACACTGCAATAAAATGGGGCTACGCTACCATCACCAAATAATTAGTTAACGCAGAAAGAAATCCAAAAGAGTTTGGAAAAAATAATTTTAATAAAGCCCTGCATCCTCATGGAATACATCATAGGGTACTGAGGTAACTGGGCTCTGTAATAGCCAAACCATTATATCTATTTTTTAGATTCATTCAACACAGGGTCTGTACCAGATGTCTGGAGAAAGGCAGAGGTGATACCTATATTTAAGAAGGGAGCAAGAACAAATCTAGAAATTTAAAGACCTGTAAGTCTTACTTCTGTAGTGGGGAAAGCTTTTAGAAGGGTTAATAAGGGATAGTATACAAACATATGTATATCTAAACAAGATTATAAGTAGGAGTCAGCATGGATTTATGAGTGATAGGTCATGTCAAACAAACCTAATTAGTTTCTATGAAGAGGTTAGTAGGAACTTGGATCAAGGCAACTCAGTGGATATAGTTTTTTGGGCTTTTGCAAATGCTTTTGATACAGTGCCACATGGGAGACTATTGAGCAAACTAAGGGATACAGGAATTGCAGTAAATATCTGCACATGGATTTTGAGCTGGCTAAAAGACAGGAAGCAAAGGGTTGTTGTAAATGGAACATACTCATATTGGACTAATGTGGCAAGTGGGGTTCCTCGGGATTCAGTATTAGAAACTCTCCATTTTAACATATTTATTCCGACTTAGAAGTAGGATTGGAAAGTATTGTCTCCATTTTTGCTGATGACACTAAGTTGTGCAAGGTAATTAAAACAGATAATAATGTACTTTCCCTACAAAGGGATTTGCATAAATTAGAAAAAATGGGTGACTTAATAGCAGATGAGATTTAATATGAATAAATGTAAAGTTATACATCTGGGAAGGAAAAAATAGCCATGCAATTTATAATCTTAATTAAACAAATTTAGGGGTATCAAATATTGAAAGGGATTTGTGAGTACTTGTGGACAACCACCTAGGTAACAGTGCTCAATGCCAAGCACCATCTGCAAAGGCAAGTAAAATATTTGGACATTTGGAATATGGAGTACAATTTGGGGCATTTTAGAGCTGGAAAAAGTACAGAGAATGGTAACAAAACTAATAAGAGGAATGGAGGGCCTAAGTTATGAAGAAAGACTAACCAAATTAAACGTATTTTCTCTAGAAAAAAGGCATCTAAGACGGGATATGATTAACTTATATAAATATATCCAGGGTCAATACAAGGCTTTGTCAAGTGAGTTTTTTGTGCCAAGAGGTTTTCAACTGACAAGAGGACATTTGAGATTAGAAGTAAAAAGATTCCACCTTAAAGAAAGAAAAGGGTTCTTCACAGTAAGGGTGGTTAATCTGTGGAATTTTTTACCAAAGGAGGTGGCGGCAGCAGATTTGATAGATAACTTTGAAAGGAGACTGGATATATTTTTAAATAAAAAGGGCATTCAGAGTTATCCTGGATAATCAGAGAGGGAGTATTGATCCAGGGAGGAATCTGATCACCAGTATCTGGGATCAGGAATTAATTTTATATTTGTTTCCCCTTTTGAGACAATTGACGTAGTTTCACTGTTTTTCTTTTTCTGTTTGCCTTCCTCTGGATCAATTAACAATTAATCTGCATATCAGAGGAGATCTAAAAAGGTTGAACTTGATGGACTTAAATTGCGGCCTTGTTCAATTGAATTGCTCTGTAACTGTTGCAAATTTCAAGCCCACAGACTTACGGCCAGTATGAAGGCTACTGAGGCCTGCAAATGAATAGGGGCCCAAGTCTGGCAGCTGGATCAAAAAGCTAATTGATAGGTAAAAATTACTTGTGTACTATAAAAACATTCAACTGAGTAAGTCCATGTTATTACCTATACTTTTAAATGTTATCATATTTGTTTAATGTTCCTTTAAATGGTTCTTTTAACAACACAGGGATATGGTACTCCGTACGCCACTGCCCACTGCCCCCAGGACATCTTACAGTCCTGTGGGTTTTTGACTGTGCTACACCAAAATAATAAGGAGAGCCAGGGCAATCTTTGGAATGCTACAAGTGCTACTAAAGGAAAAGACAGAGTATAAATATATACCATAAACTAAATGACTTTATTGTGGAAATATAGGCACATTTGTGAATATTGTTATTTATATTGATGTTTAGTAGTTTAATGTTTACATTGTTGGAGAGTAATGATGGATGCTTACAGCCTTATTAAATTGCGATTCGGTAAAATGAAAAGGGCTCTATTTAAGCACACATCATATTTTATTTACAGAAGTTTTTAGTTAGTGAAGACCTTGATTTTAGATAGAAGTTCACTAGCTAAAAACATCTGTAAAAATGTATGCTGTGTGCTTAAATATAGCCCTTTTAAATTTACTGAATCGCAATTTAATTAGGCTGTTAATATTTAAATTGCATTTATTATTCAATGTTTTTATATAATTGGAAAACTAGTTAAAAAAAAAAAAGACAATAATTAGTTAAGGAGGTAGAGTATACAATTAATTATCCCTGTAGATTGTTTGTGTCACCCTAAGGCACATTTCATATGTGTTGTGCAAAAAAATCCATTGTAATGAATGATAGAACATTTGTGACGTTGGTGTCCCTATAACGTTGGCACTGAACTGACCTCTGCTAGATGAGAGGCGATCAGTAGTATAAAGAGTTAGCAAGCTTAGAAGGGTGAGTCTATTACAATGTGCACACAAAGATAACTAAATAAATTAAGTTGTGGAGATAGGGAGACAAAAAGATAGGACAGTTGAGTAATGTTCATTCTTGTTTATGAATATTTATGTTTTAGTAGTCAAGAGGATGGATGACAATATTTAGCATTAAAGCTGGAAATATCAGCACAAAGTAGTTACTTGCATATAAATTAAGTAACGGCAATTACAATAGCATCATGCCATTCAATTAGCCATAGTGATTAGTCTGCAGGGGCATTACTATTACTATAGTTTCTGTTGCCAGGGTAAAGGTTACAATGGATCTCAGTGGTAAAATAGGAAAACTTCCTGATAGACTATTATTAAGAAGTGAAATTAAATGAATCACTACTTCATGTTTCTAAATAAATACCTCCAGACAATGTTAAATAATGTGTACCAGGGTATAATTAGATGTATGCCATTTGTTCCACACATCTAATTTATTACTCTACTTAACAACATCCCCATATAATAAGTATAGCATTTGTGTGCCCCTTTACCTATAGCACCATCTCCTCCGTCCTCTGGACCCATCGTTCCACCATCTGATATCACCTCTAGTGCTTTGCATTACTGCAAACATTTCGACCAGGATCATTCCACAACTCTGGAGATTCAGTCTAATGGAAAGGTTTTGTAAACTAGTGTGATTAGCATTTTGAACTCCAGATCCAGACCTAGCCGACATGCTGATAGAAAGTTATACTGCTCAATAACTCTGGGGCCTATACTGATGGGTTTAGAAAGGTCTTTGAGGTTTCATAGCAAGCTAAACCTTCTCCACTGACCTTTATACAGAGACCAGAACCAGAATTAAGAGAGCAATTTACCTCTCACATAGGGATCCTGACATTGAATAAACAGTACTTTATGGTGTCCTTTGATTAATCTCATACTACTGATAATGCAAATCACTTCCCAAACAAATTTTGCAAAGCAAATATGAGTATATCTGGAACATTCCCATGCTTTAATCACTGATAAGATGATAAATATAATGGCAGACAAATATTACCTGCATATTCTTTGCCCAGGCAATTGAAATCCTAAGGGCCATTAGAAAAATAACCCCCTGCATAACGTCACTAAACACCGCATTAGAAGAAGACCTAATGGAAATAAAATCAGAGGCACAACTAGATGATGCTGCATATCTTAACCAAACTACATGGTGTAACATTACTACATGCTTTTATATGACTGTAGAATCAGCAGTCAGCCAATCGGGAGAAAAGCAGAAACACAAACCCCTTCACACAAGCATGCTTTTTACACCACAAGACCTGAGCCGAAGCTGAGCAGCATAGTGAGGGGTACGTATTAACATTTTTATCTAGGTCCCTATGTAGCACCCAGGACATTGTAATATTGCACCAGCACCTGAACTTTTGGATGAAGGATAGTGATTGCAAAGCTCCAGTAATCAGCACGGCTCAAACCCATAGCAGATGATGAGCAAGATGGAGGAGCTTCTTCAATAATATAAAGTGCTTGCATTAATGGAGCCTTCATGGACTGCTAGTGACCAGGAATTATGTATATCATTGACTATAGTCCCAGGACCTTTAGTGCATGAGGTCAGGGGAAGAAGGGTTCCCCTGCATGCTCACAAATCTGCAAGATACCGTATAAGGTAGGGGAAAGGATAAAGCAGGTATCTATACAAGGCAACTAATGGACAACACCAGACTTGACATGCAATCTATGGCTATGAATATGCTCACACACTGTAATGTAAAGTAGGGTCTTATACACATTTCCCTACAAATTTGATTTCCTGTCAACCACATTCAGGAGTTTATCCATGTAACTGATCACCTGGCACCCCGACTGGGTACCTCCGTTGATGGACCCATCCTAGCTTGCGCCGAGGACTACAAGCACGGGACCGGACACCACAACCACCACAGACTCCACAACCGCCGTAGATTAACTGGAGCCGCCCCGTCTTCCTTCCACCCTGTATGAATCTCCAGCATCCAGGACCGTGTGGGGAAGACCTCTCCTCCAAGGAGAGGTCAAGTAGAACTCCCTTTATTGAAACAACACACATTTTTAAACACTTCACATACACAGTAGGGGCAGTGACTACCTTTGGTCAACCCCTAATTACCTCTGGCCAATCAGACAGGGTTAAGGCGTGGGAGCCAGGAGTCCCCTCCCCCAGGAGCCACCCACTAGGCGTGGCTAACTGCTCATTCTACCTCTGGCGGTGGAGAGAGTAACATCCCTAGGTTCACTTACTCCCCTGCTCCGAGTATGGGGAAACCCCAGGCCATCTCATTATTCAAGAGTCCTTACCCCCATTGTACATGGTGCCATCTTGTCTGCTACAACCCGTTTGTTCTGCTATCTCTTGTGTGTTTTAGCAGATACTATTAAGAGGCAGATGGGCAACTCCTGACCAAGTGTATGAGACCAAAGATATTTGACTGCATACCACACAATACAATATTTTTACAGATATAACCACAACATATTATAACCCAGAACATATCTGCAGATAGCTTAGGTTTGAGCACACATTATTACTGAATGGCGCTCAGACCACATACATACAGTTCAATGGCCATGGAACCAAAGTCTTTCTCATAGTCTTTCATTATATGAATGGGCTCCATGGCATAGCCGTCTGGGGTATCACCGCTCACACAGGGCAAGTACCGAATGACCCCCTGTATTTAAAGGGCCAGAATGAGTGACATACACTCTGGTATGGCCGAATACTGTTTTTAAAGAGCAATATGTCCCAGGGCCATAGTCGCAGGGCAGGAGGCTGGCAATAAGTCCTCTCCAGGACAAAGTGGCGAAGGGCACTTCGTCACACATCTCCCCTTTGGGGGGAAGTCTTACCAGGCACCTGACCTTCTGCCGGTCAGTGCCTCCGTTAAGACGATCCACCAACCCACAATAAACCAGTGCTAGAGCAGCCCCCCCACAACAACAAAGTGCAAGAGCAGCCCACCCACAACAAACAGTTACTGCACCTGGATATTTCGCTGTCGTGATGGGGCAACACGCTGAGGGGACTTGAGGGGCAGAGGCCAGCGGCACTCTGCCCTGATGCCAGCTCTTCTGCTGGTATAACCTGCAGGACATCCTGCTCTGTATAAGGGACAAAGGGAGGACAGAGGCCGACTTCACTCTGCCCTGCTGTCAGCTCTTTTGCTGGGGTACTTGGGACATATTCCGGCTCAGTAGCCAGGGAAACGTGGAGGTTAACATTTCCACTGTTAACCCTGGGGCCACATTAGGAGTTAGATGGGGAGGGGAATTTGTACTTACCCCCTCCTCCGGTTGTCCCAGTGAGGGTAGTTGGGGATCTGGACAGGCTGTCCAGCATCCCGGTAGGTCAGGCGCAGAGACCACGGTCTCATCTGCGCTGTCTGGGAGATTGGTGTCTTCCCTTGTTAGGGTAAGCTGTCGCTGGGGGGAGAGGGCGACACCTTCAGCTCCCTGGGGTTCACACTGCCGCTGGGGGGGAAGACGACACCTTTGGCCCCCCGGGGTACACACTGCCGCTGGGGAGGAAGGACGGCACCTTCTTCTCCCTGGGGTTCACACTGCCACTGGGGGGGAAGGACGGCACCTTCTGCTCCCTGGGATACACACTGTCGCTGGGGAGGAAGGACGGCACCTTCTGCTCCCTGTGGTTCACACTGCCGCTGGGGAGGAAGGACGGAACCTTCTGCTCCCTGTGGTTCACACTGCCGCTGGGGGGGAAGGACCACACCTTCTGCCCCCTGGGGTTCACACTGCCGCTGAGGAGGAAGGACGGCACCTTCTGCTCCCTGTGGTTCACACTGCCGCTGGGGGGGAAGGACGGCACCTTCGGCTCCCTGGGATACACACTGCCGCTGGGGAGGAAGGACTGCACCTTCTGCTCCCTGGGATACACACTGCCGCTGGGGAGGAAGGACTGCACCTTCTGCTCCCTGTGATACACACTGCCGCTGGGGGGGAAGGACGACACCTTCTGCCCCCTGGGGTTCACACTGCCGCTGGGGAGGAAGGACGGCACCTTCTGCTCCGTGTGGTTTACACTGCCGCTGGGGGGGAAGGACGACACCTTCTGCCCCCTGGGGTTCACACTGCCACTGGGGGGGAAGGACGACACCTTCTGCCCCCTGGGGTTCACACTGCCGCTGGGGAGGAAGGACGACACCTTCGGCTCCCTGTAGGGCCGGTAGAGAGACCTTGGTCCCATCTCTACCTGCCATCTGGAGGTCATCCCAGGACCAGTCAATGAGGTCTGATTCTGCTTGTCGGGTAGGTTGGGGCTGCACGAAGCTGAGCAGGTGTTGGTAGTCATGCTCCAGCTCCCACTCTCTTGTTACCAGGTGGGTCACGTCTTTGCTCACCTCGCCTTCGTCAACCCAGACATACATGCCCATCCGGTAGTCGTAGATGTCCCAAAACCTAGACCCCTCCGTGCTGCCAAGATCAATGTTGTCCTCCAAGGAATCCCATAATGAACCCGGGCAATCATAATGATCCCCCTCCGGTAAGTCGTGTTCAGCCGTCCAGGGGGTAAGTCGAACGGTATGCCACCAGAGGGCCTGGTATGCGTTGTCTAGCCAGATCTCTCGCCATACCAGGGTCTCTAGTCTTGTCACCCACTCATCCAGGGGCTGCTCTCCCAATAGATACATCCACATCGCCACACGCTTCTGTAGCCGCTGCTCATCACTGGGGAGACTCTCACCTCGCCGCCATTGGGCATTTTCCAGGGCATCATACCAGAGTTCCTTTCTGTCTGCATCCCACTAGGCGTGGCTAACTGCTCATTCTACCTCTGGCGGTGGAGAGAGTAACATCCCTAGGTTCACTTACTCCCCTGCTGGGAGTATGGGGAAACCCCAGGCTCTCTCATTATTCAAGAGTCCTTACACCCATTGTTCATGGTGCAATCTTGTCTGCTAAAAACCCTTTTGTTCTGCTATCTCTTGTGTGTTTTAGCAGATACTATTAAGAGGCAGATGGGCAACTCCTGACCAAGTGTATGAGACCAAAGATATTTGACTGCATACCACAAAATACAATATTTTTACAGATATAACCACAACATATTATAACCCAGAACATATCTGCAGATAGCTTAGGTCTGAGCACACATTATTACTGAATGGCGCTCAGACCACATACATACAGTTTAATGGCCATGGAACCAAAGTCTTTCTCATAGTCTTTCATTATATGAATGGGCTCCATGGCATAGCTATCTGGGGTATCACCGCTCTCACAGGGCAAGTACCGAAGGCCCCTCCTGTATTTAAAGGGCCAGAATGAGTGACATACACTCTGGTATGGCCGAATACTGTTTTTAAAGGGCAATATGTCCCAGGGCCATAGTCGCAGGGCAGGAGGCTGGCAATAAGTCCTCTCCAGGACAAAGTGGCGAAGGGCACTTCGTCACAATACATATGACCCAAAATATACCAGATATGTTAAGCTAGCTCCTGCAGACTACATTTGAATTAACCAATTCAAAGTGTTAGACATGTATTTCACATTATGGGAAATAAGGTTCACAATGTCATAATGCATACTCAAAATCTTGTATTATATAACTCACAAGACAGTGTTATTTGCAACCTTTGGGTCCCTTTATGACCTTATTGTGTTTTTAGTTACCTAACGATCTTGCTTTGTTTTTAGCCTTTTGCCTCTCCCCTTCTATTTCCTGTTATTGCTCCATTTGCCCCCTTCCCTACATTTTTACCCCACCCACAAAAAAAAGGAACAGGAACAGAGACTAACAAAATAGACAACCATTTATATCTTCTTATTAACACATTCACTGAGATATATACAGCTTTTATTTGTAGATGTAGAATTATATTGTAATATTGTATATTGGAATGCAATGTTACTGTCCCTTTTCCAATCAATATTGCAAATTCCTTGTTCAAACCTGTACTTCTTTAATTAAAAGTTATATAAAAAAGCCCCAGGTATATTCATTCTTTTCTACTATGGTAAAAGAAACATGACTCACTTATTAACTAGACTGCTTCAGTCCCAAAAAACATGTGCGTTGCTGGAAGGCCATCATTTGAAGCAGTGCAAACACGTGATAAAGACTTCAAGTATTGAGTCAGATGTCCTACTGCCGCATCTCTCATACTCTAGATGCATATACAGTGCCTTGCAAAAGTATTCACCCCCTTGACTTTTTACCTATTTTGTTACATTACATCCTTAAGTTTAGTGTTTTGTTAATCTGAATTTTATGTGATAGATCAGAACACAAAAGTTGGTGAAGTAAAATGAGAAAAATATATACATAAAACTATTTTTTAGAAATAGAAAACAGAAAATTGGCATGTGCGTATGTATTCACCCCCTTTGTTATGAAGCCCATAAAAAGCTCTAGCGCAACCAATTACCTTCAGAAGTCACATAATTAGTGAAACGATGTTCACCTGTGTGCAATCTAAGTGTCACATGATCTGTCTTTACATATACACATCTTTTTTGAAAGGTCCCAGAGGCTCCAACCCCTAAGCAAGAGGCACCACTAACCAAACACTGCCATGAAGATCAGGGAACTGTCCAAACAAGTAAGGGACAATGTTCTTGAGAAGTACAAGTCAGGGTTAGGTTATAAAAAATATCCAAATCTTTGATGATCCCCAGGAGCACCATGAAATCTATCATAACCAAATGGAAAGAACATGGCACAAAAGCAAACCTGCCATAAGACGGCAGCCCACCAAGACTCACGGACCAGGCAAGGAGGGCAATAATTAGAGAGGCAGCACAGAGACCTTAGGTAACCCTGGAGGAGCTGCAGAGTTCCACAGTAGAGACTGGAGTATCTGTACATAGGATGACAATAAGTCGTACGCTCCATAGCGTTGGGCTTTTTGGCAGATTGGCCAGAAGAAAAAACATTACTTTCAGCAAAAAACTAAATGGCACGTTTGGAGTTTGCGAAAAGGCATGTGGGAGACTTCCAAAATGTATGGAGGAAGGTGCTCTGGTCTGATGAGACTAAAATGGAACTTTTCGGCCATCAAAGAAAACGCTATGTCTGGCGCAAACCCAACACATCACGTCATCCAAAGTACACCATCGCCACAGTAAACAATGGTTGTGGCAGCATCATGCTGTTGGGATGTTTCTCAGCAGCCAGGACTGGGAAACTGGTCAGAGTTGAGGGATAGATGGATGGTGCTAAATACAAGGATATTCTTGAGCAAAACCTGTACCACTCTGTGCGTGATTTGAGGCTAGGACGGAGGATCACCTTCCAGCAGGACAATGACCCCAAACACACTGCTAAAGCAACACTTGAGTGGTTTAAGGGGAAATATGTAAATGTGTTGGAATGGCCTAGTCAAAGCCCAGACTTCAATCCAATAGGAAATCTGCGGTCAGACTTAAAGATTGTTGTTCACAAGCACAAACTATCCAACTTGAAGGAGCTGGATCAGTTTTGCAAGGAGGAATGGGCAAAAATCCCAGTGATAAGAAGTGGCAAGCTCATAGAGACTTATCCAAAGCGACTTGGAGCTGTGATTGCCACAAAAGGTGGCTCTACAAAGTATTGACTTTAGGGGGGTGAATAGGTATGACTTTTTCTGTTATTTTGTCCTGTTTGTTGCTTGCTTCACAATAAAAATAAATAAAAGGTCTTCAAAGTTGTGGGCATGTTCGGTAAATTAAAAGATGCAAATCCTCAAACAATACAAGTTAATTTCAGGTTGGGAGGCAACAAAACACGAAAAATGCCAAGGGGGTGAATACTTTTGCAAGGCACTGTACGTCTCAGGAGAATAACTTAGCAGTCTGTAGCAATGAACCATCCCAAGAGAGAAATCAGAACACCACTGAATTAAGAAATATTTCTAAATCGTTACAGCTGCACCTTGTTTGGGAGATTAGTTTAATCCATAGTAGCTTGTTTGCCTTGCTCATGAAAAATATTTTGTATATTTGGAGTTTTTCTTCTTGAGACCACTCCATCTAGTCCAATTCCTAGTCATTATTATTACATTTTAGTCAGTGATGGGCAGATATCTATGATTCTTCCTTTATCTGCTTGTTTTTCTGTCCTTTCAATATAGGGAGAGACTTAGAAACAGATACTAAATCAGTTAGATGTAGCTGCACATATCCTGCATTATTACAATACATTTAACTGAATTATTCCTTGATTATTCCTTGATTATTTGTCCCTTGCTAACTTTTTACATTTGAAAAGGATACGTAAACCATAACATTGCTATTTTATTTCATGCTGCATGTACCTAGCCCCCCCCCCCCCTAACTAGTGTGCAACCCTTTGTGGGTGATCACTACTTTAAGCTTTCCTCCTGCTCTACGAGTGGTTCTGTGAAAATTGGTATATGACTCCAATTAAGTTAAAATTGGTATCATGTTGTCCTTGCTAAGATCTGTGACCTCTCACTGTGGCTCAAACAGTTATTATAATCTCATTACTTTATCTATAGTTAATTTTACTTGGAAAAATATGAAATAATACAATCTCAGGGGTTATTTCTAGTTGAAAATTAATAATTTTTGATATATACGTTAGACACGATATCCAAAATTCCTCAATATAGGTACAGTTCCACCACATATGTTCATGAGTTCCTATTTGATTTCCAAATCTCCAGCAATAACCATGATTTTTTTGTGGGGCTATTTTTTTTTACACACAGGAGAGAGAAAAAAGATCCTATTTTAGGGCACACCTGTTAATCCTAATCTTAGAAAGAAGAGAATAAACTAAATATTAAAACTTAACATTTAATGGTATTTAAAATCCTACTTAAAATATATGCACATAGGTAGCAGAGAGATAATAATATTCTGATGGCAGTGTGGGTATCTATTGCACAAGACCAGTCTGTCCCACATGGACCGGCTGTATACAAGCTATATACAATGTAAAGTGCTAATATTGGTCACAGATAAAGTGACTATCATGCAAAAAAGTGCAAAGTATAAAGTGGCCAGTGCTAATAATGCTAATAATGGAGGAAGTGCACAATAAATGATGTGCACCTATATAAGTGCTAGATAAATATAAATATAATGTATATAGCGAGTTATGCAGGCATAGAACAGAAAAATATAATTCAGCTCAATTGCTGAGATTATTTAGGAGCCACTGTGCCTATTATTGAGGAATAAATGCCCCAACCTAGTGGAAAGTCCCAGAACTGGACAGCTAAATGAATATATAGCTGTTCTAGGGTAACAGTGTGGGCCAATCGAGGTGTGGACCCAATACTGCCTTAATAATAAAAATTGATACTGCGTGGTTCAACAGGATCCAATTAATAAAGTACTGCCTTTCAAAACGTAGATATGGACTGAATAGCTCAGTGCTGACCATTGGGGAAGGGACATTAAGCTATGGGCCTGAAGAGAAAAACCACGCTGGCTCTCTGCTAAGCACGCCGCGGTCTAGACGCACAGCAGTGACGTCATCGACCCGCGACTGCGTTCCTACGTGTACCCGACGCACGTTTCTTGTATTTCATCAAGGGTTACGCCAGTCTTCCTCTAGAGTCTATTTAAAGGCTGGCGTAGTCATGGCAACAATAACGAAGTTAAAAACCTGAGGGAAATAGTATGAAATGTGTAATCCTCAACTAATACATGTAAAAATAGTAGTAAAGTAGACTCTTCAATGTGAAAAATGAATTAGAACGTCTCTAGGAGAATAGCGTTATGGGGCTAATGCTATAAAAGTACTGGAAGGAAATATAGGTAGATGGTATAATAAATGTATGTGTATGAGATAGTGTCATACAGCAAATATAAGTAGATTAATTATAACCATGGTATAAGTCTAAGGCGTATTAATAATTGGTATAATATGCTAGTCCATAGCTGGTTTTATTAGATGTGTACTAACCTTGACTATTAGGCCATATTATTGTATAGTAGTTGAATTAATAGTATGCTGAATTATATTGATATGTACAGCATAGTAGATAAATATAGAGTAGAAGCAAAATCCTGATTAAGGATAACCTATATATGAATAATATAGTAGATAATCAGTACTGAAAGTGGCCTCCAGTAGTGACTGGCTCAGTTGACAAAAATATGTGAGTATTGAATTATATAAATCCATACTCTGGCGAGAACAGGTTAAATATAAATGTATTCAGATATTAACTAGAATTGTTAAAGTTATCTCTGAGGATTTATATAAAGGGAGTAAAAGTAAAGCCTTCATTCAGGCCTTTCGGTTTTTTAGTGTCTAGTAAGTAGATCCATTTGGCCTCTTTTTTGAGTAGCTCAGTGTCTGTATCACCTCTCCTTATTGTTTTTTCCACATGATCAATGCCTGTAAATGTCAAAACTTTAACATCTCCTTTGTGTTTATTATTAACATGCTTGGCTATTGGTGTGTCAAATTCTTTTTGGACACTATAAATGTGTTCCAGAATACGTCTCCTGAGTTCTCTACAGGTTTTACCCACGTATCTGGCTCCACATAAACATGTTACTAGGTATATGACACCCTCTGTCTTGCAAGTAATAAGGTGTTTTATTTTGTATGTTAATTTTTCAGAGTGAAAGTATTTCGTGGGTTTGACATATTTGCAAGCTTTGCATTTATGGCATTTAAAGCAGCCTTTTGTTCTTTGCAACCATGATTGGCCTTTATCTGTTTCCAAATGACTCTTTGATAGGTGATCTCTTAAATTTCTTGATCGTCTGCTAGTAATTGCAGCATGAGGGGGTAGGTAGGGTTTTAGATCTTTATCATCCATTAAAATACCCCAATGTTTATTAAAGACTAGCGAATTGCCCGTCAAAAAATGACGGCAATGAAATTGTAAGGTAGCTAAATTAGTAAATGAATATAGTGTACCTATTTTGAAGCATTGTGATGAAGAGCTGGCAATCTGTGTTGATGTTGCTGCAGCATTAGTGGTGTGGAGCTGCTGTATAAGCATGCTGAATGTGTGCAGTGTAACACTGTGCGTGCGCGAGACCAAACCGTTAGCGTAGTCGTGTACTTCCGCATTGGTGTAAAATGGCGAGTAATGTGTGGTATAGGTCTGTATCGGAATATCCGTAGGTGTTTTGTGGTGTTTTGCGAGTTTCTTGTGGTGTTTTGCGAGTTTAGAGTGCTGTAGCCTCGTTTTCGTTTTGTTCGGCGGCCATTTTTTCTCTCGCTTCGTTTTTTTTTAGTCTCTAAAGTGTTTTATTTCGAGTAAAATCGAGGTGTAAGTTGCATTTTTGAGGTCCTGGGTGCTCCCTCTTGGTGTAGGTAAGTTTTTTATGTATGTGCTGTGTGTATGTATTGTGTTTTAAATGTTTGTATGTCGGCGTGTTGCGTCCGATGTTTGCGAGGTCGTAATGTGTGGTAACGTGTTTCGTACGTTGTTTGCGTGCCTCGTAAAATTTAGCGGGAGGCGTAATTTGTGTGTCGTGTTTTTTGAGTAGCGACGTGAATTTTGCGAGGGTTTGAGGCCCTTGCCCAGTGACCTCGCCAGCAACTGAGTCCCTCGCTTCGCGAGGGGCCTCAGTTGCTGGCATGGAGCGCCTTCGGCGCTCCATGCCAGCAACTGAGGCCCTTGCCCAGTGAGCTCGCCAGCAACTAAGGCCCTCGCTTCGCGAGGGGCCTCAGTTGCTGACATGGAGCGCATTCGGCGCTCCATGCCAGCAACTGAGACCCGTGCCCAGTGACCTCGCCAGCAACTGAGGCCCTCGCTTCGCGAGGGGCCTCAGTTGCTGGCATGGAGCGCCTTCGGCGCTCCATGCCAGCAACTGAGGCCCTTGCCCAGTGACCTCGCTACGCGAGGCCCTCGGCTCGCTGCGCGAGCCGCGGCCCTCGCTTCGCGAGGCCCGCGGCTCGCTACGCGAGGGCCGCGGCTCGCTTCGCGAGCCACGGCCCTCGCTTTGCGAGGGCCGCGGGCTCGCTACGCGAGCCCGCAAGCGTGAGCAACGACTCGTACGCTCACAACTATATATGTGATCTTTTTGATCTCATGCCATTTGTTATTAAAGGTTCCAATACATCTTACAGTGTTGTCCGGTTCCTTCTTTTTATCCTTTAAGAGACTATCTCTCTTGGTGTTTTTGGCTCTTTTGTAGGCCTTTTTTAGAGTGTTTTTTGAGTATCCTCTCTCCAAGAAACGACATTGTAGATCCTGAGATTCTATTTCAAAATCTTTGTCATTGGAACAATTCCTTTTTATTCTTAGGTACTGGCCAATAGGTATGCCTTCAATCAAGGCCTTTGGATGGCTGCTTTTTGCATGTAGCAAGCTATTTGTAGCTGTAGGTTTTCTATAGGTCTTAGTGCCAATGGTACCATCTTTTGTTTTGAATATTTCTAAATCTAGGAATGTAATTGATTCATGATGGTTTTCTGATGTTAAAAAAAGGCCTAAACTATTAGTGTTGAGAATTTGTATGAATTTCTGCAGCTGTTCATTAGAGCCATTCCATAATATTAAAATATAATTGATAAATCGGACCCAAAGTTCTATATGAGATGTATATATTTCCATATCTTCTCTAAAGACCATTTGCTCTTCCCACCACCCCAAAAATAAATTTGCGTAGGTGGGGGCACAAGCTGTACCCATTGCTGTGCCTCTTATTTGTTTATAAAATGTGTCCATAAAGATGAAATAGTTATGGGTTAGGATAAATTCTAATAGAGCCAAATGAAACTCATTATGTGTGGCATATTGTATACCTTGTTTGTTAAGAAAATACTTAACAGCAGCTATTCCATTGGTGTGATGGATACTAGTGTATAAGGCCTCCACATCCAATGACACCAATATGGTGTTTCTTGTTGATTGTATGCCATCTAGTTTATTAAGAACATCCTTCGAGTCTTTAACGTAGGAAGAGAGGCTAAATACAAATTGTCTCAAAATTTGGTCTAGGTATTTACTGGAATTTTCAGTTAGATTACCAATCCCTGATACTATCGGTCTTCCTGGGGGCTTTTTAGGATTCTTATGAATCTTTGGTATAGTGTAAAAGGTTGCCACTTTAGGATTCTTGGTAAACATAAATTCAAATTCTTGTTTGTTAATGGTTTTATTTGCTAGGCCTTTATAGAGTATCTCTGATAGTTCTTCTAAAAATCTTACTGTTGGGTCCAGACTTAATTTGGTATAACAATTTTTGTCATTGAGTAGTCTAAGGCATTCTTCAATATAGTCTATTTTATCCAAAACAACTACATTGCCCCCTTTGTCTGCATTTTTTATAATAATATGCTTATTATTTTTTAATTCTTGTAGGGCCTGTGTTTCTTGTTTGGAAAAATTTGAAGAGTGACTCTTGGTTGAAGCTAATAATTCAAGATCCTTTTCCATATTTTTTACGAATAATTCTATATTGGGACTAATGTGTAATGGAGGAGTGAATTTGCTTTTATTCTTTAGTTGGGAGAAGGGGCCCATTAGCTCCATTTCTTCACTTTCCGCTAATAGGCATTCTAACGTTTTCAAAGTTTCCTGATCATAATTATTAAGAACTATATTGTTATTTCTTTTAGAGAAATATTTTTTGAGAGCAAGTTTCCTGGCAAATAAGTGAACATCTTTTACCCACTCAAATAGATTAAAATCATCAGTGGGTGAGTAATTCAGTCCTTTCTGGAGCACTGATATATGGTAGTTGGACAGTTGGAATTTTGACAGGTTGAATACCTGTAAGGAGTTTAATTCTTTTTTGGCCTTTTGTGTGGTTTGAATGTGTTTGAGGCCTTTCTTACCCCTCCTAGTTTTTGTCTTCCATCTAAAAAATTCATGTTAGAGCTATTTTTTTTAACTTAATTGGAGTCATATACCATCGCTGCACTAATTTAAAATATGTTTCTCTTAAGGACAAATTCATTATGCTTTTCTCTGTTATTAGAAATGCTTTATATCACTGGATTGTAGACCATGTTACCCCAAGATTTTCTTCCCATTTTTGCATTCTTTCTGTTTTTTCTATTTCTAATCGAGATTTTATTATTTTATGATATCTTGATATTGTACTTTTCTTACCAGTATCATTTAAAGATTTTTCAAATTGAGTCAGTTTTCTATTGAGTAATTTTCCATAATCTGTATTTATTATCGATGTGTTTAAAATATCGTAAAGCATCCATTTGGTAGACGGTATTTGATAATCATCAGATATCAGTTCAAATTATTTACATTTTTGTGTTTTGTTACTTGATTATTTGTCCCTTGCTAACTTTTTACATTTGAAAAGGACACGTAAACTATAACATTGCTATTTCATGCAGCACGTAACCCCCCCCCCCCCCCAGTGTACAACCCTTTGTGGGTGATCACTACTTTAAGCTTTCTCCCCCTCTACGAGTGGTTCTGTGAAAATTGGTATCATGTTGTCCTTGCTAAGATCTGTGACCTCTCACTGTGGTTTAAACAGTTATGTGCATTTCAAACACAAATAAAAATAACTAAACTCTTAGGGCCTCATTCTATTAGCGGCCGCAGCCGTTGCGGGGCCGCAAGGACCGGCCGCAAGCTATTCGGCTATTCTATTCCCTTACGGCCGGAGGCTCCGGCAGGCTTGCGGCCGGTGCCTTGCTATCTCTTGCGGCCGCTCGCGCCAGAGGAAAGCCTTTGATCTAAAACGGCCGCAAGAGTTTTGCAATTCAATTCCTCCGGGAAACCTCTCTGCAAGGCTAAAAGCGAGCCGCAGCTTACTTGCAGGAAAGAGGTCTCGCTAGCACCAATTAAGCACATAAAATAGCTTAAATAAAGCCATCCTGCACTTTGAGAAGGGATTTTAGGTGTTAGAAAAAATAGCACATAATTATCCTGTACTCAAATCCGTAAAATATTTTATTTTTAATATCCGTAAAATATCCATGTAAAAAGTCCAGAGTGCTTGGAGCACCTCAGACACACCCACGCCGCAGCCGGAAAATAAACAGTTAATTTGAACTCGGATTTGGGCTGATGTGCAAGCTTGAGAGTGGGTTCCTTTTAATCATCATGTCTCCCAATATGATCCCTAGCATTTACAGAGCTGTACAGTGCAGGCTTGAATTTATTTTTGAGTTTTTATATTTCTGAGATTACGGCCGGTTCCAAGATATGCGGCCGGCCGTAAAAGGAGATCCTTGCGGGGCCGTAAAATAGAATCGCGAGTTAACTGAACCCCCGCAAGGAATCGCAGCCTTACGGACGATTTACGGCCGCTAATAGAATGAGACCCTAAGTGAGTACTTTAATGTGGCATATGAAAAGTGAGTGCACATTAAAACCTAATACATGAAAGAAAAAAAGACATTGAAAATTCAAGATGATAGAACAAAAAAGAGACCTACACATGATAAAGCCTAAAATGTATAGTCATCTCTGCTTTTTATCTCTACAATAAATAGCAAAGAACAATGAAATAACTCACAATGTCAAGAATTTATCATTAAACTATTAAACATTGCCATACAACTAATGCTAAACTAAAAATGTATAATACACAAATCCAGCAATTAACACTTATCTACATCTCCTACAAATTCCTTTACCATCCCACTCACCAGCAATCTTGTTTAAGCCTGCAATTATGTATTCCCTGTCATATAATATTATTTAATTGGTTTTAAAAAGAGTGATGTCTGTGTGATGTATCTAAACTAGAATATACACGTCTAATTCTAAGAGATATTTTGTTGTGAATAAATGTGTGATTCCTCAGACCTTTTCATATGACCTACTGGTTAGTGTTGTGGTGGTCAACATGGTTCTATGAGTGCCGCCAACAGTCCAGATGGATCTGTCTGCTTGTGTATTTAGCCCAGGCGAATCACACAATCACATTCATACTATTAATGCACCTTTGCTGAAGCATAGAGTACCTGAATACACAAACAGACAGTTATTGCAATCCTGGACTGTTAACGACTGTCCTAGGACCAAGTTGACCACCATTGTTATGTGTTCAAATAAAGATACAGACATAGTGAATCAGTTTCAAGGCTTTACTGAAAATTTTGCAATATACAGTAAGCATTGTCAGCAAAGTAAGTAGACATAAAAAAATAGTTTCAGTGTGATACAAAATTAGAGGAAAAGGCATAGCAGTTACCGTACATGTGTTTTTTATCTTGTCAGTACACAAAAATAAATATCACATAGAATAAGGGATTCTTAAATACTGTAATTCCTAAAATAGAACTAGTTATGCATCTGGTCAGAACAACTATCACTTAAGATAAGGTAATCCACAAACACACAGCAAGTGTCATTGCCATCTTTAACTTTAGTATGAAACAACTTTTTACACTCTATAAATTCTAAAAATCACTAAAAGATACCACAAAAAGAAGGAAGGGAATAAAATACATAAAATATGCATATCTAGCCATATTCACATGAAAGTGTTTCTGAAAGTGTTTGTATAAAAAAAAATGTTTTTGTTGTAGTGCTTTTGTTTAACTGTGACCTTCCTGCAGTTTTTTCAGTTTTTCTTTTCTTCGTTTGACTGTAGGTGTAGATTCAGTAAAATATTAAATTAAGCTGAAATCAAACTAACCCTAACATTCAGGTAAGGGGGGGGGGGGGGGTACACTTGCGTGAGTTGCAGTGATGTTGTTTCTTTCTTTTATCCCTAATGGGTTTGAACTCCAGATTACAATTTTGTCAATAAAGTTGTCATTGAATCTGTTCAGCTTACGCTTTCCACTCCCATATTACCACATCCCATATTTCTGTAAATATTTGGTATGTATTGGATATTACATAAGTTAGTTTTTCATGAATCATTATGAAATGTAGTTTATCTATTATTTCTTAAAGTTGAAATTGTGATGTCCTCCATTTTTTTTTCAATGTGGCTTTTCGTAGCCATAAGCATGTCACCAGATCTAAACCCTACTGAGCATCTGTGGGGCATCCTCAAACGGAAGGTTGGGGAGTGCAAGATCTCTAGCATCCACCAGCTCCGTGATGTCATTATGGAGGAGTGGAAGAGGACTCCAGTGTCAACCTGTGAAGCTCTGTTGAACTCCATGCCCATGAGGGTTAAGGCAGTGCTGGAAAATAATAGTGGCCACACAAAATATTGACATTTTGGGCCGAATTTTCTTGCTCTCTTTGAATGGGAATTATTTATGTACTAAAATAGCAGCCCCTGCTTTTCTGGTTTCCTGATTAATGGTGTAGAATGTTGGGTAATCTCTATGGAGATAAGAGGAGACACTGTTTTTAGCAAAATGGGTCTCCTGTAAGAATATTACTGAAGGTTTATATTTTTTGTAAAATGAAAAAGCTTTTCTTCTTTTAAACTGGGCGTTAAATGATATGTTATATCTAACATTGTGGTCGTGTATCAGTGTGGAGTGATAATTACCGGGGAGTAAGTAAGTTCTCTAGTTGTTTGGCTTTTATTTCCCCTCTTTTTTTTATGGAATTCGCGGAAGCCGGAGCCAGGTTATCTTCTGGAGTAGAGTCGCTCAAGTGTAGGGCATAGGGGAAGTAAAAAGATAACATTTACATCTTAACTTGTGTCAATTCGATTATCATCACTACATTAATTATTCTCTTAACACTTACGTTAACGTCCTTTTCTTTCGGGGGTCTGATTATATTTCCACTTTTAATCCCCCAAATGAGAATACTAAGTAATTTATCTCTGGTTATAACCAGGAACAAAATGAAACAAAAAAGTAGTTGAGGTATAATATTATCATTGGTAGTACAAACATAGCTACACATTCTAATGCAATAAGAGTTTCTAACAAGCGTTATATATACAGAACTTTTTTAAAGATTTTGGCTACATTATTCTGCTAAGGTTAGTAAAATTAGTGAGAGTAATAAGACTATTAATGTCTTTGATTTGCTCTTCTTTTGAGTTTTTTAACCGGGTTGGATAGGATATTTAAGGGGTAGCAGATCTATGTTTCTCTTTCAGGTCTCCATTTCACATTGTCTTTCTTCTTGTCTGTTTGGTAATCCTTCTCTATTGTCCATTATTTTTTTTGGTCTTTTGTTTTTTCGAGTGTCTGTCCATGAGTGTTTTGGGCGTTGTTCAAGATGTAAGGTTTGTGGTGACTCTTGGTCTTCTCTCTGTATTTATTGTAGCCGGGTGAGCAGTTTTTGGCTGTCCTCAAGTGAGTTAGTTTTGTATGTGTCTCCTTTATATTGAAATATCAATGCACCAGAAATTAAATGATTGTTGTGGTACTACCTCCTCATAAAATCTACTAGACAAGCTATGAACTGTCCCCATGCTGATGAGAGGCAGTCACCTTGAAATGTCCCTGCCCAGGTGCCCACAATGAAGCTTAATAACTGTATTTCTCGGAATTCTGAGCAGGAAACTATTTTTTTAAACTTGCTTTAGACATTCAAATGTGAACACAAATGTACTATATATATATATATATATATATATATATATATATATATATATATATATATATAAAATCGTATATACTCGAGTATAAGCCGAGTTTTTCAGCCCTTTTTTTAAGGCAAAAAAGGGCCCCCTCAGCTTATACTCGATCTACTCTCCCCCGTGTCTCTCTACCCCCCGTGTGTCTCTAACCCCCCGTGTGTCTCTCTACCCCCCGTGTCTCTTTCCCTCCCCCCTTGTCTCTTTCCCTCCCCCCTCCTCATCCTAAACCCCCCTCAACCCCCCTCCTCCACCTAAACCCCCCTAAATACCTCCCCCCTCTCCCCTCACTTGCACCCGGTATATGCTAATGACGCAGCGCGCATGTGACGTCACATGCGCGCCGGGTCAAGGAGCAGAGGCCGGAGCACAAGCAGGTAACTGAGGGGAGAGGGGGGAGGTATTTAGGGGGGTTTAGTTGGAGGAGGGGTGTGAGGAATTGACTCTGCTGGGTTTTGAACCCTGGTCCCCAGGCTGCTATACCTCTTCCCTACCACTGCGCCAGCCTGCCTTTTGTGAATTCCATTGATACCTTATAAGCTTGACTCTGCTAGCAATTTTATCAGTACCTACGTCTCTTCAGCTGTGTCTGGTCAGCTGTCTGGTTCTTGGCCTATATAAGGCACTTCCTGTCTCTGTATCCTTGCCAGATTATTGTTGGTTCCTGATCCCTTCAATAAAAGCTTGTTCCTGTTTAACCTACACGTTGCTGAACCAGATTATTGCTGACCTTGGCTACTGGTCTCCACAACTTTGTGATTCCTATATCATTACAGAATAATCTGGCCCTTTCATGGAGACCGCCGGGACAGATTCTGCATTGGCCCAGCAGGTTGCTTTTACTGCAAGAACTGTGCAGACCCAGGTACAGATCATCCAAGTGCTGCAGGACCAGGTAGCTGAACTGCAAAATAAATTTCAGTCAATGCACAGTGAGTACACCAGCTACAGGGCACGTGATGTTTCAGCTGCTACTGTTACACCTGCACAAGATGCCCGCTTGCCCCTGCCAGAAAAGTTTGGAGGAGATCGCAAAAAATGTAGGGGTTTCCTAAATCAATGCCGTTTGCACTTCATGATGTTACCTCACCAATTTCCATCTGAAAGAGGGAAGGTGGGATTTTTTTTTTTCACTATTCAAAGATGAAGCCCTGGCTTGGGGCTCCCCTCTTCTGGAACAGGACAGTCCAGTCTTGGGTAATCTAAATGACTTTCTTGAGGCCATGTGCCTGGTTTTTGATGACCCCAATCGATGTGCTACAGCAGAAGCCACTCTACTTCATTTGCATCAACGGAGGCGCTCCGTGGCTGAATATGATGCTGAATTCAGACAGTGGGTTGCTGATACTACCTGGAACCAATCAGCTCAGAGGTTCCACTTCAGAAAAGGTCTCTCAGAAGCTATAAAAGATGAGCTAGCTTGTGTTGATCTTCCTGCTGACTTTGATGCATTTGTGCGTTTGGCTATCCGTATCGATCGGAGACTTTCTGAAGGAAGACTGGAAAGACAGGGCTCTTTTAGACCAAGTACTACTCCTATTTCCTATTCAAGAATTTCTACTCCAACCCCACAAACACCTTCAGACTCTGAGCCTGAGGCTATGCAGGTAAATCTAATAAGAGGGCCATTATCCAATGAGGAAAAACAGTGGCGACGCACTCACAATTTATGCCTGTATTGTGGTAGTGCAGGGCACTATGCCATCAATTGCCCTAGCAAATCCAAAAGAACAATAGCTATGGCTGCTGAGGGCGCACAGATTCGACACCAATCCCAGATTGCAGATCAACTGGATTCTGTCACACAACCCTTGTTTTCTCTGGCTCATGGTGAAGAGGGTATGTTGACTCTACATCCTCATTTTGTGGTGCCTATCACGTTGCAATGTGGTGATCATAAAATTTCAACTACGGCTATGATCTTATGGAGCAGGCGGAAACTTTATGGACATTAAATTTGCAGCAGGAAATGGAATTCAGTCTATCCCTAATTCTTCACCTGTGTTAATGGAGACAGTGGACGGTTCTCCACTTACGTCGGGCCCGGTTACACATGAGACTGTGCCCTTAAAGTTGACTCTGGAAGTGAATCACCATGAGACTATATCTTTCCACCTAATTTCCTCAACACAGTTTCCAGTGATTTGGGGGGTACCTTGGCTTGCTCTGCATAACCCACAGATTGATTGGAAGATCAGAACTTTGTCCTTTCCTTCAGAACACTGCTTAATGAATTGTCAACCCACTAAGGTAACACCTGTTGCCACAACAATTAATGAAATGGTTGCTACAAACTTGACTAAGCTTCCTCTACAATATCGGGATTTTGCAGATGTCTGTGATAAGAAGAATGCTGATCAGCTTCCACCCCACAGGCCTTATGATTGCCCAATAGAGCTGTTGCCTGGGGCTGCTATCCCATTTGCCCGTATATATTCCCTTTCTGAACCTAAATTGAAAGCTCTTCGTGAATACATACAAGAAAATCTTGCCAAAGGTTTTATTCGACCATCTACTTCCCCAGCAGGAGCTCCTATATTCTTTGTAGAGAAGAAAGATGGCAGCCTACGGCCATGCGTTGATTACAGGGACATTAATAACATCACTGTTAAAAACCGCTACCCCTTGCCTCTCATTCCTGAACTTTTGGAGAGACTTCGCTCAGCTAAAATATTTACAAAGCTTGATCTTCGGGGGCATATAATCTGGTTCGCATAAGACCAAATGATGAATGGAAAACAGCTTTCAGAACCAGGTACGGGCATTACAAATATCTAGTAATGCCATTTGGGCTTTGTAATGCCCCTGCAACTTTCCAGCATCTTATCAATGATGTACTACGAGATCTCCTGGATCAGTTTGTTGTGGCATATTTGGATGATATCCTAAAATTCTCTGATAGTCTTTAAAACCACAGAAAACAGGTCCGTATAGTTCTGGAGCGCCTTCGTACCCACCACCTATACATTAAACTAGAAAAATGTGAGTTTGAACAAACAGAAATTCAATTCCTGGGGTATGTTATAACTCCTAAAGGTTTAACTATGGACGCAAGTAAAATTAAAGCTGTGCTGGACTGGCCCATCCCCAAGAATGAAAAAGATGTCCAGAGATTTGTGGGGTTTGCCAATTTTTACAGGCGTTTCATTAAGAATTTCTATGCTGTTATAACACCGATCACTGAACTCACACTTAAGGGGACTCCTTTTCAGTGGTCCGATAAGGCTCATACCGCATTTTCCCGATTAAAGACTCTGTTTACATCTGCCCCCGTCCTGGTACATCCTCAGCCAGAATTACCATTTATTGTGGAAGTTGATGCTTCTGATTCAGCTGTTGGTGCTATACTGTCTCAAAGGACTGGACCTAAGATGCTGTTACATCCGTGTGCCTTCTATTCCCGCCAGATGGTGCCAGCAGAAAGAAACTATGACATAGGGAATAAAGAACTATTGGCTATAAAAGCTGCCTTCACCGAATGGAGACATCTCTTGGAGGGAGCTACCCATCCAATTACTGTCCTCACAGATCACAAAAATCTGGAATGTATTCGATCAGCTAAGAGACTGTCAGCCAGACAAGCACGCTGGTCCCTATTCTTCTTAAGGTTTAATTTTTTGGTTACATACCGTCCTGGCTCCAAGAATGGTAAGGCGGATGCCTTGTCTAGAATAGCTGACCCCCTCCATGCTACCGTAACCAAGACCACCATCTTGCCGGAGGATATATTTATAGGAGTTGCTTTTCCTTCTGATCTGATGTCTCACATTAAAAAGGGCTACGCTGAAGACCCAGTTCTTCGTGATCCTCCTCGTGATCTCCATATGACGATGCTTAATGGGTTTTGGATTTTTCAACGACGTCTGTTTGCTCCGGAGTCAGTGCGACTGGACCTTTTACGTCTCTACCATGACTCAAAACCAGCAGGTCATCCAGGAATCCGAAAGACGCAAGACCTACTTGCCCGATCCTTTTGGTGGCCGAAGTATCATGAGGACGTTAAGAAGTATGTGTCCTCTTGTGATGTGTGTGCCAGACATAAGACTCCTCGCTCATCCCCTGTTGGCTTGCTTCAGCCTCTTCAGATTCCTCATCGTCCCTGGGGATCTATATCCATGGACTTTATTGTGGAACTACCTCCCTCTAAGGAACACACTACCATTCTTGTTGTTGTGGACAGGTTAACTAAGATGGGTCATTTCATACCAGCTCGTGGTCTCCCTTCAGCTAAACAGACGGCTGACCTGGTTATTCGGGAAATATTTCGCTTGCATGGAGTGCCTGATGAAGTCGTTTCTGACAGGGGAGTGCAGTTTACGTCTCGTTTTTGGAAATTTTTTTGTTCTAATCTAGGTATTAATGTAAATCTGTCGTCAGCTTTTCATCCGCAAAGTAATGGACAGACTGAGCGAACCAACCAGACTTTGGAGCAATATTTGCGGTGCTATATTAGTTACCTGCAGGATGACTGGCTGGATTTTCTACCCACGGCGGAGTTTGTCTATAACAATGCCCAACACTGCTCCACTTCTTTGAGCCCATTTTTTGCCAACTATGGTTACCATCCGACCTTTCTAGTCAGTCTCCCAATAACTACTTCCATTCCTGCTGTCACTGACCGGCTAACCGCCTTACGTGATTCCCAAACACTGTTGAAAGAGACTCTTTTGGAGGCTCAGGAATGTTACAAAAGAGCTGCTGATAGGCATAGAAAGGAGGCCCCAGTCTATCGCGTTGGTGACAAGGTGTGGCTGTCAACAAAGAATCTTAAGCTTCGGATTCCTTCTCATAAATTGGGTCAAAGGTTCATGGGACCTTTTGAGATCATTGCTCAGATCAATGCTGTCACCTTCCGTTTGCAACTCCCGAATTTCATGAAAATACATCCAGTGTTTCACGTTGCACTGCTTAAACCTGTTCATGAAAATACTTTCCCTGGCCGAGCCCTGCCTGCCCCACCTCCAGTCCTCGTGGACGGTGAGGATGAGTACGAAGTGGACAAAATTCTTGACTCCCGGATCTTCCGTAACAAACTTCAGTATCTGGTTCGCTGGAAAGGCTATGGTGAGGAGGAGAGTTTGTGGGAACCAGTGGACAATATTCACGCTCCTGATCTACTTCGGTCTTTTCATGTGCAGTACCCTGCTAAACCAGGTAATAGGGCATCCAGAGGCTGCACCTATAGAGGCGGGGGTAATGTGAGGAATTGACTCTGCTGGGTTTTGAACCCTGGTCCCCAGGCTGCTATACCTCTTCCCTACCACTGCGCCAGCCTGCCTTTTGTGAATTCCATTGATACCTTATAAGCTTGACTCTGCTAGCAATTTTATCAGTACCTAAGTCTCTTCAGCTGTGTCTGGTCAGCTGTCTGGTTCTTGGCCTATATAAGGCACTTCCTGTCTCTGTATCCTTGCCAGATTATTGTTGGTTCCTGATCCCTTCAATAAAAGCTTGTTCCTGTTTAACCTACACGTTGCTGAACCGGATTATTGCTGACCTTGGCTATTGGTCTCCACAACTTTGTGATTCCTATATCATTACAAGGGGGGTTTATGTTGAGGAGGGGGGTTGGGGTTGAGGGGGGAGGTTGAGGGAGGTTGAGGAGGTGGGTTGGGGTTCCTTTACGCTTATGTCTACTGTATTATACAGCTTAAATGTAAAGCCAAGGTTGGATTATACACAAGCTGAGAATCCCATACATGTACAACTGGAGTGGGATCTCAGCTTGTGTTGTGGACCTTATGAGTAGGTAATTCACCCCTACCTACTCATAATGCTGTTTCTCCTGTTCAGGGTAAAATTGCCTGGTATTTCGGGCTGGGTCACTCTTTTGAGTGGCACCAGACTGATATACTACAGGATATTTCTCCCTGTAAAGGGCACAAGTGAGCTAAAAGAGGTTGCTCTCAGAGTGGCGTATCATGGCTATAGAACTCACCTATTAAGGTTGGTTCGTTCTCTGATGAGCACCTCTTTGTTGTTCTGTATATATATATATATATATATATATATATATATATATATATATATATATACTGTGAGCATAAAGGTGGAATAGTGGTTGATGGGAGATACATCAGACCTGATTTGCTAGACAGCAACCAGAGGATTTCTCAGTTAAATGCCCCAGGGAGAGATGTTACAGTTTGCAATATGCATAGCTGATGCTCTGCAAAACATGGTATGGGTCCCTGGGGCGGAGTATTTGGAGAGCAGGGGGGGCCAATGCTCCAACAGCACTAGTTGCTGTATAACAGACCACAGCTTGGATCTGGTTTTTAAGAGTTAGCTAATTGGCACTCACCAGTAGCTACTCAATTAGCAGACAGGCCTTTAAAAGAAGAGAGCAGCCTGCTCCAAGGGGGAGAGGAAAAGACAGCTAGGAGAGGCTGCGCTTATTGCAAAGACATTGCTTTTGTTTGGGAAATTGGTAAGTGGGAAAGCCACCCAATTGCAGATAGCAAGTACTGTCTAGTAAGAGCTCAAGTAAGAGCAAGGGATTTTGTTTGTTTTGTTATTATTTAAAGTACCTGCTTTCAAACTGAATAAAAAAGGAAAACTGAGCTGAAGGTGTCCTGGACTTTGTATACCCTAGAAGGCTGTGGTTACTGCAAGATCGGTGACAATCCTACCTGTAAAAGAAGTGGTTTGTCACATATGGTGGAGAATGCGGGCAACCACGGAAGCCTGAGGGTAGAAGTCATTTAAAGCTCAACATGGAGGATGTTATCAAGGCTCTGATCCAATCCTCCTCTGTGCAACAGGAGACAAACAGGAGAGCTGCAGAAAACAGTGCAGCCCTGCAGCAACTGGTGCTGGCCCAGGCAGAGTGTGCTAAAGTCCTGGCCAAAACACAAATGGAGGGCACTGAGTCCTTGGTGAAACAGCTTGTTGTGACACAAGCGGAGATGTTTAAAGTAGCCCGTGAGGAGCAGCAAAAAGTCACCCAGGGACTACAACAGGTAATCCAAGCGATCTCTGGAAAACTGAATGGGGACCCTGATGGAAGATACCAGGGGCCAAAGGTGATTCGGGCGAGCCACTATCTTCAGAAAATGACCGCATCAGATGATGTTGAGGCGTACCTTCTGGCATTTGAGCGCACTGCTGAGAGGGACGGATGGCCGGCTGGTGAGTGGGCAAGCATACTGGCACCGTTCCTAAGTGGAGAGCCGCAGAAGGCATATTATGACCTAGAACCAGCCGATGCAAGTATCTACAGCAAATTGAAAGCTGAAATCTTGGCACGACTGGGTGTAACCTCTGCAGTACGTGCCCAAAGGTTCCACTCATGGTCATATTCTTCAGACAAAGCCGCACGTTCCCAAATGTTTGACCTCATACACCTTGCACGGAAATGGTTACAACCTGAAATCCATTCAGCTAGCCACATTGTGGAAACCTTAGTAATGGACCGGTTTTTGCGTGGTTTACCAGCTTCCCTGCGTCGCTGGGTCAGCCAAAGTGACCCCCATACAGCTGACCAACTGATTGCCTTGGTGGAAAGATATGCGGCTGCAGGAGAACTGCTATGTCCTACTTCACAGGCAAACCCTCGCAATCCTAAGCCCCAAGATTCTGCAAGACCGGGTAAGACTGTTCAAGGTTTAAGGGGGGCATCCAGGTCTAATAGGCCTGGGAAAGGAACTAATTGGTGGTCAGACTGTACTGTCAAATGTTTCAAGTGCAAAGAGGATGGTCATATGGCCAAAGACTGTCCATTTAAGGATGAACCTATGGAATGCAATATGGGCAAAAATGAGGGAACACGTTCATTTTTGCTCAGTTGTTATGGTATTGTTAACAATGACTATGATAATAACGCTCATAAATGCTGTGTAACTGTGAATGGAAAAATGTCTAAAGCATTACTTGATTCAGGTAGTATGGTTACGTTGGTAGCAGAGTCTATAATACCTTGTGTAAAACCTGATCATGGACAGAAAATAGGCATTATCTGTGTTCATGGTGATAAAAAGGAATACCCCACTGCGGAAGTAAATATTGGAACCCAGTATGGGAATTTAAAGTACCGAGTGGGTGTAGTACCTAGATTAGCCCATGAGGTAGTGATCGGTAGAGACTTTCCTCATTTTCTAAAATTATGGGCAGCTTTACAAAAGACAGACCAAAATTTATCAGAAATGAGTCAGTCTGTCGAGGATAATGTGTTCCCTTTTTCCGATGTTGACTTGGGTTTTGACCACTGTGACGGAAAAATAAGGAAAAAGAAAAAATACTGCCCTAAACCAGTATTAATAGGAGATAACCCAGCTCAAACTAGTGAGGAGCCTACTAATAATGCAGACAAGGATAAGGACTTAATTGATATTGGAATTAGTCCAGGTAACTTTAAAAGCGCTCAGTGGGAAGATCCCACTTTAGGGACAGCTAGAAATGATATTAAAGTTGTAAACGGGGTTGTTAATCAGCCAGGAGGAGCACTGCCGTTCCCCTATTTTGAAGTACAAAATGACCTAATTTACCGTGTAGAAAAAAAGGATTCAGACATTATTAGGCAGCTGTTGGTTCCTCAGACTTACCAGAATATAGTGCTAAAGTTGGCTCACAGCCACATATTAGGGGGACACTTGGGAGTCGGAAAAACTAGAGAGAGAGTCCTTAGACGGTTTTACTGGCCTGGAGTGTTTGCTGCTATTACAAACTATTGCTCCTCATGTCCTGAGTGCCAGTACAGGGCTCCTTTCAAGACTTTTCGTAGTCCACTTGTACCCTTACCCATAATTGACGTGCCTTTTGAAAGGATCGCTATGGACTTAGTGGGGCCACTGGTAAAGTCCGCTAGGGGACACCAATATATATTAGTCATCTTGGACTATGCAACTCGCTATCCTGAGGCCATTCCCTTGCGTAATACCTCTGCAAAGCTAATAGCTAAGGAACTTATGTTGATGTTCAGTAGGGTGGGTATCCCTAAAGAAATACTGACAGACCAGGGGACCCCGTTCATGTCCAGAGTCACAAAAGAGTTGTGCAGGCTCTTGCAGGTTAAACATCTTAAGACCTCAGTATATCACCCACAGACTGATGGTTTAGTAGAGAGGTTCAACAAAACCCTTAAGAGTATGCTACGCAAGGTAATTGATGCAGATGGAAGAAATTGGGATTTTTTATTGCCATATCTACTGTTTTCCATTAGGGAAGTTCCACAGGCCTCCACGGGCTTCTCTCCTTTTGAATTATTATATGGAAGACATCCCAGGGGAATATTGGATATTGCTAAGGAGACCTGGGAACAGGAGACTACTCCTCACAGGAGTGTAATTGAGCATATAGCTCAAATGCAGGATAGAATGGCCACCATCATGCCTATTGTCAGGGAACACATGCTGGAAGCCCAGCAGGCTCAGAAAAACAGCTATAACCGTAATGCTAGAGTCAGAGTGTTCCAACCTGGAGACAGGGTATTGGTTCTGGTCCCTACTGTGGAGAATAAGTTCCTTGCGACTTGGCATGGACCCTATGAAATAATAGAGAAAGTGAGTGATGTCAATTATAAAGTCAGACAACCAGGAAGAAGAAAGCCTGAACAGTTGTATCATATAAATCTGTTAAAGCCATGGAAGGACAGGGAGGTCCTGGTTGCTTTAAAACCTTCAGAACCTCCTATAGTAGAGCCAGATGTGAACGTATCTAAGACTCTGTCTGTCCATCAAAAGCAAGAGGTCAGAGATTTCATCAGAAGAAATAGGGATGTTTTCTCGATAGTTCCAGGAAAGACTAAAGTGATTAAACATGACATAATAACCGAACCAGGGAAAAGAGTTAACCTCAAACCCTATAGAATTCCTGAGGCCCGGAGGGAGGTTATAAACTTAGAGGTTGAGAGCATGTTAAAACTTGGAGTCATTGAAGAATCCCAGAGTAACTGGAGTAGTCCTATTGTATTGGTGCCAAAACCTGATGGCACATGGAGGTTCTGCAATGACTACCGCAAGTTAAACGCCCTCTCAAAATTTGATGCTTACCCAATGCCAAGAGTTGATGAGTTAATAGAAAGACTGGGCAAAGCTCGTTATCTAACAACCTTGGATTTAACAAAGGGTTACTGGCAGGTCCCGCTCACTGAAAGAGCCAAAGAAAAGACAGCCTTTTCAACACCCAGTGGCCTGTTTCAGTACACTGTATTGCCATTTGGGTTACATGGGGCACCTGCCACATTCCAACGAATGATGGACAGAATTCTTAAACCTCATGTTCGTTATGCTGCAGCATACTTGGATGATGTCGTCATCCACAGTGCAGACTGGGAATCCCACCTCCCTAAAGTTCAAGCGGTACTTGATGCTATCCGCTCAGCAGGCTTAACTGCCAATCCTTCCAAGTGTACGATTGGTTTAGAGGAAGCTAAGTACTTAGGTTATTCTATTGGGAGGGGTTTGGTTAAACCACAGGAAGCCAAAGTAGAAGCCATACAAAAATGGCCACAGCCCCTTACAAAGAAACAAGTAAAGGCATTTTTGGGTTTAATTGGATATTATAGGCGGTTCATTCCAGATTTTGCTACCATTGCTGCACCCCTGACAGACCTTATTAAAGCAAAATCCCCAGTCATAGTTAAATGGTGCCCTGAGGCAGAAAAGGCTTTTAAGAGTCTGAAGGAAGCTATCTGTAGCCATCCTGTCTTAGTGACCCCAGATTTTTCCAGGGATTTTATAGTTCAGACAGATGCTTCTGATGTGGGCTTGGGGGCTGTTCTTTCACAGGAATACCAGGGTGAAGAACACCCTGTTTTCTTTTTGAGCAGAAAGTTAAACCCACATGAGAAGAACTACTCTATTGTTGAAAAAGAGTGTCTTGCTATTAAGTGGGCATTAGACTCTCTTAAATACTACCTACTAGGCAGAAGGTTTCGATTGATAACGGACCATGCTCCTCTGACGTGGATGTATCAGAACAGGGAAAGTAACTCCAGAGTAACCAGATGGTTTTTGAGTTTGCAATCTTTTAATTTCACTGTGGAACACAGGGCTGGTCTGCAACAAGGTAATGCTGATGGGCTTTCGAGGGTACACTCCCTGATTTCCATGGTCGCTCAAACCCTTGGGTATGAGCTGGGGGGGAGGATATGTGAGCATAAAGGTGGAATAGTGGTTGATGGGAGATACATCAGACCTGATTTGCTAGACAGCAACCAGAGGATTTCTCAGTTAAATGCCCCAGGGAGAGATGTTACAGTTTGCAATATGCATAGCTGATGCTCTGCAAAACATGGTATGGGTCCCTGGGGCGGAGTATTTGGAGAGCAGGGGGGGCCAATGCTCCAACAGCACTAGTTGCTGTATAACAGACCACAGCTTGGATCTGGTTTTTAAGAGTTAGCTAATTGGCACTCACCTGTAGCTACTCAATTAGCAGACAGGCCTTTAAAAGAAGAGAGCAGCCTGCTCCAAGGGGGAGAGGAAAAGACAGCTAGGAGAGGCTGCGCTTATTGCAAAGACATTGCTTTTGTTTGGGAAATTGGTAAGTGGGAAAGCCACCCAATTGCAGATAGCAAGTACTGTCTAGTAAGAGCTCAAGTAAGAGCAAGGGATTTTGTTTGTTTTGTTATTTTTTAAAGTACCTGCTTTCAAACTGAATAAAAAAGGAAAACTGAGCTGAAGGTGTCCTGGACTTTGTATACCCTAGAAGGCTGTGGTTACTGCAAGATCGGTGACAATCCTACCTGTAAAAGAAGTGGTTTGTCACAATACACACATACAGTATAAATATAACTCTAACATAACTTTATGGACAGGCACAACCAGAGAAATAACAATATGACACCGAAAGATGAGCCCCCAGGTCAGAAGGTGCCTGTACTGAGGAAGAGCAGAGTGCAAGTTGCATCAGATCTAATGAAGTGGTTGGGCCAAAGCCGAAAGGACACCCAGCTGCGGATGAAAGTGAGGAAGAACTAAAAGACCTATTGATGAGCGTAAAAGAGGAGAATGCAAATGGTGGCCTGCTGCTCAACGTTAAAAAGACAAAGATTATGGCAAATGGAAATCTTAGTTCCTGGCAAATAGTCGGGAAAGAAGTTGAGGCAGAGACAGATTTTATTTTTCTAGGATCTAAGATGTCTTTAGAAGTTGACTGTAGCCATGAAATTAATAGATGTTTGCTTCTGGGAAGGAAAGCTATGGCAAGCTTGTACAAGCTAGCAAAAAGTAAAAATATTAAACTATCAACAAAGTTCCCAATAGATATAACTACGGTAATACTTTTAGAGCGCCAGCAAATTCTGTAGTGCTAAGAGTACAATAAACAATGGAGAAACATTTATATACATTAGTAGGGAGATAAGAGAAGACAGCACATTTGTACATACACATTATTAAAATGAGGAGATTAAGACCCTGCTCTCTGGAGAGTTTACAATCTAAGATCGATGAGCAATTGCACTATTAATGTGCATTCATTTCATGACTTCCTGTCACTGTCACATGTCATTTGGAGTGAATCATATGATATTTGACAGTAGGCATTACATGACAAGATCAAGAGGAATCTTTCACTTATAGTATCAGGTAGCACTAGGAGCTTCCTGAAATTGAAAAAGGGGGGCAATGTTCAACCCCTTATTCCATCTCTCTCTTTGTTACCGTAGCCCCCACACTACTGCATGATGTAGACCTTTCACATCACTTCATCATTGTCTCTTGATGGTTTAGCCAATTCCCTGTCTCTGAATCATGTCTCTTTGCCCTGGATTTGCATGTCTTACATCCTGTAGCTGCTTCCTTTGAAATGCCTCTACCTCCTATAAATGCCAGACCATGTTGTCCTCTTTGAGACCATCAAGTCTTTGAATGTCTTTCTCTGGTAGCTCAGACTTAGGAGACTGTGTCTCCTGAGGTGCTGGAGGTGATAAATCTTGCACTGGTACTGGTGTCTGTACCCCTTTCAGTGCGGGAGAGGGTGGTGGTGAGATGGCCTATGTAATGTGAATATACCGGTGAAATAGGGAAATATGTATTCTATTTGTGGTAATATAAAGTGAAATAAATGTGTATAGTATCAGGTTCTGGTCACTGGTCATTTTCTCTGCTATCCGGGACTGATCTCTCTGGACTATCCCTAGAACTGCTTTTCCATAGATACTTTGTATTCAAAATTTGGTTATCCCTCCTTTCTATATCAATCCGGCATGGTGACAAGTTGTTTGACTGTTTGGCTTTTTTGAACAACTGTCTCCATCAGTACAACACAGTGACAAGTTGCTTGACTTGTTTGACCACTTAACTTACAACGTTCTTAGAAACTTCTTTAATGTGAGGCCTCTGGAATTTACTTCCTTAGTTTTATATCCCATGGAAATTAAACAATGCAGGGTGTGTTTCAACACTTTACCAAATGTCTATTATCAACTGCTCAGTATTGAAATATACATACTATATAGTTCTCACACACACTTATAAGAAAGAAAGAAGAAAAAAAAATGTGGGTTTATTACATAGTGTGTACATAATGAATTTCTTATAATATCTTGAAAGATATATACAAACACAACATTGCAATAGCCAACACTAGCAATTTACAAAAACATGTATATATGCGGAAGTTAATTTAATATACATACAGCCACATTAAATTCCAAGCCCGTAGCGGCAACGGCACACCCACAAAGCCTGTGGGCTTGAAATTCCTCGTAGTTACAGAGCTATTACATTCAACCATGCTGCGACCTGTGGGCTGTAGACGCAAGCCCATAAACCCTTTCCCGGCAAGCAAGTTGTTAAGGGGCTGGCAGAGCCATGATTGGCTGCTACGATCCAATTGTGGTATAACGTTGTGCGCCACACGCCTCTCAGCCAATAGAAAGCAGTCTAGACGCAGATGATTCACAGAGGGAGATTATAAATTTGCTTTCCACCCGCCCATGTGTTGACTGTGTTGTATTTTCTGACAAAGTAGCATGCAGTTCCCGGAGTTGGAGTTTTTTTTTTGAGAGAGAGAGAGCAGGAATATTTTGAGAGCAGTAATTTGCGGTTTTGTTAATTTATCTTCTACTATTTACGATTTTCTACATAATCCTTGATTACTTATATTTACAGATTACACATGATTGCAATACACATAATTTAAAGAACACACATAGAGACACAGGTCACTCCATAAACACACACCCCTATCCCATCCCCCAACAGTTATTAATTATACATAATATACAACATTTTTTCCCATCATAGTTATGATTTTTATTTATCGTTCTATTATTTTTGGGATTGAAATGGAGGGAGGAGAGATGAGGGGAGAGGAGTGGAGAGGTGGGCAGGATGAGTAGAGGAGAAGCGAAGAGGAGAGAGAGGTGGATCTGGGGAGTAGTGGTGGAGAGGAGGAGAGGAGTGGTGGGGAGGAGTGGTGGAGAGGAGTGGTGGAGAGCAGGAGGAGGAGCAGGAGGAGGGTGGTGGCAGTGTTGGCCGAGCACCAGGAAAACGTAGAAAAGGGACAGATCAGAGGGGCCAAACTATCCAGGGGGTAGTTTGGTGGAGGGACAGGCCTCAGAGACAGGTCAGGGAAGTAAGGATCCCTCTCCACAGTTGGGAGGGCAACAGGCTAAGGGCAAGCACAGGGCCCACAATTACACGCACCGGGAGAATGTGGTCCTCCTTGGTGCTATCCGTGGCTGGCCTGGTAATTCTTGCAGGGGGGGGGGCGAGGGAAGTAAGGCTAGGGCCTAGGGCTCAGGTATGGAAGGAGGTAGCGCCTGAGGTTACAGCAGTGGGCACAGCGCCAATGCATATGAGGTCCGTCAAGCACCATTTTGACGACATCAGGGCCAAGGTGAAGAGGATGATGAGCAAGGAAAACAAAAATGTGACTGTGAGCTATAATGAATGGGACAGGGTCACCAAGGACCTTTTGAGCCAGATGCCCACAGCTGGAGCTTCAGGCCTGGTGGCCCAGCATGATCCAGACTCCATGTCAGGTGAATATCACATACACCAAGATGCCACCCCATGCATATCACACACACTACACATGTACATGATGACTAACAAGGACACTGACATGTCAGCTCCATGGAATTAACAAGGGATAGATGGATGGGAATCAGGTGAGTTGGTATATTCTTACAGTATTTAGCAATGTACTGTACATGCCATCCTCCTTTTTTAGTTGGCCACTTCTTTCAGATTTTTGTTTTGTCACCACAGTGTATGTGTGAAACTGGATTGGATTACACAGTCCAGATGTCAAATCATATGTTTCATTGAGCAGATATAGACAAGTTGTAAGTGCTATGCACATTATTGGGTTCTGTAAATAAAGGAGTGATTTATCATGATCCTTTTTTCATCAGATTCCGGTTGCAGTGGTGTAGTGACCACATGTGACCCTGGTAGTTGCTATGCATCATGCTTATTCTAGACTATGACATTACCCCCTGTAGGTATCCCCTTTTTCTTACAAGCCTCTTACTCTCGTGGGATCCGCCCATACCACACCCATGATATTAATGCACAGTCTTGTCCACTTATAATGGTAGCCTAACCCTTGCACTAACCCTAACCCTCACCCTAACCCTCACCTTAACCCCAAACCTAGCCCTCACCCTAACCCTAAAGGTTTACCTAAGCCTTGACTCTATGATATGGCTCCAGAATATCGGCAGCTCCATCTACTGGATGCTCACTGCTACTGCATGCTGCCTGTGCTGCACTACCATAAGAGCATAGGTCCTGTGTCTTTGATTGCTTTATGCATGTTGCAGCATGGCTTTTCATATTGACATATGCATGATCATTCCAACATATGCATTTAAAATATATTTTATTTCATCATATTTTTAATTTGATGATTGTTGTGCAAGTACCGTATTGGTCCGAATATAAGCCGCACCTTTTTTCCGATTTTTGAGCTTGCGAGTTAAGGGTGCTGTTAATATTTGCGAATGTCAAAAAATCATTGCCGATTTGCGAACTTTGCTTGTAACGCGTGCGACTTCTATTCGCGAATGCAAAATTACTGCCGATTTGCGTAAATTCGAGTTAACGGTGACGATTTTTGTGCTTTAGACTGCGGTATTGAATAGCGATTTACGGTTTTAGTGATTCTAACGTCCTGTAAAGCCTGGAACCTGCAAAAAAAAGCCTGTTTCTTGCAATGGCTGATCAATTTGAGAGTCTTTTCTCTCCAATTTTACGGGTGCGGCTTATATTTGAGTACTATCTTTTTTCTTTTTTTTCCCCTTGAACTTTACGGGTGCTGCTTATATGCGGGTGCGGCTTATATTCGGACCAATACGGTAATTGTAATGTCTTTCCATGCTATCCCCATATTTTAAAGTCCACTGGTGTGTTTATATTGTATTTTACAGTTTTGAGAACTTGTCTGTAAACCCTTTGCGGGTCCTATTATTCAGAAGTTTGGGGCTTGCCCTCTGCCATCCAATGAGATCTACAGACTAAAGTATGCCCTTTGTTTCAAAGTTTAAAAAGGATTTACTCAATATTTATTCATGCAAAAAATATAATGTATGAAACTAAATCTTTTAAATGCTTGAAATACAGTTGTTTTCCATGTCCCTTTAAAGCCTACTTGCATGGAAGTGATTGTGAGTATGAAAGAGGTCATAACAAAATACATGTATGTGTGAAGAGACACAGGTTAGTAAACTGAGTAATTTCAAAAAGATTAGAAGCTATCTCCTACCTGAGAATCATTGCAAGCCCGGCCCTTCCTCAAAATAACTCACACAGAGCAAGTGTGGACCCTCCAAATGTAAGACCATTTCTGATTTCTGCTATTACTGCATGTTTGTCAAAGTAAATGTTTTCAGATCTTTAGACAAAATATAATATTAGATAAAGGGGACCTAAGTGAACAAATATCACCCAATACCAACTGGCCCCATTTTAAAAAGCCATAAGGAAATCAATCCAATTAAATGCAGAAATAGATGCACCTGATTGAACACAGCCATACTTAATTACTGCCAGCTCTGCTCAATATAAACCTCACTTATTTTGACCCTTGCCATCAGAGTCAATATGCCAGAAACAATATTCAACAAGCACATTATTCCGTGATCAAAAGGCCTTCCTGAACAGATCAGAAAAAAAGTTGTTGATATCTATCAGTATGGAAAGGATAATAAAACATAACAGTACAGCGTAAAATCATCCATGAAGCCAAAAGGATACTAGTACAATATACAGAGATGCCCTATTAAATTGGAGCTACATGTTAACAAATAGCTTGTAACTGCCATCTTAGCGTTATTTGCGTGCGCAAAGCCGACTTTGCCTGGTAACACGCAGGACGGGCGAGAATAGGCTACGTGGAGAGCTACGTTGAACCTTGCACACATAATTCCTTTGATCTCTCCTCCTCGTAACCGCTACTGGTTAGATTCAGCTGGCACAGTGCAAAGTTTTTACTCTCGAGCAAGCACGTAACACGCAAATGGCCAACGTGTGATCGAGAGCACCCGCAAAGGGGGTAACGTACAATACGTAGCTCTTCTACTGTAAATAACATCACACTACTGTACTTATATTAACAGGGAAAGTGATGTTAGGTCTTTAATTAATTGCACAACATTCTCAATCCAGCAAATCGGCCACAAAAAATACTTTATTTCATGGATATTTCATGTGTCATATCGACCCCTGCAATCAATGTGTCACGACTGGAACTCGCATGTAATAGAATATCATATTTACGGCTTTATTAAAATTGCATTGGTTGGTTCGATCGCAAACTGGATTTGGAGCACATAGGACATTGAAATCTACCCTCCCCTTTTCCGGTGACCTAACGCTTATGAACTCTTTTTCCATTGGCTCCATCTGAACCCGTAACTATGAAATTGATAAATTGTTTGTGATAGAACACGCAAATCCGACGGCAGCGAACTGGTTTACAAGATAGCGTCTTTCGCTCGTAGCTCACAGCCCCTTTTAATTTAATAGCAACCTAACCTGGTCAAATTTGAAGCACACAGCCCTTACGTGCTACACGATGAACTTACAAGGCTGGAATTTAATATGGTTCTAAGCTAGCTCAGTGCTCATGACTCCACAATCAGAAATATGCTGGGTAAGGAGCAAGGATGAAATCACTGCTAATCAAGAAGATCATATTGTCATGCAATTAAGATATGACACATTATTTAATTGTATAGTATAATACATTTTATTGAGTTCACTATCAATTTTTTAGACAAGTATACACCTTTTGCAGAACAGAGTTTATAAACACTAGTAAAACCGAGAACAAACAATTGTATGCATCAAAACAATCTATATTCATACAGATCACAATAAAAATTCAATGAGAAATATAAAAAATCTTTTAAAGCCTTAATAACAATTAAATATCTATTTCACAGAATATATTTAGTTTAAGCATTTATTGATATGGCATATTCATAGATCAACAATCAATGTATTCTATGACAACAGCATATAGCAATATCAGGTATAAAAACCTAAATAGCAGCCAGAATATAAAATATAATGAAGTAATATAAAACCACTAAAAATAATATAAAAATACAATAGTGCATAGTATGGCAAACAAAAACAATTCTATAGGCATTAAATTATATAATAAGTGATATTATAACATAATTGAATAAACTTTATTTATCAAAGCAACCACTCTGTTTTGGATAAAATCCAGTCATGGATTGGGAACCATATCCAAAGTATAATATCCAATACCTTATTTAAAGTTGTATTCACTTCATAACATGTATCAGAAAGATTTTATATAGACTATTTCAATTCTATTATAAAATAGAATAGAAGAACAGCTATACTTTAACAAATGTTGAATTTAGAGAGTAGGACTCTTTCTTAAATTTGATTAGAAGTAATCCCTTTTGGTCTTCTTTTTAAAAATATATCAAGCAAAAATAGATATAGTGAATAATCACAATGAAGATAGAATTTAATTTTTCAATGACAGTAATCCCGTTGCTTCCCTTGTCCCCCCCCAGATAAACTATATCCTAGTTACCAATTCTTTCGGTCACCTGGCTGATTTTAACCAATGGCAGTAACCACACTACTTGTTTGTATACAAATACATAATTAACATTTATCAATAGAGAAATGGCATATAGATGTTTTTATGCCCACTACAGTGCAGATTTGCGCCATGGCCCAACTATGAAATATTCATGTTGACCTTCTTAGTTATAAATTTAGCCAAATTATTTTTTATGTTTGAATCGACCATTGTTTGCTATCTGCACCTGTTTGTTAGTGCTTAGCTAAAACAATGATGAATGAAGAAAGGGGTAACCCTGTGTACATGTATTATCCATCTCATATTCATATTCTCAAGCGTGACTGGCTGCATGAAACCAATTGGCACTAACTCATCTCCTGCTTGAGAGAACTAATAAATAAATATATGTGGTAAATAATAAAGAATCAAATAAAATATAAAGTAGACTTTTTGTATTTACAAATGTCCTGGCAATAATGTTTGTCTCTTATTTACCAAGAAGCATCTGGATGATCCTCAAGCCTTTTCAGAGAATGTTCAATGAATAGATAAGTCGAGTGGAGCTTTATGTCTGGTGTAAAGCAAACACAGCATTTCATAGTAAAAACATAATAACAACAGTCAAAAATGGTGGTGGTACTGTGATGTTGTTGGGCTGCTTTGCCGCCTCAGGAACTATTGATTGTTTTTTTTTACATTAAGTTTTTTTTAATTATCTGTTTAAGTGACATATCAAAAATATAATATAAACGAAAGCCAGAAGCAGAGGGTAATTTTTAAATAACGCCAGCATACAAAAGCTGTAACAATCTCAATAGGGATTAGTAGATTCTATTATGAAATTCATTAGCATGTCCATAGTGCAATAAATACATATACACACCTAAAAAGACTATAGTTACAACCAAACAGACCTGGTGTAAATTGCATTGTTTCAAGCTGTCAAAAAAAGCAAATAAATAGAAAATATCTCACAGGAATGTTTTAGAATGGTTGACATAGGGCCTCATTCAATTGCAAGGCCGCAACTCACAGTATTCAGGCCGTATGTCTGCGGGCTTGAACTCCGCTACAATTACGGAGCGATTCAATTGAACAAGCCCACAAGTTATGCGCTGAAAGCCGAAACCGTAAACCATGCAATCGTATGTAGCATTTCAGAGCGTGAACATGATCAATTAAGCAAGGCCGTAACTACCCATTTAGAAACAGCAAATAGTAAATGAGATCGTCATCATTATGTCGGTAAATCATGGAGGTTACATGTCAATCAATTATCGTTTAGGCGTCCGATATGCGATCAGACCCACAATCCCGCAATGTACAATGAATTAAGGAAATGTTCTAGTCCATGTGGGAGGCCTGATATGCATTGATTTATATAACACCGAAATAACACATGCAAAAAACTGTTGTGCAATTAATTCTAATGTCTTTCATCGCTTTCCCTGTCTTTTAAAGTGCAGTATTGTTTTTTTAGTGCATTTACAGTGCTATGAACAGGGATTAACCCCATTTGAGGGTCCCATCTGGTACCCGTAGCATTTTCTTCTACATTTGACATTTACAGGTGTGAAAACATGGGCTTGCGGAATTGTAGCAATTGAATAGTGATTTGCAATTTTAGTGATCGTAACTCTTGCGGATATGAAAGATATAATGCTTAGATGGAGTGTAAGTAACGGTTGTAACAACCACAGGGATTTTCAGCCAGTAACCTATAGATCGTTTGTAGCTTGCAAAAAGACACCAATTGAATCGCAAATTAGTTTACGGGCTACATTACGGGCTCCATAAGCTAAAATATCCCAATTGAATGAGGCCCATAGTAACCATCTGAGTACTCGAAATATCCCTAATATACTAAGCCCCTAGTGTCAGTCCCATAACCATTTTAAAAATCACTATCATATTGCTCCTCTAACAATATCCAATCTTGCTGAAGTTTACTCAGAAGTCTCTTTAAATGCCTGAAATTTTAAACAAGCCTACTGGAACTTTCAACTCAGAGAAATCTAGATACCTAACACCCAACAGTATAAAGGATGTAAAACATCATTTGTTTTTGATTTCATCCAACACAAGGGGTAAGCTACCTCTACCACCTATGAGCCAGGCCCTCAATACCTGCTAATCCCATATGAGCCAGGGTTCCCCAGGGATTTTACCATCTAAACCAACTACCTGCTGTGCATCAGGGTATCCCCCTGAACTCCTCCACCAGTATTATAACCATTGGAGTCCGTTTGGACCTCAATGGCATGAAATATTACCACCTATACAATGGAGTCCCTTATGAACCTCCAAGGACTTTAATCAATAAAAAAGAGGACATATTCTTCAATCAAAATGGAAGTGTCTGTTTATCCCGAGCTGAATGATGATGAGGGTATCCAATGGTAGACCCTTACATGTTTAATTTTTTTTATTTTTAGTATGTTTCTTTTTTTTTTTTTAACTGTTTTAAATAGTTTTTTTCCTTTTATGTATTTTTTCATGTGTGAGAGACTATAAAGGACCACATGGGAAGGTAAGGGTCCATGGATGGTCCAATATGGACCCTTGTGGTGGTAGGATGGGTGCTATGGGGTACTTGAGAACCCTCACGGTATATAGGGTTAACTTTAGGTATTATGGGAGTCCATGAGGACCCTCATGATCATAGTTTAGTATACCATCGGGGACTATAAGGACCCTATAGTATAAGGGTTAATTTTAGGTGCAATGGGATCCAAAGAGACCCCCATAGTTATATTTCAGATGAGGGAATCCCAGGAGAGACCCTGGCTCATAGAAGGTTCATGCTTGCGGGCTCGCGTAGCAAGGGCCGCGGGCAACTGAGGCCCTCGCTTCGCTTAGCGAGGGCCTCAGTTGCTGGCATGGAGCGCCTTGGCGCTCCATGCCAGCAACTGAGGCCCTCCCCGAGCCGGGGCCGCGTGCTCGCTATGCGAGCCCGCAAGCATGAGCAACGTCGCCCAGTGTGTCCCTCCGTGCTGATGAGGCCGGTCCGTCCTACTGGGTTTTGCAGCTCGCCATGTGTGTATTACTGTGAGAGGCTCTTCCTGTGACGGGCTCCCGACAGGAGGCGGCTCCCCGGGGGACTCGAGACGCATTGAAAGGGTAGTGAAACAAATACTTTTACACTCACATTAGTTCTCGCCCATGGATCACCTATGTCCTTCTGTTCCATGGCTTATGATGAGTCGAAAACACTCACCCACAGACATACTGTAAATAGGTTGAGGAAGTAAGTGTGTCTTTGCTCATCAGAGTGTGTATGTGAGTAAGTACGTCCATGAAAGAGCATATATGCATGAATGTGAGTTTGCATGAGATTCTACATATGTGTGCAAGTGTATTGCATCTGTCCCTCTTATATTCCTTCATAGCGCCCCATTACACCCAAATGTGCTCAGTGCCCTCTCAGTATTTGCCTATTTAATCTGGCACAAACATATATTGCATTGATTGATAAACAAGTTATACACATAGAGAATTGTATGTATGTGTAGTGAATAACATACGACACACGTATACACTCATTACGACCTCGCAAAAATCGGCCGCAACTCGCGAACACGAAAAAAAAAAAAAAAAACACAATAAATACACACAGCACATACATAAAAAGCTGACCTACAGCAAGAGGAAGCATCCAGGACCTCAAAAAAAAGCTTACACTTTCATTTAACTCAAAATAAAAGAGTTTAGACACTAAAAAATTCTCTAAGCGACAGAAAAAATGTCGGCCGAACAAAACGAAAACGAGGCTACAGCACTCTAACCACGCAAAACACCACAAGAAACTCGCAAAACAACACAAACGAACTACGGATAATCTGCTAAGACGCATACCACACATTACCCGCCATTTTACGCTAATGCGGAAGTACACAACCACGCTAACGGTTTTGCCTCGAGCACTCACCCTATTACACTGCACACGTTCATCACGCTTAAACAGCAGCTCCACACCACTAATGCTGCAGCAACATCAAAACACATTGCCAGCTCTTCAACACAATGCTTCAAATTTGGTAAAGTATATTCATTTATTAATTGCATTATATATTTCAGTAGTACACACAAAATAACATTAGCTACCTTACAATTCCATTGCCGTCATTTTTTGACGGGCAATTCGCTAGTCACAAATAATTGTAAGCAAAAGGTACGTTGAGATACTTATAATCAGCCTTATTAAATTGCGATTCAGCCAATTGAAAAGGGCTCTACATAAGCACATAGCATATTTTTTTACAGAAGTTTTTAGTTAGTGAAGACCTTGCTTTTGGATAGAAGTTCAGTAACTAAAAACTTCTGTAAAAAAAATATGCTATGTGCTTATATAGAGCCTTATTCAATTGGCTGAATCGCAATTTAACCTTCCTGGCGCTATGATTATTTCAGTATTTAGAATGTTAAAGCGGTACATTCTAAAATACTGACATAATCATAAAGCCTTTAGACACCATTACCCCTTCCTCCTCTCCTCCTTTTCCCCTTATCCTCCTACTCCTCCTCCATTTCCCCCTCTCCCCCCTTATCCACCCGCCTCCATTTCTCCCTTATCCTCCTCCTCCCCCCACTCATCCTTCTCCTCCGACCACTCACCCCCCCCACTCATCCTTCTCCTCCCCCCCTTCATCCTTCTCCCCACCACTCATCCTCCTCCTCCTCCCCACTCATCATACTCATCCTCCTCCTGCAGGAGCTGATCGGAGGCTAAGAAGACTTGAGAGTTGAGAGGAGAGAAGAAGGAAGAAGGAGGAAGGATAAGGCAGGAGGAGGAGGAAGATGGGGAGTAGGAAGATGGGGAGGAGGAAGATGGGGAGGAGCAAAGGAGTGCTGAGGGGGCCCAGGCAAAATCGGCAGCACTGGGCCCCCTCCACATCCTCCCTGCGGTAACCCAGAGTGTGGCTCGGGGTTACCGATTTAGGAAGAGAAAATTAACCCTGAGTCACACTCGGGATTACCGCTAGGAAGGTTAATAAGGCTATATACAGTATATCTACTAGCTACTTGCCCATCAAAAATGACATGAATAACATTTTAAGCCTGGCAATGTTGTTTGCCACCCAATGAGAGCACCTCCGGCGCTCATTGCGAGTCTCTCCCCCTGTCTACTTCCTTCCTTGTGTCTCATTTCTCCCCCTCCTCTCCCTCGTGTCTTTTTTCCCCCTCATCTCCCTCCCCTGTGTCTCCTTTCCCCCTCGTCTCCTCATGTCTCATTTCCCCCCTTTCTTGTGTCTTATTTCCCCCTCCTCTCTCCCTTGTCTCATTTCGCCCCTCCTTGCTCTTTCCTTTGTGTCTCATTTCCCCCTCCTCTCCCCCCCCTTGTGTTTCATTCCCCCCTCTACCTCCCCGTCTCTCTTTGCCCGCTCTCTCCCTCCCCTGTCTTTCTTTGCCCCCTCTTACTCCCCTGTCTCTCTTTGCACCCCCTCTCCCTCCCCTGTCTCTCTTTGCCCCCTCACTGCCCCCACCTCCAAATCCTCTCATGCCCCCGCCTTCCCCCCTCCGGATCCTCTCAGCCTTCCGCCCTCCGGATCCCCGCAGACTTACTGGTATATCCTCTTTTGGTTTTCTGTCTCCCTGCGCCTGCGCGTCCTTCTGCAGAGACAAGCAAGTCCGAGTGGTGACGTCACCACACAGGCTTCCCTGCGTGTGCTGTGCGAGGGCTGCAAATGTGACCAACATCGTAAACGTTCCCCACACTGGCAACTATATAAGTGATTTATTTCCAAATGATCAAAGTACTAGAGATAAATGGCTGGGAATTTATAGAGGAATATGGAAGTAGTATTGCAAACAGTGGCAGAGCTAGTGAATTGAGGGCCCTGATGCAGAAAAAAAATTGGGCCACCCCCCAGTTGAAGAAAGAAGCCACAAAATTTTTTACACTACTCCTGTACCAATTCACACACTTTAAATATTTATATACTAATATATGTATATGTCCCATGCCTCCCTCGCCCCCCCTTCAACACCTCTGCCCCCTTGCCTCCCTCTGGTCCCCCTTGCCCCCCTTTTCCTCTCTCTGGTGCCCCTTGCTTCCTTCTGGCCCCCTTGCCTCCCTCTGGTCCCCTCTAGCCCCACATTGCCTCCCTCTGTCCCCCTCCATCCTCCCTCTGACCCCTTCTATGCATCTTGCTCCCCTCTGGCCCACTTACTCCCATCTGGCCCCTTCTATGTCCCATGCCACTTGTCTCCCTTTGCCCCCCTTGCCTCCCTCTGGCCCACCTCTTTCTCCCTTGCCTCCTCTGTCTCCATTGCCTCCCTCTGCCCTCCCCGCCTCCCTCTGGCCCCTCTGCCCCCTCTGTCTCCCTTGCCTCCCTCCCCTCCTCCCTCTGGCCCCCCTTGCCTCCCTCAGTCTCCATTGCCCCCCTTTGCCTCTCTCTGGTGCCCCTTGCTTCCTTCTGGCCCCCTTGCCTCCCTCTGCCCCCTGCCTCCCTCTGGTCCCCTCTAGCCCCACCTTGCCTCCCTCTGCCCTCCCCGCCTCCCTCTGCCCCCTCTGTCTCCCTTGCCTCCCTCCGCTCCTCCCTCTGGCCCCCCTCTGTCCCCCCTGCACCTCCCGGACGCACTGAAAGGGGTGGGACTGCATTGCTGCGCTGAACCACCAATGAATAGCAGTTAGGATGGAGAGTCTGTTGGGTGCAGAGGGGGGATAGCGGGAGACAGAGGGAGGCCCGAGGGAGGCAAAGGGGGGCCCGAGGGAGGCAAAGGGGGGCCCGAGGGGGACACACAAAAAAAACACATAAATAATCGACTGCATTGTTCTGTTTGCACCGGCGGTAGCTCCGCCCTTGATTGCAACCATATAACCCCCATCACAAAAGGTGGGTTTTATGTTAGTAAATATAGCTCGGTGAGGAAGAGTGGGCTACGATTCCACCACAGTGATATTGAATTATAGGAAGTATTTGATTGCATCTAAGGTGGCACCATTGGTTCACACAGGGATATGGGTATTGGATAACTTTGTTTATTAAATACATTAAAGGTACAGAAATGTGTTATTTGTTCACCCAGATTGTGAAGAAGGGCCAGGGCTTGCAATGTTTCTCAGTTAGCAGCCACATTCTAATCTTTCTGAAATGTTCGCTTGGTTTCTCTGTTACTCTTGGCTACTTAGTGGAAGTCTGGAAGGGGGAAAATAATGTGAGTGAAGTAGTGATTAGGATTGTGAAATTGCAAATTGAAAAAATGTACATTACTAGAAGTACCCACAAGGACAGACTGTTCTCTCAGTATTTGGAAATCACTGATGGTGAAACAATTCACAAGGAAATGAGCAAATATATTGTAAAATAACTGTCCTAATTTCCACTCTTTTTGTTCCAGGTTAAAAATGCAAATATACAGACAGTTTTTTTTTACAGGAAGCAGCTGTTAATGTCTGTTGGGTATAGAAAATACATAAACTCATAAACTCTTCCTCAGAGAGCAACAGTAATAAGATCTATTTTCATAATGTTCATTTTGAATTTGCAGGAACACAAAATACCAAAATGTTCATCATTAAATTAGTTTTTTAAAATTTGGCAAAAATGTTGGGGTTTAAAAATAGATTTTTGAATGGTCTAAAGCCATCCATTTTAGACTGAGTAGCTAATCAGACAAAATCATCCTAAGTGGCTAATTATTATGAATGTTTTTCAAAGACGGTAATAGCGTGCCTATTATATGGACGCATTAACATCACTGCCTAAGGTTGTACATGCATAATAAGGTAATAAGGTAGTGATGGTGGTGCAATTGCGCATTAACAGGGCGCAATCAAATTTTAATGATCTGCTTTGAAAGGTGCTTAGCCTTATTATTAGTACTTTTAGTGGGTGAGCACCTTTCAAAATAGATTATGGAAATGATATGTACCCAATTACAAACAAATGTATTATGATGTCTCCACAGGCTTTCAAATCCTCGGTCTTGTATACATGGGCTGGATTAAAGAACATGTGATACACAAATATAAATATATATGTGTGAAAAATCTGAGTCTGATAAACGGTATAATAAAGCAGTTCAAATGTGATAAAGCTAGTTTTAATAAGATAAGATAAATGTTGATTTCTCTTATAGTCCTTTTAACTAATTTAACTGCATATTTAAGAACATTTAAACATGTCTTGTGCTGAGGACCTCAATGTGTCGTGGGTACCGCCAACGGATCGCTCTACTGGGAGAAGGACTGTCACCGGATCACAAAATGGAGGTAACGAGCCTAGTCACTGCAAAGGTCACCATGGATTGAGCCAGCAGCCTGGAATTCAGCCAATTACCACATTACAGCCAGAACTTTTAGGGACATCAGCAACTTTCTGTAGGAGTTTGAGTTACAGTGCCAGCTCCGATGGATTTAACCCGAGGACAGGGTCCTACTCCTGGAGGGCTTGCTTAGTGGGTAAGTCAGCATAGTCTACTAGGCCATTCCCCAACATCTTGCAGAGGATTACCACAAAGTCATGTAGGTGCTGATCTAAGGATGCAGTCTAGACTGAGGAGCAGTATTTTGGGTCCCTTTTCCAGTTGACTGCAGTGGCCTAAAGGAGTTGCCTCATACATCCTTTATTGTGGAATACCCAGATCCACCCAGGTCTGATGACCACCTCCTCTGTCATGAAGAAGCAGGTAGACAGAGCCAAGCCAAAAGGGCCACTGCCAGGGAGACCAAAGCCTCAGCCAAATTTGCGATGAGGCAGATACTAACTGGGGAAAGGTTAGAGCTATGGGCTATGAGCTATGGGCATGTCCGACTGATTTTAAAAAGATGTTGAAGCAGGATCCTGCATTAGAGAGGGTTAGGGCTAGGGCACTGACTGGGGACACAGGACCAGAGGGAGACAGGTATATTTGTGAGGGTGATCTCTTGTACAGGGTGACAAATTTGCAGACGGACAATCAGAGTTGCAGGACACTGTAATGATTCCCCTGACCAACCTTTGGGTTCAGTAATTGTTATTGTTATTTAATATATTTTATGTTAGGTTGATTACCCTTTGTATGTTAATTACTGTATGTTATGTTGTTTCCTAAAGTGTGATTGACTTGTGATGTTGGATTTTGTATGTTGCATATTTTGTTTGTGAAGTTTTAAATAACTTAGAGTGTTGTGTTGTCAGTCTGTAACTTCAGTTGACATTCAGCTAGTTGGTAATGTGTGACTCTGAGGAAAAGTCAGTCTGAATGCAGTCTGTGATACTTCTAACAGGATAAAAGTGAGCTAACCCAGCTATCAGTGACTCTGAGAAGATTAATATATATATGAAATAAGATATCTGGAATTTATGTATGTGTCATATATGAACTAAGATATAAGATATGTGTCACAGTCAATAGAGAAGAAAATGTATTCCCTGTTTCTGTACAACTACTGAAATTGATTTAAAGATGTTATGATGTCTTGCTCATGAAACATTGTCAATGCCTATTAGCAATATATATAAAACCCAAAAGATTTACAGACTATTGCAGAATATCATAAGTTCAAGTTTAAATATACATCTATTAGACCTGTTGTGAAGTTTCCACAGCAATAAAAGCAGTTCCGGATTTTTTAATAATGCCGAGACATCAGCTGTCTTGGTGAAGGGATCAAAAGAACCTGAAAGGTCTGCTGGGTAGCTTTTGATCAACAGCCTTATCAAGCCCAACTGAAGAAGCAGATCATAACAGACACTACAACAGCTGGTTGTCCCCAAGTGGTACCAAGCAGCCTTGCTAGTCTTTGCCCATGACATCCCCTAAGCAAACCAGAAGGAACATTGCTGCACATGCCAACGCCTGACTAAGGTATTTTATTGTCTCACAGTATTACGAGATGCCACTAGTTTCTGTGCCTTGTGTGACACTTGTCAGTGTTTTGGTGCCGTGTGCGAGTGTCCCGCGCTCCCCTGCAGCCCATAATTTTATGTATCATTGGCCCCCTTGCCTAGCCTAGAAAGTTGGGCAAGAGATACATCCTCATGGTGGTGGATTACGCAACTTGGAATCCAGAGGCTGTGGCTCTTTGCCGCATTATTTCAGCAATGGTGGCTGATGCCTTGGTAGCCATTTTCACCCAGGTTGGGTTTCCAAGTGAAAAGCTGTGGTTGACCCTGTATCATCCCCAGGCCAATGGCTTATGTGAGATGTTCATTGGAGCCCTGAAGACTGTGACTAGAAGATTTTTAGACCAGTAGAAGGATTGGGAAATGTTGCTTCCCTACCTCTTATTTGCCTGAAGAAAGGTCCCTCAAGAGTTCACTTGTTTCTCCCCTTTTGAATTCTTTTACAAGCGATAAGTGAGTGGGCCATTGAACCTGTTATGGGAGTTTTAGGAATGGGACCCCATGGGAAGAACTTACCATAGTGGCACATGTGTTGCAACTCAGAGATAGGCTGGATATACTGGCTGGGCTAGTCAAGGTGCATCTGCTTGCAGTCCAAAGAAAGCAGAAGTGCTCACATGATGAGAAAGCCGGGGTTAGGAAATTCCAGATAGGCTAGCACATATTAATGTTGTACCCAATCCCCAGAACAATCTCAAGGCAATTTGAGACTGTCCTTTTCAAATCATATAGAAAATAGTCCACACCCCTATTTGGTTTCCCTGCATGAGCATCAGCAGATTCAGAAGATGATCCACATGAATATGCTGAAGCCATACTAGAGTCAGTATACCCAAGTAATGGCCATATGACTATCAAAAGGACAACATTCTGAGGATCCTTGCCCATGCTGATCCATCCCCTGTTTCCCTTATCCCGACTGACTTGTCTCTTGACCATGGCGAGTAGCTTGAGCCGTGTTGAGTCACCATACAGGCTTGGTCCTGATCTGATCAGATAGGATGCAGGTAGGACAAACCTACTGCTCCACAAGGTCCTTACACCTGACACTCCCGCACGGAAGCATCCCTCTTCTAGGGTCCCTAAGTCTGATAAGGGAATATAAGGAGGGAGCTGGATAAGATGTTAGAGCTAGGGGTCATCAAGCCACCCTGTAGTCCTTGGGAGTTCCCTATGGTGATAGTTCCTAAGAAGTACAGAACCACCTAGTTTTCTGGGGCCAAAATGCAGCTAAATTATAAGACAACGACTGATGCTTACCTATGCCCAAAGTAGTAGTTTAAACTTGTCTAAGGGCTACTGGCAGATCCTACTTGCAGAGACCGCTAGAGAGATGTTGACATTTACCACCCCCTTTGGGCTATACCATCTTATGCACATTGGGATGAAGAATTCCCCTTCCACATTCCAATAGCTTGTTGACCATCTATTACATAGGTACCAGGAGTTCCCCATGTGTAACATGATGATATTTTAGTATTCAGGCATACTTGACAGGAACATGTGGGCCCCCTATCCATGGTCCTGGGTCAGATGCAGGAAGCAGGATTGTTCATTCACCCTGTCAAGTGCCAGTTTGCTATGGGTGGTGCAGTACCTAGGCACAGAGTAGCGAGCCAGATCTGGCCAAGGTAGCATCGATAGACTAGTACGAGACAGGAGTTAACAATTTTGGGTACTGTAGGGTATTACCGCTGGTTTGTTTCCCATTACAGTGCTCTGGCAAAGCCACTGACAGACCTCACTAGACAGAAGATGGACTAGCTGGCACAATGCACCCCCAAATGTGAGAAAGCATTTTAGTTAGTATAGACTGCTCTAACTTTCCACCGATTACTCTCACCATTTCTTGGTCCAGACAGATGCCTTCACCTTTGGCCTCAGGGCTATTTTGAGGGAGGCGTATGCCCAGGTCAAGGAACACCCCATTGCATACCTGAGCCTCAGGCTGTTGTCTCGCCATTTCAACTATTCGGCTATTTAGAAGGAGTGGTCATCTGGGCCCTAAGGAAGCTGCTGCCTTACCGTTTTATGGTTATCACAGACCACAACCTATTATGCTGGATCAACAGGGTAGACAGGGACATTGGTCACTTGTTGAAATGGAGTCTAGCTCTGCAGAATCATAACTTTAATATCCAATACAGGTAGGTTGAGCTTATCAGATTGCTGATGGCCTCTCCTGGCAATTGGAAACTTTGTAGCTCCAGTATGGGGTCTTGAATCACCTGATGTCTGGAGAGGGGGTGATTGTGACAACAGCATGATCATACATTCCAATGAACAGTTTGGTTTGATTTCCTATAGTATTGATTGATTGGATCTTCTTGCAGTCCAAAGCACTCTAAGCAGTTTTCTCCAACTACACAATTCAAATGCATGATATATTCATATGTTACTACTGGGAATACCAGTTTTAACAATGCAAACCTTTGTTGATAATTTAATATATTTGCTTTTTAATAGCTTGTCCGGACTTGTCATAGCTTTCCTCCCAGAAGCAAAGATCTTTTAATTTCACGGCTGCATTCAACATCTGTAGAGATTGTGGAGCCTATAAAAATAAAATCTGTCACAGCCTCCACTTCTTACCCATCTATTTGCCAGGAACTGAGATTGCTGTTTCCCATAACTTTTTTTAACATTAAGCAGCAGGCCAGCTTTTACACTCTCATCTTTCATGTCATCAATGGCCCTTTAGTTCCTCCGCACTTTCAGCCATCAGAGTACTATGATCTGCATATCTGAGCTTGTTGATATTTCTCCCAGCAATGTTAATTACGACTTTGGATTCGTAAAGCCCAGCCTTACGGATAATGCATTCCTCGATAAATAAGGTGACAATGTTCCTGGTGGGAGGAAGGGACAGAGAGGGAGATGGAGGGTATGAGAAAGAGAGAGCGAGAGGGGAGAGAAAAAGAGTGAAGGGAGAGACAGGGAAGGGAGAGAGAGGGATGGAAGAGTGAGTGAGAGATAGGGAGGGAGAGAGAAAGGGGAGGGAGAGACGGAGGGAAGGAACAATTGGGACGGAGGTAGGGCGAGGGAGAGAAAAAGGGAGAGGAAGAGAGAGAGAGTGAGAGAGAGAGTGTATGCACATAGAGAGAGTCAGAGAGTGCACACAGAGCGCAGAGATAGGGCATGGAGAGAGAGAGAAAGAGGGTACAGAGCGACAGGGCACACAGAGAGACAGAGGGCACGTAGACAGAGAGAGGCACAGAGAGGAAGAGGGTGTACAGAGATAGAGAATGCACACAGAGAAAGACAGCCCTGAGAGAGAGAGGCAGAACAGACAACTGAAGTTACCATATGATACCGTCATTTTTCACGGGCAGGTTAATAGTTCAAACTAATAATAATTGAATACCTAAAATCTACTGATTTACAAGAACATAAGCAGCATGGCTCATATACCAGGGTGGAGCAGTAGATGTCACTTATCTAGATTTTAGTAAATTATCTGTCACTTTCCCGCACAATAAACTAATCTGTAAATTTCATACCAGATTCAAACATAGTTCAGTGGATAGGACACTGGCTGAAGGAGAGGTATCAAAGAGATCTTCGTGCTTGGTACTTCCACACTGGATCTCCACACTTCATTTTCAGCTGTCAATAAAAGCCAAATTGAATCCTGCCAGTTAGGTCCCCATATCTGGGATGGGTTGCTTTGTCTCTATACTATAGGTTATAATGCAGATATCGCCAAAGGTAGCATTAGATGAGCTAGCATAAATTCCTTACAGAAGAACGACAGCACTACATCTTGTCATTCATCCAAAAGGGGTACATTTTGTTGAGCAGACACATTTTGATAGGGCAACATGCAGTAGACTTCGGGGTAAACATTAGCTGGAAGGTAAACACTGTGCAACATAGATCTGATACTGAAACGTCCCCATTATGACAAGTACAATTAGTCCAGTGTGCGCACTTGTGACTGGACATGATGCTAATATGGTGCTTTATTGTCAGCAGCTGCCTTGTAATAATCTGTCTGCACCCCCCTCCCACTCACAGAAACAAACAGTGCAATAAAATAGGGATAACTTTGCAACTAGTACAAATAAGAATAATATTTAGAATGTGTCCATTTCCTATTGTACTTTAAATATACATTTCCACGATCTCCATGATGCCTTTCACCTGAGTAGGTAAACATTATGCAATCCCATCACTTTTTTCTAACATTACAACATTGACCTATCAAGCTCTCATGATAGCAGTATACTTTTGTCATGTCTTGTCATGTTTTCTCTATGTCTTCATAATAAACCGTTATTTATAGCTGTATGGAATATTTGAGATATTATAAATAACCTGAGACAATTATGGTACAGAAAACCCTGGTTGTCCGGCACTCAAGTAACCGGGACTCTCAAGCAACCGTCACCAATTCCCCATTTTCCAAAAACTCCAGCTAAACCGTTATAACCGGCACTATCCGGCATTATCCTGCAGTTCGAGACTGCAAAAATAAATTCTAACTTTTTTTCTAATTTCTTTTTTGGGGCCTAAATGGCCCAGTTAGGTGCTAATGCCTTTTTAAAGGCATTTTGAGGGGTTTTGGGTGGTTTAAGGGTTGTTTAGACAATAGGGAGTCTGGCAATAGGGAGTCCCCGTGGGTACCGGATTACCGGGAGTTTACTGTATTTAGTAATTAAATTGTTCAGTGTATATTGTAAAAATGACCAGTTATGAAACAAAAAGCATTCTTATGTAACAGAGACAGGAAGTAAATTACCTAAATCAAAGATGACAGGTCGGGTACAGGATGTCTCATGTCAGAATTTGTCAAGAACAAACGGGAAAAAATGAAAAGGAATGAAAGAGCAGAAATTATGTAAGTCTAATGAATGCCAAAAGTGAGGTCAACTATTTGCTCAAGGTTGGAAACTAATAATTCCTTACACTATAATATATAGTACTAGCGAATTGCCCGTCAAAAAATGACGGCAATCAAATCGTAAGGTAGCTAATGCTGTTTGGTGTGTAATACTAAAATATATAATACATTAATAAATGAATATACTTTACCTATTTTGAAGCATTGTGTTGAAGAGCTGTCAATCTGTTTTGATGTTGCTGGAGTATTAGTGGTGTGGAGCTGCTGTGTAAGCGTGCTGAATGTGTGCAGTGTAAGAGTGTGCGTGCGCGAGACGAAACCGTTAGTGTAGTGGTGTACTTCCGCATTGGCGTAAAATGGCGGGTTATCTGTGGTATGCGTCTTTGCGGATTATCCGTCGGTGCTTCGTGGGGTTTTTCGAGTTTCGTGTGTTGTTTTGCGAGTGTGTTGTGGTGTTTTACGTGTTGAGAGTGCTGTAGCCTCGTTTCGTTTTTTTCGTCGGCCATTTTTTTTCTCGCTTAGCGATTTCATTAGTGTGTAAAGTGTTTTATTTGTATTTAAATGAAGGTGTAACTTGTTTTTTTGGAGGTGCTGGATGGTTCCTCTTGCTGTAGGTAAGTTTTTTATGTGTGTGGTGTGTGTATTTATTGTGTTTGAAATGTTTGTATGTCGGCGTGTTGCGTCCGATGTTTGCGAGGTCGTAATGTCTGGTAACGTGTCTCGTGTGGTGTTTGCGTGTGTAGCCTCGTTTTCGTTTTGTTCGGCTGACATTTTTTCTCTCGCTTAGCAAATTTTTTATTGTCCCAACTCTTTTATTTTGATTGAAATTAAGTTGTAAGTTGTATTTTTAAGGTCCTGGGTGCTCCCTCTTGGTGTAGGTAAGGTTTTTATGTATGTGCTGTGTGTATGTATTGTGTTTTTAATTTTGTGAACGTGTGTGGTATGTTGTTTGTGAGTGTCGTAATGTGTGTGTCGTGTTATTTGCGTTGCGACGTGAAGTTTGCGAGGGTCGCAGTTGCTGGCATGGAGCACCTTCGGCGCTCCATGCCAGCAACTGTGGCTCTCGCCCAGTTCCCCTTGCTTTGCGAGGGCCGCGGGCTCGCTATGCGAGCCCGCAAGCGTTAGCAACAACTCGCATGCTCACAACTATATATGTGATACTGACAACTGGCCTCATTCAATTGTGATGCGGCCAATTGAATAGGCCTCTATAAAAGCACATAGCATATTTTTTTTACTGAAGTTTTTAGTTACTGAACTTCTATCCAAAAGCAAGGTCTTCACTAACTAAACACTTCTGTAAAAAAATATGCTATGTGCTTATATAGAGCTCTATTCAATTGGCCAAACCGCATTTGTATGAGGCCCAAAGAACGTGAGGTCAGGGGTTCACCATACACTTGTCTCTGTGTCTGTGTTCCCTCCTGTCTCTCTCTGTCTGTGTCCCTCCTGTCTCTCTTTCTGTGTCCCTCCTGTCTCTCTCTGTCTGTGTCCCTCCTGTCTCTCTCTGTCTGTGTCCCTCCTGTCTCTCTCTGTCTGTGTCCCTCCTGTCTCTCTCTGTCTGTGTCCCTCCTGTCTCTCTCTGTCTGTGTCCCTCCTGTCTCTCTGTCGGTGTCCCTCCTGTCTCTCTCTGTCTGTGTCCCTCCTGTCTCTCTCTGTCTGTGTCCCTCCTGTCTCTCTGTCTGTGTCCCTCCTGTCTCTCTCTGTCTGTGTCCCTCCTGTCTCTCTCTGTCTGTGTCCCTCCTGTCTCTCTCTGTCTGTGTCCCTCCTGTCTCTCTGTCTGTGTCCCTGCTGTCTCTCTGTCCCTCTTGTCTCTCTTTCCCTCCAGGCTGTCTCTTTCACCTCAGTCCCCAACATGTCTGCCGGTCCCTCCCCAGGGAGGAGTTGAGAGCAGCAGGGGGAGGAGTTGAGAGCATCTGGGGGGAGATGTTGAGAGCAGCCGGGGGAGGAGTTAAGCACAACAGGGGAGGAGTTAAGATGGGCAGGGGAGGAGTTAAGAGTGGCGGGGGAGGAGTTAAGAGCGGCGAGCGTGCAGGAGGAGTTGTGAGTTGTGCGAGCCCGCAAGCGTGAGCAACGGCTCGAGCGGGCTCGTATGCTCACAACTATATATGTGATTTTTCATATATTTATAATATATCATTAATTTTATAACAAATGCAAATATTGTGTTTTTAAGTATATTTGTTATAATATTAATAAAAGGTTTTAAATAATTTTAAAAAAAGGTAGAAAAAGTAATAGGCAGATTTTTTCTATTGATTTATTTTGCTTACAGAAAACACCTTTTTTTTAACCCTGATTAAAGGCAAAGGTTTGTTTCCTGGATTATGAATGCATCTGAAAATCAGTAGTGTACGTAAAGAAATTTTGCATGAAAAAATAACAAACCTAACAATTAAAAACGTTCCTTGAAGTTAGCAAAATGTATTGTTCTTTCTGAGTTGAAAATTAGAGTAAACACCCCATTGAAAGCCAGGCTAAATTAGCATTAAATTCATAATTCGTTTTGGCCAATCAGGAGGAGGCTCAGGCAGCTGATACATTTGAATTAGTCCCTGGGGTTCCTGTTTGTACTGCAAAGCAGCATGGGATATGTAGTGTCTCTGAGATATGCTGTGTGGTACAGGGTATGGGCAGCACAGACAGACAGCAGTGACTTCAGGGCTGACGTCAGTGTTTTCCTATTGGCTGAAGAAAGCACATAAGGTTTGTAATGAGTTAAAAAAACATCGCCTAATGCTGCATGCTGATTGGGTGGGGGCCTATGTAGACAACCCTGGATGTTTTATGAAATGTGCTGCATACATTAAGGATTGGTTTTATTGAAGGAGTGCAGAAATGTATTAACTCATGAAACTTAGATATGTATTTAAGCCTGATCCCTAAAATATAATATTGACAATGGGCTTTTCTTTGACAAATGAGTAGTCATCAAAACAAATCGTTAACAAACGTAAGATCTAAAATAACTAAAATTTTAGAATCCCAATATTTTCTATTGCTTCTGCTTATGTCAATTTGAAGATTTTTTTTTTTTTTTATTGTGAAGCAAACAACAAATTGGACAAAATAACAGAAAAAGACAATGTGCATAACTATTCACCCCCCTAGTGGCAATCACAGCTCCAAGTCGCTTTGGATAATCTCTATGAGCTTCACACATCTTACCACTGCGATGTTTGCCCATTCCTCCTTGCAAAACTGCTCCAGCTGCTTCAAGTTGGATGGTTTGCGCTTGTGAACAGCAATCTTTAAGTCTGACAACAGATTTTCTATTGGATTGAGGTCTGGGCTTTGACTAGGCTATTCCAAAACATTTACATGTTTCCCCTTAAACCACTCAAGTGTTGCTTTAGCAGTGTGCTTGGGCTCTTTGTCCTGCTGGAAAGTGATCCTCCGTCCTAGCATCAAATCACGCACAGAGTGGTACAGGTTTTGCTCAAGAATATCCCTGTATTTAGCACCATCCATCTATCCCTCAACTCCGACCAGTTTCCCAGTCCCGGCTGCCGAAAAACATCCCCACAGCATGATGCTGCCACCATCATGTTTCACTGTGGGGATGGTGCTCTTTGGGTGATGTGTTGGGTTTGCACCAGACATAGTGTTTTCTTTGATGGCCGAAAAGTAAAATTTTTGTCTCATCAGACCAGAGCACCTTCTTCCATACATTTTGGGAGTCTCCCACATACCTTTTCACAAACTCAAAACCTGCCATTTTGTTTTTTGCTGAAAGTAATGGCTTTCTTCTGGCCACTCTGGCCATAAAGCCCAACTCTATGGAGTGTACAGCTTATTGTCATCCTATGTACAGATACTCTAGTCTCTGCTGTGGAACTCTGCAGCACCTCCAGGGTTACCTTAGGTCTCTGTGCTGCCTCTCTGATTAATGCCCTCCTTGCCCAGTCCGTGAGTTTTGGTGGGAGGCCGTCTCTTAGCAGGTTTGCTGTTGTGCCATGTTCTTTCCATTTGCTTATGATAGATTTGATGGTGCTCCTAGGGATCATCAAAGATTTGGATATTTTTTTACAACCTAACCCTGACTTGTACTTCTCAACAACATTGTCCCTTATTTGTTTGGAGAGTTCCTTGGTCTTCATGGCAGTGTTTGCTTATTGGTGCCTCTTGCTTAGGTGTTACAGCCTCTGGGGCCTTTTTAAAAAAGGTGTGTACATGACAGAATATGTGACACTTAGATTGCACACAGGGGGACATCATTTCACTAATTATGTGGCTTCTGAAGGTAATTGGTGGCACTAGAGCTTTTTATGGGCTTCATAACAAAGGGGGTGAATACACAAATTTTCTGTTTTCTATTTCTAAAAAATACTTTTATGTATACATATGTTTCTCATTTCACTTCACCTACTTAGACTATTGTGTTCTGATCCATCACATAAAATTCAGATTAACAAAACATTGAACTTAAGGCTGTAATGTAACAAAATAGGTAAATATATCAAGGGGGTGAATACTTTCGCAAGGCACTGTATATTTATCCTCAACATTTCAATTACAAAAAATAAGAAAAAAAACATGCACGGGGATAGAGAAAATAAAAATGTTCAGGTACACCTACTTAGCTGGTGATAAAAGGGAATGATGACAGGAGGGATCCTCCATCTTGGCTAGATGGTTGTGTCAAAGAAAACATTAATACAGCAAAAAATAATATCATTTGGGTTATAAGGTTGAAAAACTACTAGCCAATTTAAAAAAATGTAAACCATTACATAAATTAATTAATAGATCAAGAGGGAAGAGAATGTACTAAACCAAAAGAAATTGGAGATACTTTCCTTAAATATTATAAATCATTGTAAAACTTGGAAGACAATGTAACAGTCATAAAACCTCCTAATCCTCAAATTAAGCAATTCTTAGCTAAACTAAAGCTCCCCAAAATGAACAAAGACCAACGTAGAAGTATAGAATCTGAGATTACAGCTAAAGAAATAGAAGAAGCCATTAGCTCATTAAAAACTAATTCATCAATAAATACATAGATAGATAAACTATACATATTAATAGCCACATTTAATTCGGGCAACGTGTTAAAATGTAGCCGTAACGTAGATCTTAGGGCTTTTTGCTATTAAATTAGTCCCGTAACGCAGCACGTAGATGACTTGCGGGTTAAGACGCAGTTGAACTTCGCGGCCGTAAATCCTTTGATTTGTCAAGCCTAAAACCGCCACATTTCCAATTATGCTATTAAACTGTAATAAAGTCACTTTGGAGCCAGCCCGTAACTGCTTGAGAGTAATACGTAGCACTTGTAAAGCAAATAACAACACTCTACTGTACTAGTATGAAATGGGAAAGTGATGTTAGGTCTTAGAATTAATAGCACAACATTCTCAACCCCCCAAATCGGCCCACAAAAATACTTTATTTCATGTATGTTTTTTGTGTTATATTGCTCCCAGCAATCAATGTGTTAATACATATACCGTGACTCGCATGTGATAGAACATCTTATTTGCGGCTTTATTAATATTGCATTATGACTAGAATGTGGGTTTGCTCGTAACTCATAATTGAACCCCGTAAGACTTTGAAATACTTCCTCCATTTTCTTGTGACGCAATGCTGACGATCTCTGTTTCAGTTGGCTCCATCTAAACCCATAACTACGGGCTTGCTTAATTGATCACTTTCTAGCCCACAAATCCGACGGACATCAAATGGTTTACAGTTGTAAGTCTCCAGCTCGTAGCTTGCAGCATTTCTAAATTAATAGCACCATAACTAGGACATATTTCAAGTCCACAGCCATTACGAGCTTCATGTTTTTATACTGGCTTGGAATTTAATATGGCTCTAAATAAGCAACATGGAACATAATTAACCACCATTACTGTAATAGTCCAAGTGAACAGCAGCCCTATTAAATTCCCCTAACTTGTAAAACCATAGCTTGTAATGTAGCTAATAAGACTTACGGCTATTAAATTGGCCCCTTAAAGCAAGCCGCTGCCGATCTGTGGGTTTGAGCGAAAAGAAAGCCTACGGGACGTGGGACATGAAACTTCGAAGCCGCAAATCCTTTGCTCTTTCAAGCCCGTAACTGCTACATTTCAATTTAGCTATTAAATTGCAACAAATTTCCAAAAACGCCATGGCGTTCAAGCTTGTAACCCGCAAATGAAGGCCAAGACATTACGGCCTCCAAATAGGACTCGCAAAGGGTTTACTGACAACTTTTAAACACTGTAAAGGGCAATATAAACACACCAGGGAAAGCATGGAAAGGCATTACAATTAATTGCACAACAATCCCAAAATAAAAAAAATGCATTAAAAAAATATTATTTTTTTTTATCATATGTTGGAATGGTCCTGCACATGCCAATATGAAAAGCCATGCTGCAACATGCACAAAGCAATTAAACACACTACCTCGTTAAATAGCAACAAAAAAAAATGAAACTCATGCTATTTTAACCCTTTTTCAATCCCAGGGGCTCTATGTTGGTCTCTAAAATATCAATAGAATTGCATATACATCTTGCTCATCACATCTACATTTGGGAAAACAAATAGTGGCCATATTTCACTGCCACATCACATATATCAAGTAACCGGGAAACATTTCAGTATTTGTTGTTCAGCCCTTAAGTCGTGTCCGATTCTCTTTGACCCTATGGACTGCAGCACATGTAGCTAGGTCTCCGCCTGTTCTGTTCTACAAGGTTTGCATGCCAAAGATACTGGAGTGGGTTGCCAGTTCCTTCTCTAGTGGACTGAGATTTGTCTGACCTCTCTGCTATCATCTGCCCAAAACACTGGACCTACATGGTATAGCTCACAACTTTATTCAGTTACACAAGGCCCTTTACCACCACCACTTAGCAATCCACATTAATGTAAATTGATGAATAGCAGAACAAAATGGGAGCTCACAAAATGGGAATGGCTAGACATCTTGGCACATGGCCACCAGCAATGGCGTGGGACTTTTTTCCCAGGATGAACGTAACGGAGATACCCCTGATGGAGGTTAGGTGAGCCTCTGCACAGCCTCCATGTGTTTTTGCGGCCCTTTCTGGTGGGTTAGAGTAGATTAGTGTGGTGTATGTCCCCCGGTCTCCTTCAGTATTGCTAAGTGGTGGTGGTGAAGGGGCTTGTGTACTGCAATGAAGCTGTGAGCTATACCATGTAGGGTCACTCTAGGGGGGCACGTTGTAGTAGAGAGGTCAGACAAATCAAAGTCCACTAGAGAAGGAACTGGCAACCCACTCCAGTGTTACCTTTCATATTCATTTTAGGTCCTCACGGAAATGTTCATACTCCACAGTATCACTAATTGGACTTAGCCTGTATATTAACCCTTTATTATAAGTATTATATTTGATATTTAGTATTATATGATAGCTAATACTATTATGCCTATTGTTCCTTATATATGTATTGATCCATTGCATGTTACCTAGGGCTCATTAGTTTACAGATATAGGAATGTGACACAAATGTGATGTATGTGGATGTCCCAAAACCCCAACCATTGACAATACTGACACGGTGAGAATGGTATGACAAAGCTTTATTTCATACACAGAGCACAATCAGAAATGGATAAGACTGTGCGTTAATATCATGGGTGTGGTGTGGGCAGATATCAGAAAGGCAAGAGGCTGTGGCCAATCAAAGGGCACCTAAAGGGTTAACTGTTAGACAACATCATAAGGATAATGCATAGCATCTGCTAGGGTCACATGTGGTCAGGACACCACAGTATCCATAATCGAATGTGACATGGGAACATCATATAACACTCCATTTCATAGAAATAGCCATTAATGTGCATACACACAGTGTGTTTTCATACATTAATGATGATTCTGAAGTAGATGATAGGAATCTGGATAACAGAAAGAGGAGTTGTTGGAACAATCATAAGCTGTTACTATAGTACATTGTTTTTGCTCTGGACACTAATATACACCAATTAACATGAACTTCATCTACAAGCAGTAATAACCATATTGATTCTGTCCTGTTCAATCAGCGTTCCCGGAATATGTTATACAACAAGGCATGCTTCACTGTGAACACAATCTTTTAGCAAAAAGTACTATCAGTATCCACATGGAATAGTTGTGCCATGCTGATATCACATCTCATTGGTATATGGGTGGTACCAAGACCAGACAGAATACACTGTTCACATTACCCCTAAACACATGCACATTGATCCTGATGTCAAACAAAGGGAATTAGCCATTTGGTTTGGATGACATGAAATACATGAATGCGCTTTCATACTGTTAACGGGATGAAATGCAACTAAAACGCATGTATAACTACTGCTTTGGATTAGCAGATCCTAATGGGATTGTGCAACTCTACAGCCGGGACACTATTCATTGTAATTGAAACTCACACCAGTCATGTTCATTAGTGAAGAGATATGTAGTCATATATTGCATTTCAGATCCATCTGCAGTGGTAAATGACACTGATCAAATTCCTGTTAGGAACTGGGTTGAATGTTCACTCACATAATGGTATTGTACTGCTCGAAGATGAAGAACATGCCCCATGTTATTTGGCTATTAACACTTACAGAGACAAGATATCAATCATAACAATATTCTGTTTAACTACAACAAAAGGAAAGAAAAAAGTACATAGAAAAGATAATTGATAAGGGTGCATGCTTCAATATTTGTCTATCTGTCTGTGTCTAGATAGCTTGCCTCTACTTCTAGCTCATTCAGAGCCTCTATGTATCCATTCGTTTTTTTGTGTATAGTTCCCTGTGTATAAAAAATGTATTGTAAATAACTGAATGGGAAGCACTGAAAAGTTCACAAGAAAAAAACACTAATGGGAATGTGAAAAACTCCCTGCTGAAATGAAGCATTATTTAAAACCAATGTGCATGAAATAGACATTAGCGTACTAGAAATGGTGTAGTAGAAAAGAAAAGAAAGTGAAAGCAGTGACATCTCACTTTCAATTTAGTAATTGTGGAAAACTCCAGAACAACATTCCAGTTTTCAAGGAGTGTTATTAAAGTGCCGTAGAATTGAAGCCTCTGAATTGGTGTGGGAAAAACTTCTTAATGTACCTTGGACCACAAGAAGATCCAATCAATCAATGCTATAGGAAATCAAGACAATCTGTTCAATGTAAGCTATGATCATGAGGCTGAAGCTCTAATATTTTGTCCATATCATGAGAAGACAGGATTCCCTAGAGAAGACTCTGATGCTGGGAAAGATTGAAGCCACTGAAGAAGGGGACAACAGAGCCGGAAATGGATAGATGTCATTGAACATGAGAATGAGCTTGAAAGAGCTCAGATGGTCAGTGATTAACAGATATACCTAGCATGATGCAGTCTATACATTCACAGAGAGTCAAACATGACTGAACAACTGTACAACAACAAGCTGTGTGCCGTGGCAAGCACAATGTCCCCCTCACATGTCTAGAAACAGGCAGCTTGCATCAGTAGTGGAGTTAAATATCCCCATTTGCAATGTTTTCTATGAGGGCTATTTATCAGAGTTAAATTTTAACCCAACTTGATCATTAAGATACATGTAAAACATTGTGGTTTTTCATCAGAAATGTATCTTTGCTTGATCAATATACCCTATGTGTTTAATATCTAGTATTACTTTAGTTTGCTGCATTTTAGTTTGGGTTTATGAGGTGCATACTGCTCAAAGATGAAGAACATGCCTTCATGGTCATAAGATTTGGCTATTAACACCGACAGAGACAAGAACTAGATATCGAGATATGTTTTCTATAAGGGCTATTTATCAGAGTTACATTTTAACCCCACTTGATAATTAAGATACATAGAAAACATGGTGCTTTTTATCTGAAATGTATCCTTGCTTGATCAGTATACCCCTATGTGTTTACTATCTAGTATTGCTTTAGTTTGCTGCATTTTAGTTTGGGTTTATGAGGTGCATACGGCTCGAAGATGAAGAACATGCCTTCATGGTCATGAGATTTGGCTATTAACACCGACAGAGACAAGAACAAGATATCCATCTTAACAATATTGTGTTTAACTACAACACCTCATCTCAAGGTCGGCACTGCCTATGGAGCAACTGGAGCCTCTCATTTGCCTGTTTCCGTCGTGCCATGTCTTCCCTAGCATGATTTCCCGCAATGTCAGGGGTGGTGGTGTTGACGGCAATGGGGCCACAGGTGACAACAGCAGGGCTGGAGGTGTCGGCATTGGTGGCAGCAGAGGTGAATGCATTGGTGGTGTCACAGGTGACAGAATTGTTGGCCGAGGTGATGGAATTGGTGGACGAGGTGATGGCAGTAGACTTTGAGGTGTTAGCAGGAGGGCTGGGGTGTTGGCCCATGTTTGGGGACCACGCATGGGAACCCATGCTGGGGGACCCCACTGTGTTTTTGGCCATGTTGGGAGACACCATTGTGTGGGAGTAGTTGTTGGGGGACCCCATTGTGTGGGAGTGGTTGTTGACTGCCATGGTCGGAATGATTCTGTGGTAGGTGGTAGCTGTGCTGATGGCTTGGGCCAGGACATGGCCGGGGGAAGTGGCTGGAACTGCTGTGATCGGGTGTATGATGCTGCTGAGGGCTCAGGCAGTGATTCCCCCTCATGAAACGCAGCTGACTGGCCAGCTTGTGTGGATGGTCCTGGGCCCTCATGAATGTCCTGGCCTTCTTGTTCGACCACTCCCACCTCCATTGGAGCCTTCCCTCTATTCCTGTGTGGCTGGCCTTGTCCTCCTGGGTACTGAAATGGAAGGAAAATAATATTTCAGTTGGTTTCCATACACAATTGACAGCTACAGTATGTGTTTCCATATCGTTGACATCATGGTCACCTGTGATTGACTGTGGTGCTTGTGTTACACAGATGAACCATGGCCCGCATAATAAGCATTGTGAATATAAATATATGTTCTGCAGATGCGGTGTGCTATCTGCATTTGCATCAGACACGTGCTCTGTTGGATCTGCTGTGCAGTGTGTGAGACGGACCAATCTGTGACATGTTCCCAGCAATGGTTGTTAACATGCAGCTGAGACATGGCCCAGGTTATGACAGTATATGACACGCACATGAAGTCCTACAGAGTCTCTATCCACATATGTCGCAATGAGCACACCCAACATGTTCTCTCTTTTGAATGTCAAATCAATCTTGATATAATAGCATATTGTACTCAGAATCAGTTTGAACTGCAGGTTTTGGCCAGTCATTTCATTGATACAAATTATGAAAATGATATATTTTCTTCCAGAATTTACATGGGTATTGATGCCCCACAGATCTTCAGTCATAACCATAGGACTTACAGTACTATTGTTTGTCAGTTATCTATGCATTTGGGCAGGGGTGTAGGAGGAAGAATAATTATAGACCACACCTCACACATTGGTGTATGAAACTGTGGGGGTGGGGGATGGGGTGGACAAAAACCCCACAGATATCATGATGTTTGTATGTATATATAAATAAGCTTGTACTCTGGCTGGTATATACATTGAGCTGTATCCCCATATGATACTCACTTTGCATCGTTGTAGACACACCCGTGTCCACCAGTCCAGGTAGGCCCACCACTGCCGCTGGCTGTATCCAGTCCCTCATGGTCTGCTCCCATGCGCAGTATGTAATATTTTCTGGAGGCCCACCACCGGTTGCACGTGTTGCTCTAGCCTCCTCTGCTATCTTCCTCTTCACCTTCTGCCGGCTGTCATCATATCTGTGTCTAACATACATTGCGTCCCTATTAGCGACCCCTAATGCCGCAACAGCTGTAGCAATCTATGCCCAGGCCTCTTCCTTGTGGCCAATCCTCACATCTCTCACACCATGTATGATATGATAGCGAGCATGAATTTCCCTGAGTAGGCCATCCATCTCCTCTGTGCTATAATTGGGGGCCCTGTACTTTGCCACAGTCTCTTGCCCACCAAATGTGCCTGGGACTCCTGGCCTCCCTGTACTCTACCTAGGGCCAATCTCTCATCCTCACTACCTCCCTCCCTGGCATCAGGCCCCCGATCCTCTGCCTCCTCTCCTCACTCTCCCCTCCAGTGTTCCCCTCTCTCTCCTCACTTTCCTTCTTTGCTCCTCTAACCTACTATGTTATATGAAATAAACTAAGGATAAATAAATAGAATATATATGTGGATGTGTTTGTGGTAAAACAAGAATGTGAGTATTATGTGTAGTATAGTAATTGTATGGGGGTGGTGGGTGGGTGGGGTGGGTATGGGGGTGTGTAGATGTGCTGTGACCCACCTCTATCTATAGCTATGTGTACGTATTATTCTATGTGTGCGAATTATGTGATATCAGAAATTATGTGTGTTGTAAATTAAGGGTTACATTATCTTTGAGGTCAAAATATCAAAAACTTACAATGCTCCTTCTCTCTCTCTCTCTCTCTCTCTCTCTCCAATTCTCAACAAAAAAAAACAACGCCTAGACCTGTGTGTTCCCTTGCTCAGCTACAGCACAGTAAATGATTTACAGGTTTAGATCAGATTTAAACCCCTTCCTGCGTCGCTAATTGTGGTTTCCAGCTTTCTATTGGCTGTTAGGCCTGTGTCCCACTAGGTTTTACCACAATTGGATAATTACGGCCGATGCTTTCGAAAAACATTTTACCAATTATCATTATTCAAAACTAATAATGCAAACAATTAACACCTTGGTTGTAAAAATATACAAACAATTTAAGTAGTATGGACTGATACATATGTTTGAAATGTTAAAATATTTATTTATACGTAATGAGAAAATAGTGTTTTGCTCCTTATCACTATGTTTAACACTAATTCGGGTATAATTATCAAAAGTGGGGTGAAAAAAAGGGTTATTTAACTATCTCTATCTCCTGTGTTTTCTAGAGGGGCTATTTATCAGAGTTCATAAAAAGACATACTTAATAAAAATATAGGGCAAAATCTTTGTTTTATTTCAGCTTAACTCCACTTACCCCTGCATTTAGCCCAATATGTTTAATATATGACATAACTTTTGCTCTGCTAACTTTATGTAGGATTGCCAAAGTTGAAAATAAAACAGGGTGCACCATTTTTTGGAGTTCCTTAGTACAAAAAAAGAAATGAACTTGGACATTCATAAGAGGAAATGATACAAAGATAATACTTTTGTGACATTAGTAAAAGAAAATACAGGAAAAGGAAAATATATTTATCTATCTATCTATCTATCTATCTATCTGTCTGTCTGTCAGTCTGTTGGTCTATCTATCAATCTATCTATCTAGCTATATAGCTATCCTTACCTCTGCTTCTAGCTCATTCAGCGCCTCTATATATCCATTAGTTTTTGTGTATACAACCCTGTGCATATAAAATGTATTGTAAATAACTGAATGGTTCACAAGAAAAAAACACTAATGAGAAAGTGAAAAACTCCCTACTGAAATGAAGAATGATTTAATACCAAAGTGCATGACATAGATATTAGTGTACTGGAAATGGTGTAGTAGAAAAGAAAAGAAAGTGAAACTGTCATCACACTTTCAATTTAGTAATTGTGGAAAACTCCAGAACAACATTCAAGTTTTCCAGAAGTGATATTAAAGTGCCTTAGAATTGAAGGCCCTGAATTGGTGTGGAGAAAACTTCTTAAAGTCCCTTGGACTGCAAGAAGATCCAATCAATCAATACTACAGAAAGTCAAGACAATCGGTTCAATGGAAGCTATAATCATGAGGCTGAAGCTCCAATACTTTGTCCATATCATGAGAAGACAGGCTTCCCTAGAGAAGACTCTGATGCTGGGAAAGATTGAAGCCACTGAAGAAGGGGACAACAGAGCCGGAAATGGATAGATGTTATTGAACATGAGAATGAGCTTGAGGGAGCTCAGATGGTCAGTGATTAACAGATTAGTTAAACATGACTGAACAACTGAACAACAAGCTGTGTGCTGTGGCAAGCACAAGGGCCCCCTCAGAGGACTAGAAGCAGGCAGATTGCATCAGTAGTGATGTTAAATATCCCCATTTGCTATGTTTTCTATGAGGGCTATTTATCAGAGTTACATTTTATCCACACTTGATAATTATGATACATAGAAAACATGGTGGTTTTTATAATTGCTTGATCAATATACCCCTATGTGTTTAATATCTAGTATTGCTTTAGTTTGCTGCATTGTAGTTTGGGTTTATGAGGTGCATATATATTTTTACTTTGTTCTTTAGTGAAAACATTACACCAGCATGAGGATATGATATAATTATATCAATAATGAAAAACAGGAAAGAAAAGAAAAAAAAAGTAAACAAAAAGATAATGAATAAGGAAGTTATATCCAAAAGAAGTATAGTGTTCTATATTTGGTTAATTACCAGATGCTTATCTATGTGGGAATTTCCTTGTTAAGTATAGTGGAGGCATATTAAAAAGGGATTTAGAACACAATTCTTTTTTTCATGCATTTAAAAGATCATGCTTTAAAAAGTTACCAAAGTTGCTTTTTGCATGATAAAATCATTAAGTAAAAGCTCTTTAAACTTTATTGAAATTAACAGGAAATGCACAGTGCCTACATACATTTGGAGATTTTATTGGCAGCCAAGTATGAGTCACACATCTATATTACTACTCACTGGCTGTTGAAGTTGAATCTGTTTTTTTCTTTGAGAGCATGAAAAAGAAAACACAAAGTGGTGCGTTATCCGTGGCGGGGAATTTAAACTTTTAAAAGCTGCGGGGGTCTCGATTGGGGCCCCTGCATCAAGGGTTAATGTGAATACCCTGTGGGGGTCCCAATTGCATCATTGGGTTAATGTTGGGGCCCTGCAGGGGCCCCATGGGGACCCCACAGCAAGGTTTCATTTAGGGATCCTGCGGGAACACCACAGGTTTGATTGCCGTCATGATGACGGTCTCATTTACTATTGGCTCTGTCTGAGCAGTAGCTACGGGCTTGCATGCGCAAGCCCTGCTCTGCTTACTTATGGAACCAGGATTTCCGATTTCGGATCTCGGGCAGTGAGTTGCAGCCTTGGGTAATAAATAAGCTAAAAATAAAATTGTAAGGAAAGGACAAAAAGAAACATGGTGAAGCATAATAGAACTATTTTAACAAACACATAACAAATTATACTTACAAAATACAAAATGCTTAAAAAACAGATAAAAAGCATTACCAAGGAAAAATACCAAATGTTTTTAAGGTGGAAATCTTTAAAAATGGTCTGATGCATATAAAAAACACTCCTATTTTTTAAATCAATTAAACAAAATGTTTTATATGTTGTCTATGATAGAATTTCAGATACATATTTGCAGCCTTATTAAATTGCGATTCGGTCAATTGAATAGGACTATATAAGCACAGAGCATATTTTTTTAACAGAAGTTTTTAGTTAGTGAACTTCTATCCAATAGCAAGGTCTTCACTAACTAAAAACTTCTGTGAAAAATATATGCTATGTGCTTATATAGATCCCTTTTCAATTGGCCAAATCGCAATTTAATAAGGCTGTTGGTGTCCATTTAAAAAGTTAAAGGCACACAAAAATAAATCTGCAAATGAAGCCCTGCCTCAACCCAAAAAGGCACAAACCCCTCTCCAACATGTTTCATAAAACTATTTCCTCTGGATATAGTTTCCCCCATAACCAATCCTCCTTTTTATAAGTATCTAGTTATCAGCATTTCCAACCTTATAACAACTTACAGCAATGGTATTATTGCGGGCATGAGTTGCCCTGTTAGATCAGTCCTTGTTGTAAGTGGCAGAGCTAGAGCATGGAGGGCCCTGGTGCAAAAAAATAATTGGGCCCGCTTAAGGGGTGGCTGTTAAAATGTTTTTGAACTGGGTCCTCCCCAGGTACCAACTCTCTTAGAACATCTCACCTAGACTCTTTCCCATAACATACCCCTTCCCATAACACATCCCTCTCCAACACCCTTTCTCATAGCTTCTTTCCAAGATCCCTTTTCATAGCTGCTTCCCCCACCTTCTGCCGGCATGAAGCACATATAAATACATATACTATCTCTCCATAGCAGCCAGTGCATCTCAGCAGCCATCTTCACATAGCACCCAGTCCCTCCCAACACCCACCTCCACAAAGCACCCAATTCCTCTCATCACCCACCTCACATAGAATCCATCCCTATCCCATTTGCTCCCCCTTTATAGAACCCACATCCCTGTACTTTGCTGTCATCCAGCCCTTGCGCGCTCTCTCTCTCTCACACCTCTTCCCTGATACAGATCCTCAGTGTGCTTAACTGCTCCACACTGCTACCTCTTGGAGCTTTAGTAGAAATGCTCTACAGAAAATCAAATTAAATGCAAAAACAAAATTACTCTGCCCCTGCTTATTGTATCTTACAGCACCAAATATCTTGGCTACAAAACTGGAAGAACCTTTACTTTTCCCACATTGTATGATTACATTGTACATTTTTTGTAGTTTTCCATTTTGTTTCTTATATTTATGATGTTGTTAGCCACATTGTACATCACTTATGCATCAGTTGTAGTTTTCAAAGTTTCTAATTTCTCATTTTAGATCGTTCTCTGTAACATCATATTACTCAGGCAAAGCTTTTTGTTACCTCCACAAATGAAAACCAGTAGAGACTATACAGTTAGCAACTGGAATTTGTATCATTATTATCATTTATTTCTAACAAACCAACATATTTCATACAAATACAAGTCAAAAAGAATTTTAACAAAAACAATTTAAAAAAACGAATAGAAAGGCCCTTTCATTGAGCTTAAAATCAGTGTTTTCCCTAAAGCAAGTAATATTATTGAAAGCTCACAAACTTACACTCTAGAGCAGTGTTTTTGAACTTCAGTTCTCAGGAACCACCAACGGTTCACATTTTAGGTATATCCCTGCTTGAGCACAGGTGAGCTAATCAGAGGCTCAGTAATTCTGTTAACCCCCTGCTGAGCCTCCGTTTATACCACTGATATAAGTTGTAATAAGGACTGGATATGCTGATAATCAGATACTAATATAAAAGAGGAAATTGTGTAATGAAACGTGTTGGTGGTCCCTGACCTTGTGGAAGTTGTTTTATGAAACATGATGGATAGGATGGGGTTTGTGCCTTTTTTCCAGAGAGAGAAACAAAGCACATCAAAAAATAACTAGTATAGAAATATTAGTTAAAAATATTGGGCGGACATTTGGGATGTGAGAGCAATGCCCTGTAACTATTCAAACTTATAAAAAGATAATATCATTATGGTATTTGCTCAACACTCCCATATAAGTAAATAAAACTATTAGATTGTGTTGAAAAATAATGAAAGTGAAAGCAATGATACAGCACTCAATATTTTTTTTTGAAAATGCAAGAATAATTGCAAGTACCGTATATACTTGAGTATAAGCCGACCCGAGTATAAGCCGAGGCACCCATTTTACCCCCAAATACTGGGTAAAATGAGTGACTCAAGTATAAGCCGAGGGTGGGAAATGTGCTGCCCCCTGTGTCCCTCTTGTGCCCTCTGTGTCCCCCTCTCTCTCTGTGTCTTTTCTTCCCTCTCCCTTCCCTGTGTCTCTTCTCCCCTCTCCCTTCCCTGTGTCCCTTCCAACCTCTCCCTTCCCTGTGTCTCTTCCCCCCTTCCCTTATCACCCTCCTCAACCCCACTCCTCAACCTCCCTCCTCATCCTCAACCTCCCTCCTCATCCTCAACCTCCCTCCTCATCCTCCCTCCTCAACCCCCCCATCCTCAACCCCCCCATCCTCAACCCCCCCATCCTCAATCCCCCTCCTCAACCCCCCCATCCTCATCCTCTCTCCCCAACCCCCCATCCCCAACCCCCCTCCTCAACCCCTCCTCCTCAACCTCCCTCCTCATCCTCAACCCCCTCCTCAATGTCCCTCCTCAACCCCCCTTCCTCAACCTCCCTCCTCAACCCCCCATCCTCAACCCCTCCTCCTTAACCCCTCCTCCTCAGCCTCAACCTCCCTCCTCATCCTCAACCCCCTCTTCAACCTCCCTCCTCATCCTCAACCCCCTCCTCAACCCCCCCATCCTCAACCCCCTCCTCAACACCCCCATCCTAATCCTGAACCCCCCATCCTCAATCTCCCTCCTCAACCTCAACCCCCTTCCTCAACGTCAACCCCAACCCACCTCCTCAACCTCAACCCCCCTCAACCTCCCTCAACCTAAACCCCCCTCAACCTCATATGCCCCCCAGTATATGCTAATGACGCGGCGCGCATGTGACGTCACATGTGCGCTGGCGCCGGGTCAAGGAGCGGAGGCCGGAGCACAAGCAGGTAAGTGAGGGGAGAGAGAGGGGAGAGGTATTTAGGGGGGTTTAGGTGGAGGAGTGGGGTTGAGGGGGGTTTATTCTGAGGAGGGGGGGTTTAGGTTGAGGAGGGGGAGGTAAAGAGACACGGGGGGGTAGAGAGACACACGGATGTGCGGATGTTTGCTGACCCACGTAATGACCTATCCCTGAAGTATGGATGGAGTTGGTGTTGCAGAAAGTATGCCTTAGGCAGATAGTAGAATTGCCAAGCTATTTATTGTGATGTGTTTTCTCTGCTCTTGTAAATATGAGAAGAATTTAAATGCATTCTTAGAAAAAAACTTTCACTTAACAGATTCTTCTATAATATAGAGGCTCATATGCTTATTGCACGTACAGCAATCAGCCTCCAACGAGGCCACAAATACCTCCTCCCATTGCTGAATAAAAAAAATTGTAACACACATTTCTTCAGGCTCTGTATCATTAAGCAGTGCTGACAGTAGACAACAAGCTTCATTCATCCAGTCATGTAGACTTTCTCATGTTTTCTCTACAATGTATACCTTCCTTTTATATTCCTTTTTGTATAGAAAACTATCCTCTCCCTCTGAGTAATGCTAAACTCCTCCCTGAACCCCCTCTCTCTACTCTCTTATGCACTTAAACAACTAACTTTAATTTCCTTTTTCCCTTCAGCTCGCTTCTTTCTTCTGTCTCATGTTTCACTCCCTTCCTGACAAATACTTGTAATATGTTACTCTTGCACAGGTTCCTACCTTTTCAACTCACTTTAGATTGTAAATTTACAAGTTTTAAATCTTAGATGTTAAACTTAAATACGACTCTCTGCTCTATAAAGTGTTATTATTGTATTTAGTTTTGTACTTAAGCCATGTATAGTTCTATGGAATATGCTGGCACATCACATAAAATAGTTTGACAACTACGATTGCTGCAAATGGGCGCGCATGCGCATTGCGCGGCATAAGCCGTGCAAGTGCATTGCGCAACGGACCGAGCATGCACATTGTGCGGGGGGCGCGCAGGCACATTTTGCATCATAAGGCGCGCATGCGCATTGCGGCATGCAGTAGAGCAAGGAGGAGGAGGAGGGGAGACACAGAGGAGAAGGGGGAGACACAGAGGAGGGGTGAGAGACACAGGGGAGGGAGAGGAGGGGGAAGAGACACAGGGGAGGGGAGAGACACAGGTGTGGGAGAGGAGGGGGGTAGACACAGGGGGTGAGAGGAGGGGGGAGACACAAAGGAGTGAGAGGAGGGGGGAGAGACACAGGGGAGGGAGAGGAGGGGGAGACACACAGGGGAGGGGGGAGACACACAGGGGTGGGAGAGAAGGGGGAGAGACACAAAGGAGTGAGGGGAGGGAGGAGAGACACAGGGGATGTAGAGGAGGGGGGAAGAGACACAGGGGAATGAGAGGGGGGAGAGACACAGAGGAGGTGGGAGACACAGAGGAGGGGTAGACACACAAAGGAGGGAGAGACACAGGGGAATGAGAAGTGGAGAGACACAGGGGAGTGAGGAGGAGGGGAGAGACACAAAGAAATGAGAGGAGGGAGAGACACAGAGGAGGTGTGAGACACAGAGGAGGGCGAGAGGAGGGGGGTAGACACGCAGGGGAGGGAGAGGAAGGGGGAAAGACACAGGGGAATGAGAGGGGGAGAGACACACACAGGGGAGTGAGAGGAGGGGACAGAGACACAAAGGAGTGAGAGGGGAGAGTGAGAGGAGGGGGGAGAGACACGGGAGTGAGAGGAGGGGGGAGAGACACAAAGGTGTGAGAGGAGGGGGAGAGACACAAGGGAGGGAGAGGAGGGGGAAGAGATGCAGGGGAGTGAGAGGATGGGGGAGAGACACAGGGTCGTGAGAGGAGTGAGGGAGAGACACAAAGGAGTGAGAGGAGGGGGGAGACACAGGGGAGTGAGAGGAGGGGGAGAGACACAAAGGTGTGAGAGGAGGGGAGAGACACAGGTGAGGGAGTTGGGGGGGAGACACACAGGGGTGGGAGAGGAGGGGGTAGACACACAGAGGAGTGAGAGGATGTGGGAGAGACACAGGGGAGTGAGAGGAGGGTAGAGAGACACAAAGGAGTGAGAGGAGGGGGAAGACACAGGGGAATGAGAGGGGGAGAGACACAGGGAATGAGAGGGGGAGAGACAGAGGAGGGGGGCAAGAGGCACAGGGGAGGCAGAGGTGATGAAAGAGACATAGGGGGACAGGGGGAAAGACACAGGGGGGAGAGGGGGTAAAAACACGGGGGGGAGAGGAGGGGGGAAAGGAGACACAAGGGAGGGAGAGGAGGTGGGAAATGAGACACAAGGGAAGAAGTAGACAGAGGGAGAGACTCGCATTGAGTGCTGAAGGTGCTCATCGCGAGGCCAGTAAAGTAAAGGGGGAGAGCCTCCAATTGTGTGGCAAACAGAATTGCCAGAATTCACATTTTATTGCCGTCATTTTTGACGGGCAAGTTTCTAGTTACAAATAAAGGATAATAATAACTCCACGATTTCAGATAGAATATAATTTCCAATTCTGCTGCATCCCATTTGTTCTTGTCATAGGACCAGGAAGCGTCCCAAAAGTATGATCACTCTAGTAGAAGATATATGAAAACTAGAGAATTGCCCGTCAAAAAATGACGGCAATGAAATTGTAAGGTAGCTAATGCTGTTTAGTGTGTAATAATGAAATATATAATACATTAATAAATGAATATACTTTAGCTATTTAAAAGCATTGTGTGGAAGAGCTGTGAATGTGTTTTGATGTTGCTGCAGCATTAGTGGTGTGGATCTGCTGTGTAAGCGTGCTCAATGTGTGCAGTGTAACACTGTGCGTGCGCGAGCCCAAACCGTTGTCGTGTACTTCCGCATTGGCGTAAAATGGCGAGTAATGTGTGGTATACGTTTGTATCGGAATATCCGTAGGTGTTTTGTGGTGTTTTGCGAGTTTCTTGTGGTGTTTTGCGAGTTTAGAGTGCTGTAGCCTCGTTTTCGTTTTGTTCGGCGGCCATTTTTTCTCTCGCTTCGATTTTTTTTTTGTCTCTAAACTGTTTTATTTCGAGTTAAATCGAGGTGTAAGTTGTATTTTTGAGGTGCTGGGTGCTCCCTCTTGGTGTAGGTAAGTTTTTTATGTATGTGGTGTGTGTATGTATTGTGTTTTACATTTTGTAATGTTCGCGAGTTGCGTCCGAGTGTTGCGAGTCCGTAATGTGTGTGAACGTGTGTCGTATGTTGTTTGCGAGTGTCGTAATGTGTGTGTCGTACTGTTTGGGTTGCGACGTGAAGTTTGCGAGGTCCTCAGGTGCTGGCATGGAGCGCCTACGGCCGTCGCTTCGCAGTGCCCTCGCTTCGCTACGCGAGCCCGCAGCGTTAGCAACAACTCGTACGCTCACAACTATATATGTGATTAAGAATACAAATATATCACTACCTCAACATATTATGGTCAAAAATTACACAAGTCATTTTAAATCTTCTCTCTTCAACATTTCTGCTGTTGGCCCCAGTGAATAACTCAGAAAACTTTCATTGATCAATTTGCCAATTCCCAATCGGAATCAGAAAGTATTCATTCTAACAATACTGAAAAATGATCTGCTGTGATGTCAATCTAAGTGATACATATCCTTGTCCTTATGAGAAATCTAGGTGAAAATGTCACTAGTGGGTGCAGCAATGGAACATGTTCAGGCTCAAGGAAGATTGCACTGTCATTTAAACCATACATCATCAAAGATCTTAAAGTTTAGAGCAGTATAGCAAGCAGTTATCCACTTCTCTACTGTTCTACAAGACTAAAGTAATATTTATAATATGCTTTTTTTAATGTGTTTACATAGTTTAGAATAAATAACTACAGCTTGTAATCTTTAACAACTGTATTCAATGTTGTCATGGTTTGTAAAATTATTAGAAATTTAGGGGAATGGGAGGAATTTTATATCCGGATAAAATCTGTATTCACTTCTTTATAAAAGTCCTCTTCAAAAAGAATAACAATAAAAATCAATGGCAGACTAGCCCACATGATGCAATCGGAGTAATCTAAATATAAGACTTTCTCTTAGTGCTAATATTGTTAATGTGTAGTTTTACCAAACTACAGTGGTCTTTTAAGGAAATTTGGAGGTAACTCCAATTACTTATTGGGTCAGTATTATGGCAGTCAACTTCCATGGCATCCCCAACATCCAGAATTCGCAAGCACATATTCTTATTTGAAAGAGGTTGAGAAGTTTTTAGGGTGTTCCACAAACATGTCAACTTCCAATGTACTGTTCCCATATAACATTAGAACAACAATTCTGGAACCATTTTCCATTCCATAGATTTTTCAAATCATCTATGTTTTCCCACCAATTCATCTAATATTTCCTCAAGAAAATGTAATCAGAAGTTACAGAAATAATTATTAGAAAGTGGCATCCAACTCTGTTATGGTTGAGTGTGAAAAGCCCTTGGCTTCTACCCAAGATTCCAGATCTTCTAATCATAGTCCATTGCTTCATACAGCAGCAGCCCTGTTAATGGTATGGAGACATTATTGATTAACTTTTGAGAGTGATGTGGATCTCTGTAAATTGCCTTTCCATTCTTTCTTTCTTGCCTCTAAGCTACTGGTAGGAGATGAACCATTACAGCTATTTCCAAGGCAACAGATACACGCAAGACTTACGGCTATTAAATTGGCCCTGTAAAGCAACCCGCTAAGGATGTGTGGGTTACAGGAGGAAAAACCCTACAGGACGTGGAAATTTGAACTCGCTGCTGCAAATCCTTTGATCTGTTACGTTCTAAAATCGCTATTAAATTGCTACGATTTTCCAAAGACGCCCTGACGTTCAAGCCAGTAACCCTCAAATGTAGGCAAAAAAAATACTGGCTCCAAATAGGACCCCCCATTTAAGCTGTCGTCAGATGTACAGATACTCCAGTTTCTGCTGTGGAACTCTGCAGCTCCTCCAGGGTTACCTTAGGTCTCTGTGCTGCCTCTCTGTAATATGATACTCACTCTGCATGGTTCTTGCTACACCCGTGTCCACCTGTCGTGGGGAACCCACTACTGCCGCTGGCTCAATCCACTTCCTCAGGGTCTGCTCCCATCTACAATAGGTGATGTTGGCTGGCGGCCCACCACCGATTGCACGTGCTGCTCTTGCCTCCTCTGCCATCTTCCTCTTCACCTTCAGCCGGCTGTCGTCATGTGTATGTTTTACAAACATTACGTCCGTATTTGCAAACCCTAATGCCGCAACAGCTGAAGCAATATGACTCCAGGCCTCTGCCTTCTGGCTAGCCATCGAATCTCTACCACCATGTGTGATCCGATAGAGGCTACGGAATTCCCTGATGAGGACATCCATCTACTCTGGGCTATAATTGGCGGCCCTGTACTTTGCCACAGCCTCTTGCCCTACCCAACTGTGCCTGGGGTTCCTGACATCCCTGTCCTGCCCCTGATCCTCTGTCCCTATACCTGGTGTGCCTAGATCTGGGCGAACATCCCTCCTCCCCCTGCTGTTCTCCTCCACTTGACTTCTCTTACCTGTTTCCCTCTCTCTCCATACCGCTAGCTCTCCCCACTCTCCTCCTCTCCTCACTTTCCCCCTCTGGTGTTCCCCTCTCTCTCCTCCTCTCTTTCCTCCTTCCCTCCTCTACCCTCCTATGATTTATAAAATGAAGGATAAATAAATATAATATATCCGTGGGTTGTGTATGTGGCAAAACAAGAATGTGATTATTATGTGTAGTATAGTAATTGTATGGGGGGCATGGATCGGGTGTAGATGTGCTGTAGCCCACCGCTATGTGTATTACGTGATATCTGTAATTATGTGTGTTGTAAATTAAGGGTTAATATATATTAGAGGTCAAAATATAAAAAACTTACAAAGCTCATTTTCTCTCTCTCTCTCTCTCTCTATCCAATGCTCACAAGCCTAGACCCGTGTGTTCACTTGCTCAGCTACAATCAGCTAAAACCCCTTCCTGCACCGTTAATTGCGGTTCCCAGCTTTCTATTGGCTTTCAGGCCTGCGTCAAACTATGTGGTTATGGGTTTGCGATCGTAACGGCCTATTGCGGCTTGGACAACTCCTTAAAGCTTGCGTGCACGCGAAAGTGGTTTACGGTCTTGCGTCTATGGCCCATAACTCGCGGCATGGTCAAATTTAATAGCTCTGTAACGCAGCCGAATTTCAAGCCCGCTTTGCGGTTGTCCCGTAGCCGTTATGAACTTGGAATTTTAATGTGGCTGCATGTCTTATTTATAGTTTTCATTTACGATTTAATGTCATTAAGCTGATTTTATTTTAATTCTTTGATTGCAATTTGATGGTACAATGGGGCCCTCTAATGTTGAGGTATTAATTGATAAGTCTCTAGAAAAGGATATATTATATTAAGGGTTAAAATATTTTATGACATCATTAGAATTTATGATTGGTTGCAAAGTATATAGCCTAATATGAATACCTGATAAGCAAATTAAGTTTTGGGTATAATTTGGGGACAGACAAAGGAATAGTAGGAAGCTCTCTGATCTAACAACCAAGATCTAGAGAAGGAAGATCTAACAGCTAACAGCTAATATTAGAGAGACACAGACACACTAAAGGGAGAGACTTTGGTAAACTCCTAGAAAGAATATATTAACAACTATTGGGATTTTCCGAAACACATAGCTAATTCAAAATGCATTCTCCAATATCTACAAATAAACCTTTACAGATTACTGACAAAATAATCTATACACATATACACCAGGAACTTCTTCTAAAATATAAGAAAAGATCCAGAAGTTCAATGGGTCATTTGATGAAATCAAATGCAACAACGAGGTATTGTATAAAATGTATATTTCTCTAAATGTTATTTCTTTTTCATTACAATCATCCTATATTTTATTAATTTACTATAACATAGATTGCTATATCAATATTTATTTGATATATACAATACTAGCGACTTGCACGTCAAAAATGTCGGGGAAATAAAATTTGAAGCCATGGCAATGCTGTTTGCCACACAATGTAAACCTTTTGCTCCTCTGAGGACCTTTGGCGCTCATTGCGAGTGCCTTTGGTACTCATCACGTGCCTCTCCTCTCGTGTACTTTTGATCCTCTGAGAACCTTCGGCACTCATTGCGAGCCTCTCCCCTCTTGTGTACTTTTGCTTCTCTGAGCACCTTCGATGCTCATTGCGAGCCTCTCCCCTCGTGTCCTTCAAACGGCAATGTAAAATATTCTCTTTAGCATTTTTTTTTTTTTATATATATTTTTTTTAACAATAATTTATGAATTAATTACTTAATGAATTAATATAATTTACCTATTTCTAATTAATATATCCAGTTGGGTAAAACGCCATTTTAGATTCGTAATGTTATTAGTTGCAAGCTAGTGTTGTAAAATGGCGGTGATTGTCTATGTGTTACGCGGCTCGCGAGTATTTTCCGTCCTTTTTAATAGTGTATTTTGTACCTCGTACGTTCCTGGGTAAAAGTGTTATGTGGCTAGCAATGTTTTTCGCTGTTCGGGGGCGTGTAGCCTAGTATTTTTTATTTTTTTCAGCTGCCATTTTTTTTCTTGCTTAGCCGATTTTCGAGTGCCGAGTGCAACCTCACTCCCAGACGTCCTGGCTGTCCCCCCGTGCTGTGTGTGATATTTTTTTGGTTTTTTATTTTGTGTGTTTTTCGTGGGTGTCAGTTATATACCAAGAAATAATTTATGTTCTGGGAAAGTTTTCCGATTTGCGGGGTTCGGCCGTTAACTTCGTATTTTTCCGAACTCAGAATTTATTTTTTGTAAGTTCCACGACTCGCAATTTTTTCCCCCACGTTTCTCAACTGTTTGCAGCCTAAGGTAATCCTGTGTTTCCTAACTGCTTGGAGGCTAAGTCCCGCATCTTTCAATGCCTCAATGGCTCGCAAGGCTCGCAGGAGCGCCTTCGGCACTCATTTCTGCCTAAGTCCTGCGTATTTCAACACCTCAACGGCACTCATCACGTAAGTGCTCCGAGTTTCAATGCCTCCCTTAGCCGATTTTCAAGTGCTAAAACTCTGCAAATTCGTCTTAAATTTGCGTGCAACCTCACTCCCAGACGTCCTGGCTGTCCCCCCATGCTGTGAAACTCAGAGCACTTAGGCGGTTCGGCCGTTAACTTTGTATCTTTGTTAGTTCCATGCCTCGCAGTTTATTTTTTCTAATTCCTGCGTTTCTCAACTGCTAACAGCCTAAGGCAATCCCGTGTTTCCTAACTGCTTGGAGACTATGTCGCGCGTCCGTCAATGCCTGACCTGGTCGCATCGGATTACTGCCTAAGTCCTGCGTCTTTCAATGCCTCAACGGCTCGCGAGGCTTGCAGGAGCACCTTCAACGCTCATTTCTGCCCAAGTCCTGCGTATTTCAACACCTCAATGGCACTCATCGCCTAAGTGCTCTGAGTTTCAATACCTCAACTGCTTGCCTCGCTACGCAAGGCTCGCAGCCAATAAGAGCCTTTGGCACTCATCAGCTACGTGCTCCAAGCTCGGGAGACTTCTGTGCTTCAACGGCTCGCCTCGCTGTGAACCGGCGAACCGCCATAGACTTCAATGGGCAGGCGGATTTTAAAACCCCCAGGGACTCTTTCTGGCCACAATAGTGATGGAAAAGTTGTTTTAAGGGGACTAACACCTGGACTGTGGCATGCCGGAGGGGGATCCATGTCAAAACTCCCACAGAAAATTACATAGTTGATGCAGAGTCTGGGTTTAATCCATAAAGGGCATACATAACCTAACATCCCCCTCCATCATCTCCCTCCCCTGTATCTCTTTACCCCCTCCCTCATCATCCTCCCCTGTGTCTCTTTCCCCCCTTCCTCATCATCCTCCCCTGTGTCTCATCCCCCCTCCCTCATCATCCTCCCACCTCCCTCATCATCCTCCCCTGTATCTCTTTACCCCCTCCCTCATCATCCTCCCCTGTGTCTCTTCCCCCCTCCATCATCATCCTCTCCTGTGTCTCTTTCCCCCTTTCCTCGTCATCCTCCCCTGTGTCTCTTTTCCCCCTCCCTCATCATCTTCCCCTGTGTCTCTTCCCCCCCTCCCTCATCATCCTCCCTGTGTCTCTTTTCCCCCTCCCTCATCATCCTCCCCCCTCCCTTGATGATTAGAGGGGGAAGAGACACAGGGATAAGTGTGAGGGGTGTTAGGGATAAGGGTGAGGGGGTTAGGTGTTAGGGTGAGGGGTGTTAGGGCTAAGTGTGAGGGGTGTTAGGGTGAGGGGTGTTAGGGATAAGTGTAAGGGGTGTTAGGGTGAGGCATGTTAAGAATAAGTGTGAGGGGTGTTAGGTCTTAGGGATAAGTGTGAGAATGTTAGGGTTAGGTGTTAGGTTGATGGGTGTTATGGATAAGTGTGAGGGGTGTTAGGGTTAGGTGTTAGGGTGAGGGGTGTTAGGGATAAGTGTGAGGGGTGTTAGGGTTAGGGTGAGGGGTGTTGGGGATAAGTGTGAGGGGTGTTAGGGTTAGGTGTTAGGGTGAGGGGTGTTAGGGATAAGTGTAAGGGGTGTTAGGGTTAGGTGTTAGGGTGAGGGATGTTAGGGTTAGGGTAAGGGGTGTTAGGGATAAGTGTGAGGGGTGTTAGGGTTAGGGTGAGGGCTGTTAGGGATAAGTGTGAGGGGTGTTAGGGTTAGGTGTTAGGGTGAGGGGTGTTAAGGATAAGTGTGAGGGGTGTTAGGGTGAGGGGTGTTAGGGATAAGTGTGAGGGGTGTTAGGATTAGGTGTTAGGGTGAGGGGTGTTAGGGATAAGTGTGAGGGGTGTTAGGGTTAGGGTGAGGGGTGTTAGGGATAAGTGTGAGGGATGTTAGGGTTAGGTGTTAGGGTGAGGGGTGTTAGGGATAAGTGTGAGGGGTGTTAGGGTAAGGGTGAGGGGTGTTAGGGATAAGTGTGAGGGGTGTTAGGGTTAGGGTAAGGGTTGTTAGGGATAAGTGTGAGGGGTGTTAGGGTTAGGGTAAGGGCTGTTAGGGATAAGTGTGAGGGGTGTTAGGGTTAGGGTGAGGGGTGTTAGGTATAAGTGTGAGGGGTGTTATGGTTAGGGTAAGTGGTGTTAGGGATAAGTGTGAGGGGTGTTAGGGTTAGGTCCTGCGTATTTCAACACCTCAATGGCACTCATCGCCTAAGTGCTCTGAGTTTCAATACCTCAACTGCTTGCCTCGCTACGCAAGGCTCGCAGCCAATAAGAGCCTTTGGCACTCATCAGCTACGTGCTCCAAGCTCAGGAGACTTCTGTGCTTCAACGGCTCGCCTCGCTGTGCGAGGCTGGCAAGCATGACAACGAATCGCAGTTTGACAACTATTATATGTGATACCACAATAATTTGTAAATTTTAAGTCAACGTATAATTTGCAAATTAACCAAAAATATCAGCTGTTATAGCAAACTAATATATCCGATAATTACTTGTAATGGAAAACGTTTTCTCTTTTGAATTAATATTATAATTTTAGTATAAAATCATATGATATTAAACTAGTATTAATCTTAATAAATAAACATTTGTAAACATATCCAAATAATAAAAACTATCTCTGATGTCATAATTTACCATATTAATTATATTAAACATATTGTGCATGTCTTCTATATGATTATGTGGTGCTTACGACATAGACGACATGGGTAAGGCGAGCACCGAGGCGAGCCTTTAAGGTACTAACATGCACAGTAGTGATGTCGCGAACATAAAATTTTCGGTTCGCGAACCGCCGCGAATGTTCGTGAACCGGCGAACCGCCATAGACTTCAATGGGCAGGCGGATTTTAAAACCCCCAGGGACTCTTTCTGGCCACAATAGTGATGGAAAAGTTGTTTTAAGGGGACTAACACCTGGACTGTGGCATGCCGGAGGGGGATCCATGTCAAAACTCCCACAGAAAATTACATAGTTGATGCAGAGTCTGGGTTTAATCCATAAAGGGCATACATAACCTAACATCCCCCTCCATCATCTCCCTCCCCTGTATCTCTTTACCCCCTCCCTCATCATCCTCCCCTGTGTCTCTTTCCCCCCTTCCTCATCATCCTCCCCTGTGTCTCATCCCCCCTCCCTCATCATCCTCCCACCTCCCTCATCATCCTCCCCTGTATCTCTTTACCCCCTCCCTCATCATCCTCCCCTGTGTCTCTTCCCCCCTCCATCATCATCCTCTCCTGTGTCTCTTTCCCCCTTTCCTCGTCATCCTCCCCTGTGTCTCTTTTCCCCCTCCCTCATCATCTTCCCCTGTGTCTCTTCCCCCCCCTCCCTCATCATCCTCACCGTGTCTCTTTTCCCCCTCCCTCATCATCCTCCCCCCTCCCTTGATGATTAGAGGGGGAAGAGACACAGGGATAAGTGTGAGGGGTGTTAGGGATAAGGGTGAGGGGGTTAGGTGTTAGGGTGAGGGGTGTTAGGGCTAAGTGTGAGGGGTGTTAGGGTGAGGGGTGTTAGGGATAAGTGTAAGGGGTGTTAGGGTGAGGCATGTTAGGAATAAGTGTGAGGGGTGTTAGGTCTTAGGGATAAGTGTGAGAATGTTAGGGTTAGGTGTTAGGTTGATGGGTGTTATGGATAAGTGTGAGGGGTGTTAGGGTTAGGTGTTAGGGTGAGGGGTGTTAGGGATAAGTGTGAGGGGTGTTAGGGTTAGGGTGAGGGGTGTTGGGGATAAGTGTGAGGGGTGTTAGGGTTAGGTGTTAGGGTGAGGGGTGTTAGGGATAAGTGTAAGGGGTGTTAGGGTTAGGTGTTAGGGTGAGGGATGTTAGGGTTAGGGTAAGGGGTGTTAGGGATAAGTGTGAGGGGTGTTAGGGTTAGGGTGAGGGCTGTTAGGGATAAGTGTGAGGGGTGTTAGGGTTAGGTGTTAGGGTGAGGGGTGTTAAGGATAAGTGTGAGGGGTGTTAGGGTGAGGGGTGTTAGGGATAAGTGTGAGGGGTGTTAGGATTAGGTGTTAGGGTGAGGGGTGTTAGGGATAAGTGTGAGGGGTGTTAGGGTTAGGGTGAGGGGTGTTAGGGATAAGTGTGAGGGATGTTAGGGTTAGGTGTTAGGGTGAGGGGTGTTAGGGATAAGTGTGAGGGGTGTTAGGGTAAGGGTGAGGGGTGTTAGGGATAAGTTTGAGGGGTGTTAGGGTTAGGGTAAGGGTTGTTAGGGATAAGTGTGAGGGGTGTTAGGGTTAGGGTAAGGGCTGTTAGGGATAAGTGTGAGGGGTGTTAGGGTTAGGGTGAGGGGTGTTAGGTATAAGTGTGAGGGGTGTTATGGTTAGGGTAAGTGGTGTTAGGGATATGTGTGAGGGGTGTTAGGGTTAGGTGTTAGGGTGAGGGGTGTTAGGGATAAGTGTGAGGGGTGTTAGGGATAAGTGTGAGGGGTGTTAGGGTTAGGGTGAGGGGTGTTAGGGATAAGTGTGAGGGGTGTTAGGGTTAGGTGTTAGGGTAAGGGGTGTTAGGGATAAGTGTGAGGGGTGTTAGGGTTAGGCTGAGGGGTGTTAGGGATAAGTGTGAGGGGTGTTAGGGTTAGGGTAAGGGGTGTTAGGGATAAGTGTGAGGGGTGTTAGGGTTAGGGTGAGGGGTGTTAGGGTTAGGGTGAGGGGTGTTAGGGATAAGTGTGAGGGGTGTTAGGGTAAGAGTGAGGGGTGTTAGGGATAAGTGTGAGGGGTGTTAGGGTTAGGTGTTAGGGTGAGGGGTGTTAGGGATAAGTGTGAGGGGTGTTAGGGTAAGGGGTGTTAGGGATAAGTGTGAGGGGTGTTAGGGATAAGTGTGAGGGGTGTTAGGGTTAGGTGTTAGGGTGAGGGGTGTTAGGGATAAGTGTGAGGGGTGTTAGGGTAAGGGTGAGGGGTGTTAGGGATAAGTGTGAGGGGTGTTAGGGTGAGGGGTGTTAGGGATAAGTGTGAGGGGTGTTAGGGTTAGGGTGAGGGGTGTTAGGGATAAGTGTGATGGGTGTTAGGGTTAGGTGTTAGGGTAAGGGGTGTTAGGGATAAGTGTGAGGGGTGTTAGGGTTAGGGTGAGGGGTGTTAGGGATAAGTGTGAGGGGTGTTAGGGTTAGGTGTTAGGGTGAGGGGTGTTAGGGATAAGTGTGAGAGGTGTTAGGGTAAGGGTGAGGGGTGTTAGGGATAAGTGTGAGGGGTGTTAGGGTGAGGGGTGTTAGGGATAAGTGTGAGGGGTGTTAGGGATAAGTGTGAGGGGTGTTAGGGTTAGGGTGAGGGGTGTTAGGGATAAGTGTGAGGGGTGTTAGGGTTAGGTGTTAGGGTGAGGGGTGTTAGGGATAAGTGTGAGGAGTGTTAGGGTAAGGGTGAGGGGTGTTAAGGATAAGTGTGAGGGGTGTTAGGGTTAGGGTGAAGGGTGTTAGGGATACGTGTGAGGGGTGTTAGGGTTAGGGTAGGGGTGTTAGGGATAAGTGTGAGGGGTGTTAGGGTTAGGGTGAGGGGTGTTAGGGATAAGTGTGAGGGGTGTTAGGGTTAGGTGTTAGGGTGAGGGGTGTTAGGGATAAGTGTGAGGGGTGTTAGGGTTAGGGTGAGGGGTGTTAGGGATAAGTGTGAGGGGTGTTAGGTCTTAGGGATAAGTGTGAGAATGTTAGGGTTAGGTGTTAGGTTGATGGGTGTTATGGATAAGTGTGAGGGGTGTTAGGGTTAGGGTAAGGGGTGGTAGGGATAAGTGTGAGGGGTGTTAGGGTTAGGTGTTAGGGTTAGGGGTGTTAGGGATAAGTGGGAGGGGTGTTAGGGTTAGGGTGAAGGGTGTTATGGATAAGTGTGAGGGGTGTTAGGGTTAGGGTAAGGGGTGTTAGGGATAAGTGTGAGGGGTGTTAGGGTGAGGGGTGTAAGGATAAGTGTAAGGGGTGTTAGGGTGAGGCATGTTAGGAATACGTGTGAGGGGTGTTAGGTCTTAGGGATAAGTGTGAGGGGTGTTAGGTTTAGGTGTTAGGTTGATGGGTGTTATGGATAAGTGTGAGGGGTGTTAGGATTGGGTGCTAAGGTGAGGGGAGGGTGATGATAAGGGGGGGAAGAGACACAGGGGTGTCCTTGCAGCAGAGAACAAAAGAGTTCTTCAGGACTGTATTGCACACTGTGTACAGTAGCCTAGCTATGGTTTTCCCTATTGATGCAGTATCACCTACACTCAGCCTCCTCTCAGTCTAGTCAAGACTGCAAGTTCGTTATGATTCCAAAATGGCTGCTGTCCATGAGTTAGAAGGCTCTGGAAGGGAGTGTATGCTGCTGATTAGCTGGAATGTGTCTGCTGACTGTGACAAGCAGGGTCAAATTTGCTCAATGATAAAGTATAGGGGGCGGGTCGAATATCGCATATGTTCGCAGTTCGCCGCGAACATGCTTTGTTCGCCGGGAACAGTCCGCCAGGCTAACTATTCACGACATCTCTAATGCACAGCACTTGGGCAATGAGCGACAAAGGCACTCATCGCTTGTGAGCCTCGCATATTGAAACGAGCCGTTAACGCACTAACATGAACAAGACTTGGGCGATGAGCAACAAAGGCGTTCATCGCCTGCAAGCCTCGCATAGCGAGGCGAGCCGTTAAGGCACTACAACTCACAGCACTTGGCCGATGTGCGCTAAAAGGCACTCATTGCCTGACATTAAACTGCCATTTGCACAATTAAATAGGGCTCTAGATAAGCACATAGCATCTTTTTTTTAAGTCAGTTTTTAGTTACTGAAGAGCTTGCTATTGCATAGAAGTTTACTAACTAAATACTTCGGTAAAAAAAAATATCCTATGTGCTTATATAGAGCCATAATCAATTGTCCGATTCACAATTGAAAAAGGCTGTTAGGCTGCAAGCAGTTGACAAACACGCAACTGAGAAAAAAATACATTACAAGACGCGGGACTTAGAAAAAAAAAATATACGAGGTAGGAAAAATACAAAGTTAACGGCCGAACCCCGAAAATCAAAATACACGAAAAACACACAAAAAAAAACACCAACAAAAACATCACACACAGCACGGGGGAACAGCTAGGACGTCTGGGAGTGAGGTGGAACGCGAATTTAAGTCGATTTTAAAGAGTTTCGGCACTCGAATATCAGCTAAGCGAGAAAATGAATGTCGGGCAAAAAAAAATGATAACAAGGGTACACGACCCTGGACTGCGCAACACTCTGCCAACTGCGTACTACTTTCACACAGGAACGTACGAGGTACAAAATACACAAAAGGGACTACAAATACTCGCGAACCAGGTAGTACATACATAAACTACGATACTTTACACTCCGAACTTGAACATCACAACATAACTCATCTACAGTTGCGCTTTACACAAATAAACCAATGGTTTGCCCTCGCGTACACAGACTATTTCTAATGAACAGTTGGGAAATTCATTAAAAAAATCGCCACAGCCAAGCAACAGTCCAACTGGGCATTATATGTTGCGGGAAAATGAAAAAAGATTGTTAGCTCTTCAGCCTATTGATTGATGGATATATGAATTACAAATATGTAAAGTATATTAATTCATTAAGTAGCTAATTTAATTGATTATTATTTACAAAAATAGAGACATATGTATCTGTCTTTGTGATGAGCGCAGAGGCTGCTCAGAGGAGCAAAAGTACACCAGAGGAGATCATTAAAAAGGATTATTAGCTCTTCAGCATATTGATTGATGGATGTATTAATTATAATTAGGTAAAGTATATTAATTCATTAAGTAACTAATGAATTGATTATTATTTACAAAAATAGAGACATATGTATCTGTCTTTGTGATGAGCACAGAGGCTGCTCAGAGGAGCAAAAGTACACCAGAGGAGAGTCTCGAAATGAGCGGCGAAGGCGCTCAGCGCGAGGCTTGCAATGAGGTCCTCACAGTACAAAAAACTTAATATTGTGTGGCAAACAGCATTGCCATGGCTTAAAATTAAATTTTTGGACGGGCAAGTCGCTAGTGTGATAATAACTGATACTTAATAATTACTGTACCTTGATGTATATTTGTTACAATTGTTGATACCATCTTGTTATATTAAAATATACTGAATTATTATTTTTATTCATTTATAATAAATATATTTTCACATAATGCAGTTATGTTTATTTCATGGGACCAAGGCTTATATATATTGTGTAGAAAGAATTTGAAATTAGTCGAAATCAACAAATATAGAAAATATGTATTTTTTTATTAATATTAATAAAGGTTATTGATATTAATAATATCACCATATTAATTGCCAAAACCCACAACAACTTGTCTCCGCTGTACAAGCATTTCCTTCTTCTGGATCAATAAAAAATGTATAACAAATAATCCACATATTACAGAGGTCAGCAGAGATATAAAAAGGTTTAACTTGATATGCTAGAAGTCTTTTTACAACCTCAATTACTATGTAACTATGTACATCTACTATATCCTTTCTAGGGAAGAGAAACAGAAGGGCTTAGAGACCATTAGAAGACTCCTCTTAGCAGTTCTCTCACCACAAACCAATACCAGATTATTTCCCCTGTAGGACACTATCCATCTCATTCTGAAGTATTACAAATTGTTTTTGGATGTATTTGATAAGAAATGCTCCTAGATCCTTCCACCGAACTGTCCCTATGATTGTGAAATCGGATTTCTTCCTAAAACCATGCCACCATGTGGCTGCATCTATCCCATTATACCACATGAGACCAATGCCATGAAAAAATAATGTACATCAAAGAAAACCTAAAAAGGGGATTTATTAAAAAATTACAATCACCTACTAGAGCATGTTTTTTCTTTATAGGCAAGGATGGTGACTTGAGACCATGCATTCATTAGTGAGGGTTGAACAAGATCAAGACCATTTATGTGCTTCCGTTCACCATGGAACTAGTCAACAAACTACTAGGGACATGCATCTTCACTAAACTGATCACACAGTCTATAATTTGATACATATTTGACCTGGGAATGATCACTACAAATACAAGGCTTTACATTTGGCCTCTGAAGTGCCCCAGAAGTTTTCCAATATTTAAAAAATTATACACATTCTGTGACATGTCTTATCAAGACATAACTGTGTATTTGGATGACATGTTCACATATTCTGAAGATCCTTTCCAGCATGCAGGTCTGGTATGTTCTTTAAGGCTTGAATGAGAATCATCTATGTATAAAGCGCTGCAAATGCCTACTCCACCAATCTTCCATTTTCACGGTTAAATAACTGATTCTCAAGGGTTAGAGATGGAACCAGCTTTTTTTGCCTGTTCCTGCTAGACTTAAAAGAGTCCAATGCTTGATTGATTTCTCCAATTACTATAGGTGATTCATAAAATTTTGTTCCAAAATCACACCAGCCAACTACTCTCACCAAACAAGGAGCATGTCCCAGATAATACATTTCCAATGGTCTTTCAGAAGCTTAAGAAGACCTTTTCCTCTACTCCTGTTTTGACACCTCTGGATCCTGTGAAGTCACATATCGTCACATAGATCCAATAGTCATGGTCCTCTTCACCAAGAAGATTTACCTCTGCAGAGGCCAACTCTGATGTGGCTAATAAATACTGCTGGCCATAAAGTTAGCACTGGAAGAATGGTGTTATCTTCTTGGAGGAGCATCATTTTTAGTCACTTTACTAACAAATCACTGTACTCGACAAGGAATATAAGCATAAATGGATTACATGTTAAGTGAGCTAGAGGCATCAAAGTGAAAATGTAACATATCCCAAGCAAGATGACGGAGAGTTTTTATCACTCGTGGGTTCCTTATAGGGTAGTCTTAGTGGAGTGAGCCAAGATCCCCTCTCTTATAAATGCATTCTTTTATTGATTTGTTTCCACAAGAGTGAAATAATTTGAGGAAGAATTTTCATATTCTTTTTGGGAAATAGGCTTAGCCAGACCACATGTTTTATTAAGATGTTCTGTTCTTTGAGTATATAACTTTCAATTTCTACCCAAATCATGTTGCAAAGTAATCTACAAAGGTAGCTTTTGTTATTTCATGCCTTTGAAAAGGGTTTTACAAGTCGACCAGCAAAACCGCTCTGGGGTTTTGTGCGAATATAGGCCAGGTTAAAGAGGCTCATACAAAGACACTGAAGAAGAACTTGCAGGTCTATTACTGAATATGATAAGATGCCATTTGTATTATGTAGAATTATTGAATGGTTATGCACATAACATATTTATTTAGTGCACCAGCTGTAGGTCTGCTATTGGTATTCTGTTTCTTAATCTCACAACTATCGGTAGACCATGGGACATGCTTTATACATAATCCATCTGTGAAAACTAATACACAGCACAGAGATTTCAACTTTGGACCCTACATAAGTAGTGTCAGTTAAAAATGTGTAAAATAATCAATTTTAAAATAAAAACTGATATTATTTTGCCATGAAAACATAAATATTTAAATACAATATTGTAATGCCCTTAAACCACATTCTAAATGAGCTTCTGTATTTTATAGCATCTTACTGTGTATGCTTTTGCATATATACAACTTTTTCACAGATGTATTAAGACCAGATGTGACAGGTTGCTACAAATTGATGCCTACCAGGATACCCATGCTCAACAGAACTAGGACACAGACTGGGGACGGTGGGAGTTAACCCAATTATCAACTTCAACCTTACCCACCAAACATACTCTTGGCAGGTGGAATAAATCCTTGTCTACATATAATTGTCTCCCCAAACCGTTCTGTGGGGTTGCTCGGTATTTAAATTGGGAAATACTGTATATACTTGAGTATAAGCCGAGGGAAAAATGAGTGACTTGAGTATAAGCCGAGGGTGAGAAATGTGCTGCCCCCTGTGTCCCTCTTGTGCCCTCCTCTTGTGTGCCCTTTTCTTGTGTCTCCCCTCTCTCTCCCCTGTGTCTATTCTCCCCTCTCCCTCCCTTATCATCCTCCATCCTCATTCTCAACCCCCTCCTCATCCTCAACCCCCTCCTCAACCTCCCTCCTCATCTTCAACCCCCATTCTCAACCCACCCTCCTCATCCTAAACCACCCTCCTCAGGCCCCCTCCTCATCTTCAACCTCCCTCCTCATCCTCCCTATTCATCCTCAACCTCCCTCCTCATCCTCAACCTCCCTCCTCAACCTCCCTCCTCAACCTCTCTCCTCATCCTCAACCCCCCTCCTCATCCTCAACCCCCCTCCTCAACCTCAAAACCCCCCATCCTCATCCTCAACCCTCATCCTCACCCCTCCTCATTCTAAACCCCCTCCTCATCCTCCCTCCTCAACCCCCTTCCTCAACCTCAACCCCCCTCCTCAACCTTAACCCCCCCATGCTCAACCCCACTCCTCATCCTAAACCCCCCTCTTCAACCTCCCTCCTCAACCTCTCTCCTCAGCCCCCTCCAAAACCTCTCTTCTCAGTCCCCTCAAAAACCTCTCTCCTCAGCCCCTCTCCTCAACCTCAACCCACCTCCTCAACCCCCCCTCCTCAACCTCAACCCCCCCATCCTCAACCCCCATCCTCAACCTCAACCACCCCATCCTCATCCTAAACCCCCATCCTCATCCCAAACCCCCCATCCTCATCGTAAACCCTCCCCATCCTCATCGTAAACCCTCCCCATCCTCATCCTAAACCCTCCCCATCCTCATCCTAAACCCGCCCTCCTCATCCTAAACCCCCCCCATCCTCATCCTAAACCCCCCATCCTCATCCTAAAACCCCCTCCTCACTTTACCCCTCCTCATCCTAAACCCCCCTCCTCACTTTACCCCTCCAAATACCTCCCCCTCTCCCTTTGCCCTCACTTACCTCAATCTGCAGCTGCTCCTCCGCTCCTCCACTCTCCTTCCTGCGTCTTGACCCGGCCAATAATAATGACGTGGCGCGCATGTGATGTCACGTCATTAGCATATGCCGGGTCCCGACGCAAGAAGGACCTTGGAGAGCGGAGGAGCAGCTGCAGATGGAGGTAAGTGAGGGGAAAGGGAGAGGGGGAGGTATTTAGAGGGGAAAGTGAGGAGGGGGTTTAGAATGAGGAGGGGGGTTTAGAATGAGGAGGGGAGTTTAGAATGAGGAGGGGGAGGGAAAGAGACACGGGGGAGGGACACAGGTTGCCAGTTGTTTTATGTATAAAAAGTGTGTGACTTGTGAATAAAGATATACCCTGTTTGGAGAATATATGTGTGAGATCCAAGTTTCTTGGGTCAGGGGAAATACACTTTATTGCAGGTGACTGTTATACTGTTATATTCCCCTACCGAAGTCTATCATCTGAGTCCAAGTGTTGAGTATCATTCTCTAGATCTAGAACAGAGATCCAACAAGCGGGATTTCCACATTTACTGATTCAGCTGCCCATGTACTGGGACACCATAGCTATTTTGACCCTAAAGTCTACATGTGTGAACACGGATCTAACTGATTGTAGGTGTGTGAGAGTATGTGTGTGTGTGTGTTTTTGTGCAAGTGAGTGAGTACATTAAATTGAAGAATGCATTTAAAAGTCCAGTGTGAGCTTGAGATATTCTCTATGAACATACATACACACATAACTGGGGTCTGTGAAATAGGCTACAGCTTATGGTGATATATTATATAAAATGCTATTATATAGCATAAGAATTGATATATATATATGTCCACCAGAAACTGTTTAAAAGAGATTGAATGATGCATTAAATTAAATAGTAGTTTAATGCAAAAAAAATAAGAATTTTAATTACGTATCAGAACATAGCAGTAGGCATGGCGAAACCACAAAAAAAATAAAGCATAAACTTGATAAAGAAACATCTAAAACCCATGTCTAAAAAACAGAACATATGTAAAATCCCATCAGTAATGTTAAACACTTAACCACACAGCTATGATTTCCTAGAGAAGACTCTCATGCTGGGAAAGATTGAAAACACACAAAGAAAGGGACGGCAGAGGCGGAGATGGATAGATTAGGTCATTGAAGCAATGCACATAAGCTTGATGGTGCTTGGAGGAACAGTGGTTTACAGATGTGCCTTATGTGCTGCGCCCCATAGGCTCATGAGGAATGGACACAACTGAACAACTAAAGAACCACAATACTGTAGGGAAAACCAGCATTTTTGTTTGTGCTTCTGGTTTTACATTTGTTAGGGAACCTTGAATTCGGAGACAGTTTCATCTTCTTCAGTTGAAATGGTGTAGTCTAAAAGATGCCTCTTTGTTTAGAAAAATCAAGCAGGCAATGCCGCCCACAATATACAATAATAATGTATAATAATTAATAAAATACATGCTATTTTTTACTTTCTGTAAAACAGTTTGACCACTGTTAAGTGTAGTTTTTAGAAGAGCATATGAGACATCTGAGACTATAGAGGTCTTTTAGGATCATACCTCTCTTTTTCAGCCTACGTGTTGTTTGGGCCTTAATGGTTGGTGTGCTAGGTGTGCCTCAAAATTCTGGATGTTATGTAAAAGATCTTACAGATACGTAATTATTTATGAATAATTGAGATTGAAATAAATTGTACTTTATAAGTATACATACCAAAGTAGACTTTAAACACTGATAGAACTCAACAAAAACTGCTGCCCTGATTGAAGGGTAAGCATTCATAAAAAATTCTCCTGACTCTCATGTAGTGCTTCCAATGTTAATAGTGCCATAATACCTCGTAGAAAAGAATACTGTGTTGTGAACTAAAACAAGTTTGAGAACCACTCGTCTAGGCTCTATTGTTTGTTCTTAAAATCCTTATTGAGCTCTGATAATCGCATGCCATCCACATTAGCAAAATCTTATTTATTATTATGATAAAAAAAATAGAAAATTATCGTATATACTCGAGTATAAGTCAACTTTTTCAGCACATTTTTTTATGCTGAAAAAGCCCCCCTCGGCTTATACTTAAGTAAAAAAAAAAATCCTCCTCCTTCCCCCCTTATCCTCCTCCATCCCCCCTTATCCTCCTCCTTCCCTTCCCCCCTTATCATCCTCCTCCTCCCCCTTATCATCCTCCTTCTCCCCCTTATCATCCTCTTCCTACCCCCTTATCATCATCCTCCTCCTTCTCCTCCTCCCCACCTTATCATCTTCTTTCCCCCATAACCTCCTCCTTACTGCACCTTTTCAGATCCCTATCCCCCTCTCTCCTTACTTGCTACTATGCTCCGATGAGCTGATACTGATCCTGATGCCACAGCACGTCTTCCGTACCAGCATATGCTAATGACATGACGTCACATGTGCCCTGGCTTATACTCGGGTCGGCTTATACTCGAGTATATACGGTATGTGATAGTTCTTATTTTGTTTTTAAAAAGTTACAAAATAGATGATCTAGTAGCAAATAACCCAATTATAGATATGCATGGCATATGAGTCATTTTGCTAAGTCATGAGCAATGAGGCTCTGAGTTAGTTAAGGATATGCAGCTTTGAGACATAGCTTTCTTCTGAAAAAACCTGCTTTATATGTGTGGAATTAGGACAGGACAAGAGGAATAGTGGAATGAGACAATATTTACTTCAAAACAGCAATTGAGGACTGTTGTTCTGTAGTGCCATATCTACAATAAAATAATAATTTAAAAACTAGACTTGATAATTGACAGTTTTTCAGAAATATAAACTGGAATCTTTTTTTGTTTTATATAAATGTTTAAATATATGACTTCCTTAATTTAAGCAATTGTCATATACAATTTACACTTCACGCTAATAAGTGAAAATTTACGCCTCACTCTAAAATTTTTACTTCAATCTAGAAAGTCCCAAGAAGAATGAGATAACATTTTATTCAAAACAACAATTGAGGACTGTAGTGCTGTATCTACAAAATCATTATTTACATAACAAGACTTGATAATGGGCTGTTTTTATAGAACGTAAAAGGGATTTTTTAGGCATTTTTAAATAAATGTTTTAAATAGATGAATTAATTAATTGTAACCTCCATATAATTGTTATATATAAATTTACTCTGCACTTACTTCTAAAAAGCCCCAAGAAAAGTTTCTCAGCTTCTGGAACCACCCCTGCCTTAAAACCATGTTGACAGGGGTGGCCTTTACACTACCTTATATTGTTCTGCTGCAAGCAGACAGTGACATGGATCTCTGCCTTTGGATGATATGTAAAATATATTGCAGATATGAGAATATTTATGAATATTTTTGTTTAAAATAAATATTACTTCCTCAGCATGACAGTAAGCAGACCATGAACTGTCAAAGAACTCAACAAAAAAATATTTATTCAAATGTTTCCTGCTTTTGTGTAGTATTGGAATTCATACTGAACTTTGAAAATCACATGCTATCCACATTTACATGATCTAATGTATTCCTATGACAACTTTCTAATACAATGTTTGGGGGGAGGGACTAGATATAAGTAATGGGGTAGAAAGTGTAGAGAGTATAAGGGATGAATTAACAACTCATAGGGGAGGAGATGGGGGGAGGGGTAGTATAGTCAATAGGGAGGTAGTACTAAGTAATTCAAGTACAGTGGCAGGCACTTCAGAACTACAGACTCATATCATAAGGTGTATGCTTGCTAATGCCAGAAGCTTCCAAGGAAAAATGGGAGAGTTAGAATTATTAGCAATTAATGAAAAATGGGATTTAATAGGCATTACTGAAACGTGGTGGGATGAATCTCATGACTGGACTGTTAATCTGGATGGTTATAACCTATTTAGGAAAGATAGAGGCAATGGTAAACGAGGAGGAGGGATTTGTCTGTATGTTAAGCCTGAATTTAAGCCTATAGTCAGAGAAGATATTTATGGTGGACCTAGTGAAAAATCTGAATGTTTGTGGGTAGAGTTAAATAGCGGAGCAGCAAATTCCAAAAGAATATTAGTAGGAGTATGCTATAAACCCCCAAATATAGCTGAAAGTGAGGAAATACAATTATTGTTACAGATTGAAAATGCAGCTAGGCATGGTCAAGTTCTAATAATGGGTGATTTCAATTACCCTGAAATAAACTGGAAAATGAGACCAGCAGTTAATCTAAGGGGAGCAGGTTCTTGAGTACATTCAGGGATCATTATCTGGCCCAGGTTGTACAAGAGCCTACTAGAAATGAAGCTATCTTAGATTTACTCATCACAAATAATATTGATATAGTATCTAATGTTGGAATAGGGCAACCTTTGGGAAACAGTGATCACAACACAGTCTCGTTTGAGATTGAATTAAAAAAACAAAATTTTAAGGGGCCAACAAAAACTCTTAATTTTAAAAGGGCAGATTTTAACGGTCTAAGGGCAGCAATACAAAGTATAGACTGGGACAGAGAACAGGCAGTTAAAAACACTGACCACAATTGGACAACATTTAAATCCTTACTAAATATACATACACATCGGTATATACCGTGTGGGAATAAAAGTAAAAGGAGTAAATCCCTTCCAATGTGGCTTAACAATGATTTAAAAATCAAGATACGGAGTAAAAAACAGGCATTTAAATTATACAAACAAGAGGGGACAGAGACTGCTTTACAGGAATACAAGGAAATTAACAAGGCTTGCAAAAGGGCGATTAGACTGGCTAAAATAGAAAAATGAAAAATTGATTGCAAAAGAGAGTAAGACTAACCCTAAAATATTTTTTAAAGTATATTAATGGGAAGATGGCGAGGAAGGAAGCTATAGGAACCTTACAATGTGACACAGGCCGTCTGATAATTAGTGACCAAGAAAAGATGAGCTAAATAGGTTCTTTTCTTCGGTATACACAAGGGAGGTACCAGTGGTTGGGACACAGCAACATAATGGGGCTACACTACCTTTGCCAAATAATTGGTTAACACAGGAAGTAATCCAAAAGAGGTTGGAAAAAATAGATGTTAATAAAGCCCCGGGTCCTGATGGAATACATCCACGGGTACTAAGGGAACTGGGTTCTGTAATAGCCAAACCATTTTATTTAATTTTTCAAGATTCACTCAACACAGGTTCTCTACCAGATGACTGGAGAAAAGCTGATGTGATACCTATATTTAAAAAGGGAGCAAGAGCAAATCAGGGGAATTATAGACCAGTGAGCCTAACTTCTGTAGTGGGGAAGCTTTTAGAAGGGTTAATAAGGGATAATATACAAGAATATGTCTATTTGAACAGGATTATAAGTAGGAGTCAACATGGATTTATGAGAGATAGGTCATGTCAAACAAATCTAATTAGTTTCTATAAGGAGGTTAGTAGGAACTTGGATCAGGGCAACTCAGTGGATGTAGTCTTTTTGAATTTTTCAAAGGCATTTGATACAGTGCCATATGGGAGACTATTGCGCAAACTAAGGGATACAGGAGTTGCAGTAAATATCTGCTCATGGATTGAGAGCTGGCTAAAAGACAGGAAGCAAAGGGTTGTTGTAAATGGAACATACTCCGATTGGACTAAAGTGGTAAGTGGGGTTCCTCAGGGTTCAGTATTAGGTCCTGTCCTTTTTAACATATTTATTAATGACTTAGAGGTAGGATTGGAGTGTGGTGTCTCCATTTTCAATGATGACACGAAGTTGTGCACGGTAATTAAATCAGATAATGATGTGCTTTCCCTCCAAAGCGATTTACATAAAATTGAGGAATGGGCATCTAAATGGCAGATGAGATTTAATACGAATAAATGAAAAGTTATGAATCTGGGAAGGAAAAATAGCCATGCAATTTATAATCTTAATGGAGCAAATCTAGGTGTATCGGATATTGAAAGGGATTTGGGAGTGCTTGTGGACAACCACCTAGGTAACAGTGCTCAAAGCCAAGCAGCAGCTGCAAAGGCAAATAAAATATTAGCATATATTAAGAAGGGTATAGAAGCCAGGGAAGCAAATATAATTCTGCCACTATACAAATCTCTAGTACACCCTCATTTGGAATATGGAGTACAATTTTGGGCACCACTTCATAAAAAGGACATTTTAGAGCTGGAAAAGGTACAGAGGAGGGCAACAAAACTAATAAGGGGAATGGAGGGGCTAAGTTATGTAGAAAGACTAACCAAATTAAACTTATTTTCTCTGGAAAAAAGGTGTCTAAGAGGAGATATGATTACCTTATATAAATACATCCAGGGTCAGTATAAAGATTTGTCAAGGGAGCTTTTTGTGCTAAGAGGTTTTCAACTGACAAGAGGACATCCCTTGAGGTTAGAAGTAAAAAGATTTCAACTTAAAGAAAGAAAAGGGTTCTTCACAGTAAGGGTGGTTAATCTGTGGAATTCTCTACCAGAGGAGGTGGTGACAGCGGATTCGATAGATAACTTTAAAAGGGGACTGGATTTATTTCTAATTAAAAAGGGAATTCAGGGTTATCATGGATAATTAGAGAGGCAGTATTGATCCAGTGAGAAGTCCGGTCGCCGGTGTCTGGGATCAGGAGGGAATTGATTTTTTTTTTTTTTTTATATATATAGAACTAATTCATTAATAGTTAATCCGCATATTGCAGATCAGAGGAGATCTTAAAAGGTTGAACTTGATGGACTGAAGGTCTTTTTTCAACCTTAAATACTATGTAACTATGTTGAAATAATGAGATAATTTCTTATCTTGTTAATAAAAAGTTACAAAGTAGATGATTTCATAGCATATAACCAATTATAGATATGCATGATGCATGAGTCATTTTGCTAAGTCATGAGCAATGAGGCTCGGACCTAGTTAGGCTTATGCAGCTTTGAGATTGCTTCATATAGGTGTGGAATTAGGACAGTAAAAGAGGAATAGGAGTATGAGATACATTTTAAGTTAAAACAAGAATTATGGACTGTAGAACCACATTCACAACATAACTCTTTAAAGAACTAAACTTGATAACGGACAGTGTTTTTTTTTTCCATAAAGTTTTTTATTGACACATTCACAAGACAAGCACATTTGTAAACAAGGAGTGACATGCAGGTCCCCCACGCTCAATGGTTTTCATCATATACATCCATGCTAGCCTTGTTTTCCTCCTCTAAAAACTAGGTGCGTCTTATGTGCAGGTGCGTCTTATATGGCAAAAAATACGGTAAATGTTTTACATAGATGACTTGACCTCCTCAATGTAATTGTCTCATCAAATTTACACTTCACATACTCATAAGTGCTGAATAACAGTTGCTCAGCTTCTGGAACGTCCCCCTGCCTTAAAACCATGCCAACAAGGACGAGCTTTACACTAACAGTGCCTCATACTGTTCTACTGTAAACAGACAGTGACATGCTGCATGTCTAAGTCAATTTTCTCGGTGTGATATATTGCAAATATGAGAATATTTATTAATACATTTTACTTATTCAGCATAGATAGTGTGGGGTAAGTAGACTCTGAACTTGCAAAAAAACTAAAACTGTATAAAGTATCATGTAGTGTTGCCTATGTTCATTGTGCCCCTATACCTCTTGGCAAATCAATATGGATTTCCAGAATGTGTTTGTTTGTTTTTTTCAAATTAAAGACTTATCTTTCCTAAATTTCCTCTATCTGCATGTTTTTCTCCACTCTACAAAAGCTATATTTTATGTGCTATTTGTGTAACTTGGATAAAACAGCCAGCATTAGACATTGGTAGCCTAGGTCCCCATGGGATTGCTTAGTGTTATTACCATAAGGGAGTTTCCTGTGGCCTATGAAAATTATTCTATTAATTTTATTCTGACTGCAATACTGCTTTTACACATGCAGGTGTACATTTACAAAGGTGTATCTAATATTAAGTTAATATATAAGGTGTATTGTACCAACACTAATTTCATATCATTCTTATGAACGTATAAAATGAAATCTACACAATGAGCTTGAAGCAGTTCTTTGAAATCAGCAATATGCCTGTGGGTAAATACTTTATTTATGGCCTTTTGATGACAGTTTTGACAGAGTACATATTTTAGCAAAGACAAGTTTTGACCTAGAATCGATATGGCTAAATCATTTACTATATTATCATAAATGGTGAGTGTACTAGTCTTTCACAAGATGATGTGTCTATTATGAAAGGTTGCAATGAAGAAGAATTTACCTTTGGATGACTCACCATTAGTGATGTCCCAAACAGTTAGACGGAGAACTATTCGCAGCGATTTTCGCATGTTCGCGTCCGCCACGAACGGCGAACACATGCGCTTTTCGGTTCGTCCCATATACTTTATCATTGAGGAAACTTTGAACATCATTTATTTTATTTTATAAATTTTTTTGTGTAATATATGCCTGCCTGCCAGCGTGTGTGTGTGACAGGCTAACACCTAACAGCTTATATTGTGCTTATTTTCATTACTCATACCTGGTGGTGTAACATACATTGAAAACAACCATTTTTTTCCTGTAATCTAATTTCAGTTGCCTGCCTGTGTCAGGCTCACAGCTTATATTGTGCTCAGTGACATAAAACAACACTGTAATAGATTGATTAGCAATTGCCTGCCTACAGGCGTGTGTGTGAAGCCTATTGCATCTACTCTGCCAACTTTTGCCAGTGCACAGTGATACGTCATATGAGGTGCAACCGTAGTGTACAGTGACATAAAACAACACTTTTTTGACTGTAATCGATTGAATATCAGTTGCCTGCCTACAGGCGTGTGTGTGAAGCCTATTGCATCTATTCTGCCAACTTTTGCCAGTGCACAGTGATACGTCATATCTGGTGCAACCTAGTGTACAGTGACATAAAACAACACTTTTTTGACTGTAACAGATTGAATATCAGTTGCCTGCCTACAGGTGTGTGTGTGAGGCCTACAGTGCCTACTCTGCCAACTTTTGCCAGGGCACAGTGACACTCATATCTGGTGGCACCTTAGATTGCACGCGCAGTGCCCCAAATTTGAAGTAGGAGGTCCGACCAAGCATCTTTTTCCATCTCCCTGTTCCAAAAATCAATGCCATATACACGTCCCCTAATAGTGGACGTAACAGGGATTAAACCGATAGGAATAGTACTACTTAACAGTACACACCTTATAATAACGCAGACAGAGGCAACGCACAGAGAGGAGTCTGAAGAAGAGGAGTCAGAGGAGGAAGGTGGCTTTGAGGAGGTGGAAGACCAAACACAGCAGGCGTCCCAGGGGGCTTGTTGTCACCTTTCGGGGACCCTTGGTGGCTGGATGGAGGAAGAGACCTTCAATGACATCAGTGAGGACAAGGAAAGGGACATGGCTAGCTTGGTATCCAACCATGTGCAAATGGGGAGTTTGCGGTTGTGCAAAGGGACTGTTTGCGGTGCATTAAACGGGGAGATTGGTCTGTTACTGTGAAGCGGGTGTAACCCTTACATTACCTGATCAATACAACATCATACCTGATGTTTTAAAGCATGTTATTCCAAACAATTTAGGAATTTTAGGTGATTTATGCCCTTTATGGCTTAAAACCTGACTCTGCATCAACTATGTAATTTTCCATGGGAGTTTTGCCATGGATCCCCCTCCGGCATGCCACAGTCCAGGGGTTAGTCCCCTTGAAACAACTTTCCCATCACTATTGTGGCCAGAAAGAGTCCCTGTGGGTTTTGAAATTCGCCTGCCCATTGAAGTCTATGGCGGTTCGCCGGGTTCGACCATTCGCGAACATTTGATTGAAGTTCGCGTCCGATGTTCGCGAACCGAAAATTTTATGTTCGCGACATCACTACTCACCATCATTACCAGATACCATGAACTCTATTCTAAATAGAATACCTTAAAGAAGGGACAGCATCATGACCAGTGCACTAACTTATGATGTTGCACTAACTTCAGTGTCAAAGGCATTGAATGTATGGATAGCAAATATTGAGGTTCTTCATAAAGGTGAAAAAATATCTTGTGTATAATAGCTGTTCTGGATGATATTAAGCTGGGTTTTGATTTTATCTGAGAGGCCTTTTGAGGACTTGAAAAGACAGTCAAGTAGAATAATAGGATTTGCAATGGCTTGTAGAAGATCCTTGTGACTAAGAAATTGGGGATCTGAAACAGGATTATGTTACTTACCCTATGATGGGGAAATGTTATTTGGAAAAAAATTAACCAAGCTATAAAAAGAGAAGTAGCTACATGCAAGGTAATGCTACCAAAAGATTATAGGTCCAGACAGTATATAACAGACACTTCCGGCAGGATTCACATCACAGACACTCCCGCAATATACATGGCCGACATCCAAATCCATAAACCATGCTTCCGTACATTGCATTTGCGGCCGTGAACATGATCAATTAGTCAAACCCATGGTTAAAAGAGATTGGCATCATTATGTCACTAAAAACATGGAGGTTAGATATCAATCCCTTACGGGTTTGAAGTACGAGTTGCGATCGGGCTCGCATTCCAGAAATAATGCAATATAAAATAATCAATAAATATGATATTCTAGTCCATGCAAGTTTTATTGAGTTCTATTATATGTATTAATACATTGATCACTGGGATCAATATAACACGGAAATTAAACATGAAATAAATATTTTTTTATTCCTGATTTGAAAGCTTGAGAATATTGTGCTATTAATAGTAATACCTTATATCAATATTCCTTTAATTTAAAATAACCTATTGTGTTTTTTCTATCTTTTACAGTGCTACAGACAGGAGTTTATCCCCTTGAGGGTCCTCTCTGGTACCCGTAGGATTTTTGGCTCCATTTGCCGTTTACGGGTTTGAACGCCAGTGTGTCCCTGATGATTCATAGCAATTTAATAGCGATTTGCAATAGTTACATTTACGGGCTTGAGAGATCAACGGCTTAGCTGGGACAGAGTTTTGACGGCCCAAAGGGTTTTTACGCCTGTAACCTGCAGATCATTCGTGGGTAGCTGAAAGAGGCCAATTTAATAGTCGTAACTTTTGTGGGCATCTTTACGGGCTACGATTTCTAAAAACGCAGCAATTTAATGGGGCTCTAAGCTTTCAATACTTTGTACACACACATACATATAATATATATTTATACTGAATATATATATATATATATATATATATTTATTTAGGCTAATATAGTATACTAGCGACTTGCCCATCAAAAATGATGGCAAAAAAACGGCAATGCTGTTTGGCACACAATGCAAGGCTCTCCCCCTATTACTTGTGGACCTTGTGATGAGAGCCTTTGGCGCTCATTGCGAGCCTCTCCCACTGTCAACTTTACAGGCCTCGCGATAAGCGCCTTTGGTGCTCATTACAGGCCTCGGCCAACCCTCCATTTTCATGCCTCACAATGAGCATCTTCGGTGCTCATCGCGAGCCCTGCAATGAGCGCTTATTGCAGATGTCGTCCAACCCGCCACTTTCGTGCCATTGCAAGGTCCGCAATGAGCGCCAAAGGTGCTCCTTGTGAGCCTCTCCCCACTCACCCTTCCATGTGTCTGTTTCCCCCTCTCTCCCTGACCTGTGTTTTATTCCCCCTTCTTCCCCCCGTGTCTCTTTTCCCCACTATCTCACCCCCGTGTCTCTTTCCACCCTCTCCCTCCCCGTGTCTTTCTCCTCTCACTCTCTAATCAAGTTTTGTATGGCTTCCGTTGAGCGCCTATCTATCCTTTGTTAAAGTCTTGCGTGTCTCACGCTGAGCGCCATTGGTTCTTTATTCAAAGTCTTGCAGGGCTCGCAATGAGCGGTTGAGTGTTGCTGTCTTTGGCCTCGTTTTGAGCCTTTTTTCAAACAGTTACGGGTTTACAGACGCCATTTTTTCCTTGCTTAGCCTATTTTCGATCTCCAAAAAATGCCAATTAAACCTCAAATTAGCTTGCAACTTCACTCACAGGCTCCCTGCCTCTTCCCCTGTGCTGTGTGTGAGGTTGTAAGTTAATTTCTGAAGTAATTGGCGTCTTTTGTTGGTCTTCCAACGGCTTCAGAGTTATAGGGGTTGAATAAAATGGCGGGCGTTAAAATCGTATTTTTTTAAAAGTGTTGAGTACCTTGCACTCATCGTCTGCCTGCCAATGCCAGCCATTTTTAAAGTCTTATGAGTCTCACAATTACGCCTTTTGCGCTCATTGTGGGACTAGCAATGAGCACCTTTGGTGCTCATGGGCAGCCGTTTTCAAAGTCTTATGGGCCTCAAGCTGAGCGCCAAAGGCCTACTACCGTTTGCGCACATCTTGGGCCTGGAGCGCTTATTGCAGCAAAGTAGTGCAGGCCTGTAATGATCGCCTTGATCTCAATAATATCAGTGGACAACTGGGGGCTTGGCTTGCTTGGCTTGCCCACCTTAGGGGGTGGAAAACTGGGCTGATCCCACATGGCATCAAAGCGGCAAACAGAACAAAGGGCCTGTAATTACCCCAACGTCCTGCAGTGATATATTGTGGATAAGAATTGGAATTACATGTGATTTGACAAAATGGTTACAGGATCCAAAAGTCCCCTGTATTTAACATAAATCAAGATACGTTTATACAATGGGTTTTAGACAAACGGATAGGCAATAGGGATAAAATGATATTTACAAAAAGATACTTATATGAATAGACTACATTCCTCTATAAAGGTACATTTTCTTATCACATTACTAGATACTACCCCAAAAGTCAGCATTATCTTCAGCAATATTTTCAGGGTCCATCTCTTTAGGTCTCAGGTCAGGATTCACACCATGGAATGGCTTCTGCTCTGCTCAGCTGGGCATTGCTTCCTCTTTGGGTCTCTCCTCTGGACTCCCCAACTCTCTGGCACACACACCTGACTGACTTAACTCTGCCCTTTGTATATCTCTTTCTTGGACACTCCCCACTTGATCTGTGACTGCCCATCTCACCTCCCCCAAACAGGTTTATTTCTAACAGCTGTTGAAGATGGCAATGCCACACACACATGTCCCTTTGTTTAACACCCTGGGCCAAAACCTTTCTCACAGTCTTAATCAATATCTATTTTTATCAGTTATTAAGTGACCCCCTACTGTTTTGTCTATATGATAGATGAAAGAGTCCACCACACCCAACTTTTGTTTTGTTTACCCATACACAACCCCAGGCATAAGTCTGTTGTTACAGTATGAACAGAAACCAATGTTAAGAGGTCAGTACCCTCCCCAGTATGTAAAGTTTATGGCCCATGCAAGATAATTTCTCATGAATGCAGCTCTCATTGTATTTACAGTAGACATTTATACATTTACTTATTTTATAAAATACACTTATTAAAGACACAGGGCCTCATTCAATTGCGATTTGACCAATTGAATAGGGCTCTAAATAAGCACATAGCATATTGTTTTTAAAGAAGATTTTAGTTAGTGAAAATCTTGCTTTTGGATAGATGCTTACTAAATAAAAACTTCTTTGAAAAAATATGTTATGTGCTTATTTAGAGCCCTATTCAATTGGCCAAATTGTAATTGAATGAGGGCAACAATGTTTAAAATGTATCACTGTATAAGCCATGTTTTACACTGGCAAGATACTGTTTCTCCAAGTAAATCTCTTTCCATACCAGTTCCTCCAGCCAGCATGACAGCCACAATCCCAGGAACTCCATCCATTGCTTTAGAAGGGCCATTCCCCTTACTGACGGTTCTTGCACCAACCTCCCACGACTGCCACCAGTTTGTGAAGATCCCAGATAGGGGCACTATTCAGCTCCAACACTTCCTGCCTTTTAGCTACAGGAATCCCCCTTTTAATGCTGGCAATCTTCTCAGAAGGAATGGGCCTCTCGGTGACTGGCAGTCATATCAATGCCTCTTAAATAAATACCTCTTAAATAGACCACTGTCTATGTATTCCAGAAAGCATGGTTTTAATATGGACTCTCTCACTTAATTTCCAAACAGCAACTGAACCCAGACAAAAGGATTTCCCTCCCCCAGTTACATCACAGTGTGCTGAACACATTCAAATCCCCAGCTCCTCTGGTCAGGAAAACAGATCTTCACAAAAGTGATACCTTTCCTATTGGACAAACACTTCACGGAGAGTGACAAGCTTATTAAAGTGATATAAAAAAACATGATAGAGAATGTAGCAGAATCACAAGTTCATGTTAAGTCCTCAATCTTCAGTGTTGATCATCTTCATTTCAATTGTTTTTGAAATTCCATTTGAAGTTTTTGCTTTTTGCATCTTTGTAGCTCATGCAAACAGTGTCTTTGTAATACTATATGTACTAACCAATCTCTGTCTGTCCTGTATCTCTCTCTCTCCTGTGCTGTGTGTGTGTCTCACTCTCTCTCTATGTCCTGTGTGTCTATCTTTCTGTTGTGTGTCTCTCTCTCTCTGTTGTGTGTCTCTCTATCTGTCCTTTGTCTCTCTCTCTGTCATGTGTCTCTCTCAGTCCCCTCTCTCTCTCTCTCTGTCATTTCTCTCTCTCTCCCTATCTTTTGACAACACAAGGGTGAATGGACCAGACGTGCCCCAAACCCACCTGCTTTCAGCTACAGGGACACCCCTAGAATGTCAGGGTTATGGTAATCTCAGTGCCTATCTTGCTTTTCCAGGTCAGGAACAATCAGGTACTAAAAAGTGATATGGCCCTTTCCCTAGAAGGACAGTACACTTCTATTTTGCGCCATCAAACTGAGACTGGTTTATCTACATGAGTATTTAGGGAAAACCAAACAGTTGGGAACATCCCACAACACAATGAACTGGTGGAGTGACTAAGCTTGTACTCCCCGCCTAGCTACATATGACCCAATCAGTGAACCAATTGTACTAATGGAATTAAAAATGACCAGTCAGGAAGGACACTGAGGTAGAGCACGCCTCCTAGATTGTTCTGCCTACACTGGAGTGGTAACCTGAGTTACACCTTTTACCTAGTCTGCCTGGTGCTAACAGTGGGCATGTATAGGCAACACCCAGGCTGCTAAGTGCTACCCTTCTGGTTGCGGTTCTGACTAATAGTATGGTATTAAATGTTCACATAGGCCATGGCAGTGAAATATACATCATTCCTAGTCATCATTTAGTATATTGTTAGCAATCTGCCCACATGTTGGTACAGTAATGTAATCATTGAGGTAAAAGTGGATTATTATCTCATGAACCATACATGCACAACAGGATAGTGTGTTACAGGCATTACAGTATACACTAAGCATGTACATAACTAGGGAACACTGGTCTTACTCTGGCAGCAAGGTGTACACCTGGTAGGTATGCTCGAAGTACTGTAATCTAGTACAGTCAAAATATAACGCTTACTATAGTCCTTATGGTCTAGTACAGATGGGGTTAAAATCATAATATAGTCTTTTGCGCACCATTTTCTTAGCTGGGGAGGCTCTCTTGAATGTACAGTCAGACTTCATGATGGTTGCAGCAACACAATAGAAGAACTGGAGCAACACAATACAGGAGGGAATAAATGGAGAAATCGGTTCAACTGGTTGTACATTTTAGGCAGCTGAATAGTTAACAATAACATATTCCTGTAGGCAGGCACATTCCCTTCACAGTCTAAACTCCCATTGGCCCATTTAAAAGTAAGCCTGCTGATTAGCTGAAAGTTAATCTGGTCAGGGAAACTGAAGCTCCAACTTGAAGTCTCTCTTGGCTCCAAAGTGAGCCAATCACAGGAGGGCCTACCGTAAATGGGAAATAACATGGGGGAATCTTCCCCTTGGGCTTGCATTGCAGTACTCCCGGTTAGGATTAAATGGTTGTTTTGTGGTGTAGCCCTGCTACAGATGATTTTGGGTTGGGCGAAGCTGTAAGAAATGGGGTTCAACAGGGTCCCCCTTGTACTTTAAATACAAATTTACAGAGCTCAACAAATGTCAGGAGCCAGGTCATGCCACAAAATGCTTACAGGCACCTAGATTGCATCCAATGTATGTCTGCAATCAATGTTACCTGGAAGCAGACAGGCATAAGTGACTGAGCCAGTGCAGCGTTGGTGTTACATTCCCTGGGATCAGCACCGCACCCTCCAGCCAAACGTACCATTGTGTAAGTGAGGAGTGAAAGCCAAAGCTAGAACAGCCCTCACTGACAAATATACTTAGTAGAACATACTATGTGCAGCTAATCCAGGCCTCTTTTAATAGTGACTCTCAAGCAAACAGAAACTACATTTATCTGGCGTCTACCAATACTCTGTGTATATATATATATATATATATATATATATATATATATATATATATATATATATATATATATATAATGAGGAGCAGTAACCTTGAAACAGCTGTCTGTGGGTAGGTATCCTGGCTTGTGTATAATCCATCCTGAGCTTTTTTTTTAAAGCTCTGTAATACAGCAGGCATATTCTTAAAGAAAGCTAAATTTAGAATGGTTATGGATTACAAGAGCGAAGCCTTTGTGGGCACATTTTCATGTCACTGCCACGCTTCCTAGAATGCAGTGTTATAACTGTATTTCTCGGAATTATGAGCATTAACTTGTTTTAGATATTCAAACGTGAACACAAATGCACTATTTATTTAGTACTGTATATATATATATATATATATATATATATATATATATATATATATATATAATAGGTATGTGCTAAACAGAATCATTCATCATATTACTGAGTTAAATAGATAACTAAACAACTTCTCATACCCTATCACATGATCAAGAATCAGCTTAATTATACACTCACAAAATACCCGAGTCATACTTTGTTGCATAACTAATCACACAACCCTTCATCATGCTCTTTCACACATCCACACAGGAATGTGAACTTTCTTACCATAAATGATGAATCATCTGATCTCACACAAATCCACTCAGATACAACTTTGATAGTTTTACCATACAATGTTTTTTTGTGATTTCATATATATATATAAATGCAAGAAAGTTACCAGTTAAGTAGAATTTAAAAAGTACATATATAAATAATGAACAGGTTAATATTTAACCTGAAGTTGTGGGAGGGGCTGGAACTCGCCCTCACCCTATAAATACCTCTTAACCTAATCTAACCCCCAGCTGGTGTCAATCTGTGGCCATGCTAGACCTCTATGCTGGTCATGCTGCATCTGCCTCCTGGTGAGATCTGTTCCCTATTCCATGCCTGTTCTCCTGTCTCTTGGTCTCTGCTCCTGGCAGCTTCACACTCCTCCTCACGCTGCTTTTGGCAGCCTCACACTCTGCTCCCCCTGCTGCTGCTCCTGGTGGCCTCACACTCAGCTCCTCCTGCTTCTGCTCCTGGCGGCCTCACACTCTGCTCCCCCTGCTGCTTCTCCTGGTTGCCTCATGCTAAGCTCACCCTGCTGCTGCTCCTGGTGGCCTCACACTCAGCTCCTCCTGCTACTGCTCCTGGCGGCCTCACGCTCAGCTCCCCCTGCTTCTGCTTTTGCTGGCCTCACGCTCAGCTACTTCTCCCCCTCCTGGCAGCTCACTCTCAGCTCCTGCTCCCCCTCCTGCAGCCTCGCGCTCAGTTCCTCCTGCTGTTGCTCCTGCAAGCCTCATTCTCAGCTCCTCCTCCCACTGCTGGCAACCCCTCATACCACGCTGCTGCTCCTGGCAGCCCCTCGTGCCCTGTTGCTGCTCCTGGCAGCCCCTCGTGCCCTGTTGCTGCTCCTGGCAGCCCCTCGTGCCCTGTTGCTGCTCCTGGCAGCCCCTCGTGCCCTGTTGCTGCTCCTGGCAGCCCCTCGTGCCCTGTTGCTGCTCCTGGCAGCCCCTCGTGCCCTGTTGCTGCTCCTGGCAGCCCCTCGTGCCCTGTTGCTGCTCCTGGCAGCCCTTTGTGCCCCGTTGCTGCTCCTGGCAGCCCTTTGTGCCCCGTTGCTGCTCCTGGCAGCCCTTTGTGCCCCGTTGCTGCTCCTGGCCGCCCTTCGTGCCCCGCTGCTGCTCCTGGCCGCCCTTCGTGCCCCGCTGCTGCTCCTGGCCGCCCTTCGTGCCCCGCTGCTGCTCCTGGCCGCCCTTCGTGCCCCGCTGCTGCTCCTGGCCGCCCTTCATGCCCCGCTGCTGCTCCTGGCCGCCCTTCATGCCCCGCTGCTGCTCCTGGCAGCCCTTCATGCCCCGCTGCTGCTCCTGGCAGACCCTTACACTCCGCTGCTACTCCTGGCAACCCCTCACACTTCGCTGCTGCTCCTGGCACATTACAATGGCGCATTACAAATAAAGGATAATAATGAAATATTAATAATCTTGCAATTAAATCATTTATAAGCTTTACACAAACAAAACAGCTGAAACCAAAAACAAAAATTGTGGCTGGGCACTCATAACACCTCCTGCCGTTCCACTTCCCTGGTACTTCTCATAATGAAAACTTTCTGACATATTCAATTACAAGCCCGCAACTCGGTTGTTGTAGGCTGTATGTCTGCGGGTGTGTTGCGTGCTCCCGCTCATCTCCGATTACAATGCTATTCAAGTGCTCAAGCCCGCAAGTTACTAGGCAAAAGCTTACTCTGTAAACCATGCACTGGTTCGTAGCAGTTCAGGGCGGGAACATGATCAATTAAGCAAGACCGTAACCTCCCATTTCGAATCAGCCAATAGAAAATGAGACTGTCATTATTACGGCAGTAAAACATGAAGGTTACATGTCAATCAATTAGGTTAGGGGGTCCGATATGCGATCAGACTTGCAAAACTGCAAAATACAGAATTATGAAAATTAATGTCAATACTGTTATAGTCCATGTGGGTGGCTTGCTATGCATTAACTCATTGATAGTTTTTAACCTCGAAATGAGACATAAAAATAAATCTTATATACTGCCGATTTGCAAGCTTGAGACTGTTGTGCAATTAATTCTAATGTCTGTCATTGCTTTTCCCGTTATTTACAGTGCAGTATTGATTTTTTATTTGCATTTACAGTGCTTCGAATAGGTGTTTAACCCCCTTGCGAGTCCTCTCTAGCACTCATAGGATTTTCTTCTTCATTTTCCATTTACGGGTGTGAAAACATTTGCGGGCTTGGGAATTGGAGCAATTGAATAGCATTTTGCGATTTTAGCCATCATAACTCTTGCGAAAGTGAATGATCAAAGGCTTCGGGAGTTACAAGTTTATCCATCACAAAGTTATCAAGGCAGTAACTGGTAACCTGCTTGGAGCCTGCAAGAAACGCCAATTGAATAGCAAATTATCCTGCATCCTCACTTACGGGCTCCAGTAACATGCGAAAGTTCAATTGAATCGGGCTCTATTTCTTTACTTTTATTCCATGCACTTCTCTACCTTCTTAAACAATTTCATAATTTTTGATCTGACGCCTGCTTAATACAGGTTTCTGGTGTCTGGAGCAGAACTTATGTATATGGAAACCTGTTAGGAGGAGGAAAGGAATTAAGATAAGCAATGACTTGTAAAAACAATGTAAATGATCATGGAAGGGAGAAGTAGCAGCAAAAAAAGGAATCAAGTGATCTGGGACTGTGGCGTTTTCCAAATACACTGGGAACTCTAGTCTAAATAAGTCCATCCTAACAACATATATGCATTCAAAACTTTTGCCATCCCTTTGAAGACTTTAAAAAACAGTTTCTCATTCAGCTGTCTCAAGGCCCCCAAATTCATGTTGATGGAATAAAACTACAGTAAATTCATTCTTATCCATATTATGAATCATTATCATATAGGTACAGTGAGGGGGAAAAGTATTTGAGCCCCTGATGATTTTGAATCTTTGTCCACTAACAAAGAAATTATCAGACTATAATTTTAATGGTAGGTGTATTTTAACAGTGAGAGACAGAATAACAAAATAACTAATCCAGATCAAAAAAGTTATAAATTGATTTGCAGGTCAAAGGGTAAAATAAGTATTTGATCCCCTATCAATCAGCAAGCTGTCTGGCTTCCAGGTGTCTTTTTTATACAGGTAAGAAGCTGAGATTAGGTGCACTCTCTTAAAGGGAGTGATCCTAATCTCAGCTTGTTACCTGTATAAAAGACACCTGCCCACAGAAGCAAGCAATCAATCAGATTCCAAACTCTCCATGGCCAAGACCAAAGAGCTGTCCAAGGTTGTCAGGGACCAACAGGTATTTTATTGTCTGTTCATCACCTACACTAATGACTTTTTTAGAGGATTTGAAAGTTTTGGTAAGATTCCATTCCACATTTTCCTGCAACACATAAAACAGACTCCTAAAATTAATTGTATTTAAAACTGAATATTCGTGAAAATAATTATTAGCATGAGTATTCTCAATGTCACTATGATGGAGTAATTCGATTCAGCATATATAACATCTATAGTTGTGAGCATACGAGTTGTTGCTAATGCTTGTGGGCTCGCGGAGCAAGGCCACAAGAACTGCGTCCCTCACGAAGCGAGGGGCCGCATTTGCGGTGGTGGAGGCTCCAACGTCGGCTGTGTTGTTTGTCCAAGGTCGGCTGTGTTGTTTGTCCAAGGCAAAGCGAGGGGCTGCATTTGCGGAGGTGTAGGCTCAAAGGCGCCTCACACGCGGTTAACACACACACGCACGACTTAGAAAAAAAAACAACTGCGTCCCACACGCATGACTTTGGAAAAACAACAACTGCGTCCATCGCAAAAAATACGGCCGCGATACAACCCATTCCCAACACGCAAAAAACGGCCGAAAACGGCGTGCATGAAAACATCAGAAACACAAGAAATAAACACAACGAACACATAAAAAGCTTACTTACAGAAAGGGGGGGAATCGGGCCGTTGGAAAAGTTAATTTACACGTCCATTTAAGTAAAAAAAACGAGTTTAAAGTGCTGAAAATCACCTAAGCAAAACTGAAACACATAGTATGCGGCACGTACCACAGTGCTATTAACCACCATTTTGAAAACTAATACGCATAAAATGGCGGATGGAACAATTTGTAAGCTGGAAAGCAAATAGCGCATGCGTATTGCGTACTAACGGTCTGAGGCACCTGAAAGTTTATAAATACTGCGAAGCGAGGGCCTACTTTCCAGGAAATTCAACATTTGTACTCAGGTGATGAACGGAGTGACTGGATAGTTAACTGCTGCTGTTACTTGGGAAGATAATTATTTCCTAATTTCCTACTTTACACTGTGCAAATTACAACTGAGAGGTAAGCTATAATATATTACATTTTATTATTAAGACAGGAAAAAAAAAACAACTTTAACTATGAAAATATGATTCATGTATAGTGACATGTGACACGCACATTTATGTGTATCATGTATAGTGACATGTCACACGTACATTTATATGTATAGGCCCTAAAACAAACTAATGTTAACCGAAACTAATTAAACAAGTATATTTAAATGACATTAATTTACTGCAACTCATAGCAAAAAATAATATGACACTAATACATATGGAACCTAAAGCTGAATCTTTGCCCTTTTTTTACTATTCAAACAGACTCTGCATCAACAGCGTCACTCAAGAATTCGCACCGTGCATTGTGAACCAGAATCCCTTTTAAATAACACAAAGAAAGAAGAGGTAAGATAGAAAAATACATTACACGCTGAAAAAGACCATGCTTTGCTAAATCAAAAAGAAGAAATATACAATTAACCATTTCACTTTTTTTTCAAACAGACACTACAAGAAGACTGGCGGATTAAGATTGGCAGGAGGGGACCCTCTGTCATTCGGACAAGAACAACACTTCAATCAAGGTATAGTATAACAAGTAGAAAAAATAAAGGAACTATATATGTTTAATGGCCGCCAATATAACAATTTCAAGTAAAATTTTAAAAAAAATACATATAAATTGAATAAAGAACAAAACACAGTTCAACAAACTTCACAAAGACTTATACAATTTAGGAAGACAGACAGTTTCACAGAAACCAAAAGAATAAAGAGGTGGCCACAAAACAGGATATAATCTGAAACATTAGCAACATACATAAAACAAAACTCTTCCTCCTCTTTACTGTAAAATAACCTCCAACCATCACACACAAGCCAAATGCAGCAACCAAAAAGTGGTGAACACAAAACAGGATTAAAAAAAAAGCACAACATGATATAGAAAAGGCAATTAACATTAATTTGTACTGTCCAACATGATTGAATACTCATAAAGAACACTAATTGAACAAATAAAGTAGGCAAAATGTGGTGGACACAAAACAGAATTGTACCAAAAATCACAGAAACAGAAAATTAAATAATATTCTTCTTTACTGTTTAAGAACATATAAGCCTTACAAAGAAGCCTAAATAAGCATGTGGTGGACACAAAACAGGATTATGCTAAAAACATTGCGATCATATCCAAATAGGAAAAACATTAATTTTCAATGTACAAAAACATTTCATCTTCATAAAAAAGACTAATTAAGCAAATAAAGTATGCAACATATGGTAGACACAAAATAGGACTGTACCAAAAATCACACAAACACATAGAAAAGTAAATTAATATTATTCTTTACGGTTTAAAAAGCTATAAGCCTTCCAAAGAAGCCTAAATTAGCATACCAAAAGTGGTGCACACAAAACAGGATAATGCTAAAAACATTGCCATCATATCCAAAAGAAGAAAAACATTTTTAAAAGGTTGAACAAAAAACAGCATAGCAGAAAAAATCACCATAACAGATACAATAGACCATAACAATGAAATATGCTATTCATTACAAATACATTCAAATCAAATAACATTTACATTTTTCTTTTACAACAGACACTGCGTGAAGAGCATCAGACGAAGACTTTCAACAGCGGACCAACAAAGATTCTGGTTGAAATCACACTTCAACCAAGGTACAGTATAACAAAAAAAAACTATAACACCGAATAATTATAACCTTTACCAAAATATTAGTGACATATTTGTCATTTACCTATTATTTGTCTCTTACGGACAACAATGTTTAACATTAAACCCAAACTTAAATCTACACAATAATAAAAAAGAAAAAGTGTCAAAACACACACTACATAACATTTATCATTCTCAATTACCAGTCGTAATGTACAATATTAAGCATAAAACCTAAACACACACATAAAATAGAATACTACAACAAATAGTACTAACACCCAAAAAACATATAAGCCTTTAAATAAAATATCAAAATACTATTACGACAATCCCCTGTAGTAAAAATTACAAAGACTAATTTTTGCCCTCTACTATGCCTGTAAGTCAAAAGTACAACAAAAAAAAAAATTACCAAAGCAAAAAAAATATACATTTACATTAACACTATACATCTACTAAATGTAAAAGAAGGTATAGTGTCATTTCCTTGAGTGTGCTATTCATGTAAGGCAAAAATTACAACCTACGACAGAAAGTAAGACCAAAAAAATAAAAAACACTTATTTAACAATACAAAGAAAGTACCGCTACAATGAACTACAAGCACATATAAACAAACTGTTGATAATAAAAAATGTAAAAAACAAACTTAACATCTCAAACTAAACTAATTATACATTATTTTCTTTTACAGATTAACATGGCTACTAATGAGAGCAAACAAGAAAAGACAAGACGTCAAACTAGAGAAAGACAAGGGCCAACCAGCAGACACCAGAGGAAATTCGCCGAGAAAAAGAACGCAAAAGAATTGCAAGCAAAAGACTATGAGCTGCAAAAATTCAAGATACACCAAAAAAAGCTACTAAGCAAACAAAGGATTTAGAACCTGTTCCTCACATGTCAAATACGTATATTAATAACTAATCAACTTTCCAAACATACACATCTCATTGCCGTCATATTTTGACAGGCAAGTCGCTAGTACATATAAAAGATCTTATGCCACACAAAAATATGAACATATAAATTAAGATATTGTGTCAGAACCTTGTGTCAAACATTCTGTGAATTTACATGCCACAGAACACAGCCAGCTGGACCAGCCAACGAATCCCACCAGTTAGGCTGTTGTTCTGGCTCCAGAGAAGATAGATCGGCACCTGGAGACAGCAAAAGATATAGCTCAATAACATAAACTAATACTAAAGCAGGTTCCAATAAAATACAGCTTTTACCCTGAATAAAAATAAACAGCTCTATTGCATATAATTTTAAACAGTGTATATCACTTTACTGGGGATGACACCAGTCTTTTTTTTGCAAAACAAAAAAATGGAACTTACCGTATATACTCGAGTATAAGCTGACCCGAGTATAAGCCGAGGCACCTATTTTACCACAAAATACTGGGTAAAATGAGTGACTCGAGTATAAGCCGAGGGTGTCTCTTCCCCCTCTCCCTTCCCTGTGTCTCTTCCCCCTCCTCATTCTCAACCTCCCTCCTCAACCCCACTCCTCATTATCAACTTTCCTCCTCATCATCCCTCCTCATCCTCAATCCCCTTATCCTCAACCCCCCATCCTCATCCTCAACCCCCATCCTCATCCTCAACCCCCCTCAACTTCCTCCTCAACCTCAACCCCCCTCCTCATCCTCAACCCCCTCCTCAACCCCCCTCCTCATCCTCAACCCCCTCCTCAAACTGGGTCTGTTAACTGGTCGACTTGCCTCAAGAGTCTGTCTGTATTCTGATGAGCTCACCCTTGTCGGTACTTAATGACAAAGTTATGCGTTTGTAGAGCCAAGCTCCACCGGATTTGCCAAGGCAAGGGGTTGTGTTTGGTAATCAAGGCAAATTCTCCACCATGCAGATAGGGCTGCAACTTCTTTAAAGTCTACAGTCAAGTATTATTTTTCAATGGCCCCATATCTTACTTCCTGAGCCAGCAAATTATGGATTACCGTAGGTAGGCAATCAGATGTTTTTTCCTTGATGATTAACTTGGCTCAGTACGGCCTTGATCCCGTCTGTGGAGGCATCCATCTGTACAAGGAAGGGCTGATTGTCAACCATGGTGTCAAGTATTAAATGGGAAAGAAGGGCAATCTTAAGGTCGATGAATACTTTCAGCCAGGCCAGGGTCCATGAGTTCAACCGTGGCATATAGTTCCTTGTCAGGTCAGTCATTGGTTTGACCAGAATGATGTAGGCAGGGATACATTTTTGATAGTAACTGGCAATGCCCAAAAATGTGTTTTGGTCTGAGGAGTGGGCAATCTAGTTATGGATTCTATCTTGGCTGGTTGGTCTCGAACATTCCTACTCCCCACCCAGTGTTCTAGTGTAATAAAGTGCTATGCCAATTCTTGTCTATCTGTACATGCCTTGGCCCCGAAGCTTTCTTACTGAGCCAGCAAATTATGTTCTTTTCCTTGATCATTAACTTGGCTCAGTACAGCCTTGATCCCGTCTGTGGAGGCATCCATCTGTACAACAAAGGCCTGATTGTCAACCATGGTGTCAAGTATTAAATGGCTCCATCTTATCCTCAGAGAGCTCCTCTATGCAGTCACTCAAATAATATACAAGACGAGGATTAGGGTCATTATTTCCCATTTTAGATGTACAAGCTGCTGACATCTGAAACAATGACAACTTACTCCTGTGGGACAAGGGTTTGCTGGTGGTGGTGTGGCGGAGCTTGAGGTTCAACTTGAGTTTTCTGATACTGATCTAACAATTGGCAGTATAGGGGTTATGGTCAAATACCCAGAAGGGAGAGAGATTAGTTAATTCATTAACAAGAAAACATTTGGCTGATTTGCAGACTCTCCAGGGGTGATCAAAGGAGTTGTAACGTGGGAAGCTAGTTCATGGCCTCTGTGAAATCAGATCTAGAAATAAGGATGAGTGATGGTAACCTTGTTGCCGTGGTGTGGGGAAGTCTTTTGGTGTTTGTGATATTTTTCTGTACAAGCAGAATAAACGGTCAGTCTAAGTTGGACATTGTAAGAAAAAAGCAATGCCTGTCTGTGTCTGTTGTGATGATTTATTCCTAATCAACGGGATAATAACTATTATTTTTAATAAACAATAACTTTTGGACTGAGTTTGCAATCTCTGATGTCTTGAGTTCTCCTGAGAGGGAGAAAGTTGGGGTGCGCCTGGTCCCCTAAATCTGGGGTGTAACAAAATAAATATATAAATATATACGGGTTCCCTGGTGGTCCAGTGGTTAGGATTCAGTGCTTCTTTCACCGATGCGACTTGGATTTGATTCAAGTCAGGGAACTAAGAGGTCACACCACCCTGAAGCTATGTAGGGTTGGGCCTGCTCAGTACTTGGATGGGAGACTACCTAGAAATACTAGGAGCGGTATGCTGTGACCCACTGGAGAAGGAACCTACTCCAGTATATTTGCCATGAATAACAAGTGGATCAACATGGTGTGTTGCGGCGCCATGACTCAGTAGGATCCTCAGAGACCCTCCAGTGTTCTGCTCTAGGAGTGTCATATGTGTCAGTAGGATCCTCACAGACCCTCCAGTGTCCTGCTCTAGGAGTGTCATATGTGTCTGGTCACAGAAGACAGCCGTCCAAGTATAAATGCAGCAGCAAATACAGGGTTGCTACTCAGCTCCTAATAAATTGCTCCCTAAATTCTGCCACCCTAGGCGAGTGCCTAGTCTCAAGACCGTGACCCTTATTTTCAGCCCAGAAAAAACACTTTTTTCTCGATTGAAGGCCCCCAATTCTCTATTCAGGGACACAGAATAAAGGATTTATCCCAAAAAAATCTACCTCTAAAAAAACAAATCTATGCTAAAGTAACACTCTTCCTGTGAGGAGCACCCTAAAGCAAATTGATACACTTTTACCTCTTATACAGACTTTCTAGACTAAAACAGGTACCAATCAAATGTCAGCCAATCAGCTTGAACAAATTAAATTTCTTGTAATTAGAGAAGACTACCCGCCTGATTGGGTGATTAATAGCCAATGAGAATTGAATTAACTCATAGATTGGGAGTGTTTCTTTTTTTTTTACACGTTTGTCCTTTTTAATTTTTGTATTTTTATTTTATGGTCATTTTCTTATTATTATGATTTTTTTCTGTAATTTTCTTTATTCCTGTAGTTTTAGGATTAGAGACTGTTGATGTCTTTAGGGACCCCCTTAAGGGGGAAAACTATTGTTTGGCACCAAGGGATCTGTATAGAACCTCATAGGTTATAGGGAATATGGGGGTCCTTTGTGACTTAGGGATAGTGTAATGGCCCTTGGAGGTCCTTGGCTCATAGGTTTTGGAGTGGGCCAGATAGGGGATTTTATAGGGATATGGCCCAAACCTCAAAGCATAAGGGGGCAGTGTGACCACCCTAGGTATATGTGGAGGAGGGTAGGACAATAGTTGGAGAGGGTTATAATCCTACTGCATATTTTTTAAGTCCTTCCATGTGCTCTCAACTCCAGAGAACAGGCTGGGGGCCTCTTGGGAAGTGGCTGAGGGCATATGCATACATGTATAAAATAACATTGCTGCTACTTTTAGTGAGGGCCCCTTATGTGCCCTGATCAAAATTCACATCATTCTCTGGAATAAAATGAGTGAGCACAGATCTTTGCAAGCACATGCAAATACTTTGTGACTGTCATATAATTGTTGTGTGTAATAAAGTGCACAAAAAGCAGGGAGAAAGTTACACGTAACTGGCACTCAAGTTCCAGGTTAGGGTATTATATTTGCAGCAAGTAGCAGCAATGTTATTTTATACATGTATGCATATGCCCTCAGCCACTTCCCAAGAGGCCCCCAGCCTGTTCTCTGGAGTGGAGAGCACATGCCTCTTCAACAACTAACAGTCCATCGTATGTCTCGAAAATATCCTCTTGTACTACAGTTGCAATCACAGGCATGCAGTAGTGCTAGTAATCACATATATAGTTGTCAACAGTGCGGGTTGGCAAAAGTTGTTGCTAACGCTGCGGCCCTCACGAAGTGAGGGTCGCAGTTGCTGGCAAGGAGCGCCAAAGGGAGGGGCCGCAATTGCGGAGGTGGTGGCTCCCACCATGACCGTAACAATTACGGACATAGCATCCGCAAATACGAGCCGCTCCACTAAAAAAACTAAAAACATAAAAAATACAAACAACAAACACATAAAAGGCTTACCCACAGCAAGGGGGGGGGGGGGGATACCCAGCACCTCTAACAGTGAAGTTACAAGTCAATTTAAGTAGAAATTAAAGAGTTTCGACACCCGAAAATCCCCTAAGCGAGAGAAAAAAATGGCCGCCGAACAAAACGAAAACGAGACTACAGGACCTTAAACACGCAAAACACCACGAAACACATACAGATTTTTCCAAAAAGCCGTACGAGGTACAAGAACAAGGACACAAAATCAGCCTAAGCCGGGTTATACACACATTAGGCGCCATTTTACAACACTAACTTACACAATGCGGAAGTACATAGCTACCCTAATGGATTCTCCTTGCGCATGCACATAATTTACACTACACACTGCACACATTGCTGACGCAGCAGCTCCACAGCACTGAAAACACACATTGGATGCTGCGGCAACATCAAAACAGATTGTCAGCTCTTCAACACAATGATTTCTGCATATATCACTTCCAAATAGGTAAAGTATATTCATTTTGTAATGTATTATTTATTTGATTACCATACACCAAACAGCATTAGCTCACTTACAATTTCATTGCCGTCATTTTTTGACGGGCAATATTCTAGTACAGTATATATATATATATATATATATATATATATATATATAGATAGATAGATAGATATTACTACACTACAGTATATAGTAATAGTTAATAAATTAAAACTTTCTTTTTTTTTAGGATTTTCCCTGATTAGTTCTAGTACATTATACAAGTGAAACCAGTTTTTATTGCTAGATAAACATTAACAGTAACAATTTATGGCAGGCGTGGGCAAGTAAGGAAGTGAATAAATCATGTATACTTCAAATACAATAAAAGTTAAGCATACAAAGAATGGGTAGTATGCTTAAATGTACTGCTGTGACATCAAAGGTTACACATCAAAAACTGTATTAAATTTATTTATTTTGTGCTGGGGATATTTGTCTCCAAATTTACTGCAAACTATACAAAATATGAATACAGACGGGCGTAAAACTTTAACATATAGGGATTACCAAAGATAAGTAAGGCTTTATTTAAGGCTAAAAACATAGTGGTTTTCACTAATATTTTTGCTACTTACATATCTATATTCTAATATACCAATAACAATGATAGATAGATAGATAGATAGATAGATAGATAGATAGATAGATAGATAGATAGATAGCTGTGTGAGCTAGGTTAGGTAATAACACACACTCTTATCTAACCCTACTTACCCTCAGCGCAGTAAGGGTCGCAACTGCGAGCCAAGCGCGTAACTCGAAAAACCCTAAAAACAACAAAAATAATTTGACAAATATAATACACACTCACTGACAGCACAGGGTGAGAGCCAGGAAGGCTGGGAGTGAAGTTGCAAGCGATTTTGAGTCATATTTGAGGGTTCTCTTCAAACCAAAATCAGCTAAGCGGGGGGAAAAATGGCGGCCGAAAAACGTAAAAAGTTCTGAAACTGGATGAAAACAAGACTGAGCAGAGCCAGGCACACAGGACTTGGAAAATATAAAACGGCATAGACAGTAACACTTACACCAACAACGCCAACAACGACTTTGAAAATAAAACAAACGGCCTTCAGCGCTTAACACCCAAACATTCAGCAGGGAAGGGACAAGGGGGGGAAATGGTAGAAAGAGACACATGACATTCCCACTCACAAAACTTGTAGGTTAACGAAACCTGCAATGAGCGGCCTGTACAGTAGGCGGGAGGAAAGGTGCTCATGGGGGTCAATACAGACCCCTATAATCCCTTAATTAACCCTGTCACTTATGGGTGTCAATACAGACCCCCATAAGCCCTTAATTAACCTAGTCATTCATGGGGGTCAATACAGACCCCTATAAACCCTTAATTAACCTTGTCACTCATGGGGGTCAATACAGACCCCCATAATCCCTTAATTAACCCTGTCACTCATGGGGCTCAATACAGAACCCCCATAAACCCTTAATTAACCCTGTCACTCATGGGGGTCAATACATACCCCCATAAGCCCTTAATTAACCCTGTCACTCATGTGGGTCAATGCAGATCCCCATAATCCCTTATTTAACACTGTCACTAATGGGGGGCAATACAGACCCCCATAAGCCCTTAATTAACCCTGTCACTCATGGGGGTCAATACAGACCACCATAATCCCTTAATTAACCCTGTCACTCATGGGGGTCAATACAGACTCCCATAATCCCTTAATTAACCCTGTCACTCATGGGGGTCAATACAGATCCCATAAACCCTTAATTAACCCTGTCATTTATAGAGGTCAATACAGACCCCCATAATCCCTTAACTAACTCTGTCACCTATGAGGGTCAATACAGACCCTCATAAGCCACTAATTAACCCCATCAGTCTAATGAGGGTCTATATAGACCCCTATAGGACACTAATTAACCTATGTAATAACACTGTAAGTTCCAGGAGGGTCATCAAGGACCTAGCTTTCAGGAGCAATCTGCTGGTTGAGATTTTATATTTATAATAGTACCCAGCAATTAAGATCACAACACCATTAATGGAGAATAAAAATCAGATGAGCAACACCATACAATTAGAGTAGAGACAGACTGAAAGTTTATTCTTTCTTCCACAGATATTTAACAAACAGCACACAATCCACTTCAACTGACATTCCTTCCTCTGAGATATAAATGCGTATATGTTTCTGTTATCAATAGGTAGAGGGGGCAAAATTTCTCTTGGTCTGTTTTGCAACTCAGGAGGGGCAATAAACTAACTTCTATTGTCTTATCAGCAATAGGCATACCATATGATTTACAGGATTAATTAAACACACACATTAGATACCTCTATACATTAGCACCAGAGTTTTTTCTTCTCAATGTGCAACCTACAGATCCCCCTTTGTGCAATCTCTGTCATGACAGATTTTGGGACTCCCCTGAACTCCACAAGCAACCCTGTTATTTGGGACCCTAACACGAGTGATTGCTAATTGTTGTCAGCCATGTTGCCTAGCCGGGTGCCATCTTGACTATTTCTTGCCTCTGGGCTGCAAAATCTTCACAGATGTTACTCTACTCCCTAGTCTCTTATATGTGATCAAAGTACAGCCATAAAATCTGAAGTGACCTAACAAAATAACCCCAAGCTCTAGCAGCCAGATTACCTGTATAAAAGACACCTATCCACAAAAGCAATCAATCAATCAGATTCCAAACTCTCCACCATGGCCAAGACCAAAGAGCTGTCCAAGGATGTCAGGGACAAGATTATAGACCTACACAAGGCTGGAATGGGCTTCAAGACCATCGCCAAGCAGCTAATCAATGTTCAGCATGGGATGCAAAGAAGGGATCTCTCTTGTTACGTGACAGCGAATGCTGCCCCAAGCACTCCCAGTCAGGAAACAGGAAAGGTCCCAAAGATGTGATAACCTTTTAAAGTAGGAATCATTGTTCAATAAATAATGATTGAAGTGGATTGTTTGACTCTCATCATATCATCATATTGCCATTACAGAACTGCTGCTGTGTGTCAACAAATCAGTTTACCACACAGACGTGGGAAACAACCTGTACAGCAACAGAACATCAGCTACATCAATGTTGTCTACATTGTAGGTATGTATTTGCAGTAAACATGTGCATGTATGCATGAGAAGAAATAACTCCATTAATGTAGGCCTACCTTTCTTTTCCCAAAGACATCCCCTACGTATTGCTAAAGCAGTCAGAAAACATACTCATATCATGCAGACGTGTACTGGGGAACAGATCTCCTCTTGACCAAATCCAAGGTAAAGCACCACATGTGAATCTCCAAACATGCATCAATGTGTAATAGTTGTGATATTCCCACATCAGGACCAATTAGATTTATCCATTATTATCAACTGACAGATGGTTAGCTTGTTCGAGATCCCAAGAAATAACATGTTAACATGTGTGCCAACATACCTGCATCTGTTGGTGGCTGCTCATATCGCATATGTAAGTTAACCCAAATATATTATTTGTGTATCTGTATTCCAGATCACAATCAATACAAGGCATGAAGATAAGCATCCCAACATTCCATGGTCATGCCAATGTCAATCATGTATGTGAACGTCTCCCTTTCATTTAGTTGTTACATCCAGTGATTACCATTACTGAATAGCCAATATATGTAAAGAGACAGTTTCAGAAATACAATGAAGATGTCATTTGACATCGGTCACATGATGTTGCATGCATATCCACAGCATTTGTATGCACACATACTCTACATAGCTTCATATGTACCTATTGCTTTAGACATTCTATACTCTACTTGGACTGTTGTGAAGCCTACATCATACTTCCTTCCTTCTCTTCTTTAATGTTGACGTGACCCTCCCTGTACATATGGGGAAGAGTAACTCCAGGCTTGGAACATAACTGTTAATGAGGTTACGTTAATCTTCAGTTATGCATATGCAACAACAGATTGTATAGATGTTCAATAAGAGAACAGAATTCCGCTCATATTGCCCTGGTTTGTTGTAAGGGAATCTCTCAAATAAGTAACATCAGACTGATATGGTCTTGGTCAGGCCCCCATCTATTTGCCCAAGATTATGTATGGAGAGGCTGCTCTCATACTGGATTATCATTGCCAGAGAAGTGACCATAAGGGGCTCCTAACATTCACTGATTGAGCACTTATACTTCTGAAGTTGCATCGTGTTTGTTGGACACACAAGCCTACATTTTGCTTCTCCCCATAAGTATATCACCTTATTCTGTATTATTGTGATGTTTGCTTATTGACTGTTATATATGTCTTGATATATGTAATAATAATATGATGTTACATAGTTACATAGTTACATAGTATTTAAGGTTGAGAAAAGACTTTCAGTCCATGAAGTTCAACCTTTTAAGATCTCCTCTGATCTACAATATGAGGATTAACTATTAATTCATTAGTTGTTAATTAATTATTAATCAATTATTTAATGTTTTTTGTTTTTTTTAATTATTAATTAGTCCAGAGGAAGGAAAATAGAAAAAAAAAAAAACACAAGCGAGACTTAGCCAATTGTCTCAAAGAGAAATGTAAAAAAATTGGATCAATACTGTCTCTCTAATTATCCATGATAACCCTGCATTCCCTTTTTAATTAGAAATAAATCTAGTCCCCTTTTAAAGTTATCTATCGAATCCGCTGTCACCACCTCCTCTGGTAGAGAATTCCACAGATTAACCACCCATACTGTGAAGAACCCTTTTCTTTCTTTGAGGTGGAATCTTTTTACTTCTAACCTCAAGGGATGTCCTCTTGTCAGTTGAAAACATCTTGGCACAAAAAGCTCCCCTGACAAATCTTTATACTGACCCTGGATGTATTTATATAAGGTAATCATATCTCCTCTTAGACGCCTTTTTTCTAGAGAAAATAAGTTTAATTTGGTTAGTCTTTCTTCATAACTTAGCCCCTCCATTCCCCTTATTAGTTTTGTTGCCCTTCTCTGTACCTTTTCCAGCTCTAAAATGTCCTTTTTATGAAGTGGTGCCCAAAATTGTACTCCATATTCCAAATGAGGGCGTACTAGAGATTTGTATAGTGGCAGAATTATATTTGCTTCCCTGGCTTCTATACCCTTCTTAATACATGCTAATATTTTATTGGCCTTTGCAGCTGCTGCTTGGCTTTGAGCACTGTTACCTAGGTGGTTGTCCACAAGCACTCCCAAATCCCTTTCAATATCTGATACACCTAGATTTGCTCCATTAAGATTATAAATTGCATTTATTTGTATTAAATCTCATCTGCCATTTAGATGCCCATTCCTCAATTTTATGTAAATCCCCTTGGAGGGAAAGCACATCATTATCTGATTTAATTACCTTGCACAACTTTGTGTCATCAGCGAAAATGGAGACCCCACACTCCAATCCTACCTCTAAGTCATTAATAAATATGTTAAAAAGGAGAGGACCTAATACTGAACCCTGAGGAACCCCACTTACCACATTAGTACCACATGTAAATGACATTGCCTCATGTTGGCTGATACACTGTAGATGCCCCTCAACTGATCATCCATATCAATGTGATTCCCCCTGCCTGCATACTGCTCTTATATCCCTATTTCCCTGTGTTACTTGAACTCTGTATCCTACCCACCTCCACCATGATATTTTGCATACCTGTGATGATTAGTCAACGTGTGGCTTTGTTAATTGGTTTATTTGTTAATTTTGCCAAATATTAAATATGATTTACCACATATGTTGTTTATGTGTGCCTCGCCAATGTTAATACCATAGTATTTCCGTAACACCAATGAAAGGACCATGATAGTCAACATCTGTGCTCTGCACCATCAGTTAGGGGTGTAAAATCATATTTTCACAGTGTGTTTGCATTACTGAATTAAACCATGAAGGGAAATAGGTATTGACAATCTAGTTCAGCCTTTGAATCCATGCCACAAAACCTGACAAATAGAATGAGACAGGTGTTTGTAACTGGTGCACATAATAATAGTGAACATGTATGCAAGTGTCAGGGGGTTGTTAACATCTGGTTGTATATAGATATATATACAGTATATATATAATATATATATATATATATATATATATATATATATATATAAATATATATATATATCACATATAATAGTTGTCAAACTGCGAGTTGTCGTCGCGCTTGAGAGCCTCTCAAAGCGAGACGAGCCGTTGTTGAGGCATAGAAGCCTTCCAAGCTTGGAGCACTTAGGCGATGATGTGTTGGGTTTGCGCCAGACATAGCGTTTACTTTGATGACTGAAAAGTTACATTTTAGTCTCATCACAGCACCGTCCTCCATACATTTTGGGAGTCTCCCACATGCCTTTTCGCAAATTCAAAATGTGCCATTTTGTTTTTTGCTGAAAGTAATGGCTTTCTTCGGGCCACTCTGCCATAAAGCCCAATTCTATGGAACGTACGGCTTATTGTCGTCCTATGTATAGATACTCCAGTCTCTGCTGTGGAACCCTGCAGATCCTTCAGGCTTTCCATTAGGTCTCTGTGCTGCCTCTCTGATTAATGCCAGCCTTGCCCGGTCTGTAAATTTTGGGGGCAAAGTATATACATTTATTTATCCACTGTACAATTTTTTTTTATATTTTACACTGTACTTATAAATCTGGCTTCGCCATGAGCGACGAAGGTGATCGTTGTAAATCAGGAAACTTGAAGTACACAAGAAGAGAGGTGTTGTGTGGCAAACAGCATTTCCATGGTTTCAAATATTATTGCCCCATGATTTTTGACGGGCAAGTCACTAGTATATAGATATCCTTATTGCCGAGTCATAGCTTGACTCCCCTGCCTGCCACGTTCATCTTATTAGCAAGGTCACTATTTATTCTGTATAATAGATGCACTAGTGACAGATCTATGTCCAAATACAATAATGTTGTTTTGGAACATTAATCTGGTGTTTCAGAATCATGGTACGGTACAAACAAAAACAAACACTGATAATAGTATGAATAGATAATATTTTATTATCTCCACACCCCGCATTTTGTATTATGTCTGGTTGTCTAGGCGATAAAGACCTACAGAGATAAGAACAAGATATCAATTAGAACAATATATGCATTGACTGCAACATCTTATCTCAACGGCAATATATATTGTACATCAATTGCTTATATATGCAACATAACAACTCTGGGACATAAATGGACAACATTTAAATCCTTACTAAATATACATACACATCGGCATATACCGTGTGGGAATAAAAGTAAAAGGAGTAAATCACAACCCATGTGGCTTAACAATGATTTAAAAATCAAGATACGGAGTAAAAAACAGGCATTTAAATTATACAAACAAGAGGGGACAGAGACTGCTTTACGGGAATACAAGGAAATCAACAAGGCTTGCAAAAGCGTGATTAGACTGGCTAAAATACAAAATGAAAAATGTATTGCAAAAGAAAGTAAGACTAACCCTAAAATATTTTTTAAGTATATTAATAGGAAGAAGGCCAGGAAGGAAGCTACAGGAACATTAGAATGTGAAAAGGGCTGTCTGAAAATTAAGGACCAGGAAAAGGCAGTTGAGCTAAATAGGTTCTTTTCTTCAGTATACACAAGGGAGGTACAAGTGGTTGGGACACTGCAACATAGTGGGGCTACACTACCTATGCCAAATAATTGGTTAACACAGGAAGTAATCCAAAAGAGGTTGGAAAAAATAAATGTTAATAAAGCCCTGGGTCCTGATGGAATACATCCAAGGGTACTAAGGGAACTGGGTTCTGTAAAGGTCCAGAAAGGACTCGCACTAAAAATATTAACCCCAGGCAACTATAATTACCCCATTAACTCATGGTGGTCAATACAGACCACCATAAGGACTTAATTAACCCATTAAAAGGGTTGTTGTGAATGGAACATACTCCGATTGGACTAATGTGGTAAGTGGGGTTCCTCAGGGTTCAGTATTAGGTCCTCTCCTTTTTAACATATTTATTAATGACTTAGAGGTAGGATTGGAGTGTGGGGTCTCCATTTTCGCTGATGACACAAAGTTGTGCAAGGTAATTAAATCAGATAATGATGTGCTTTCCCTCCAAGGGGATTTACATAAAATTGAGGAATGGGCATCTAAATGGCAGATGAGATTTAATACGAATAAATGTAAGGTTATGCATCTGGGAAGGAAAAATAGCCATGCAATTTATAATCTTAATGGAGCAAATCTAGGTGTATCAGATATTGAAAGGGATTTGGGAGTGCTTGTGGACAACCACCTAGGTAACAGTGCTCAAAGCCAAGCAGCAGCTGCAAAGGCCAATAAAATATTAGCATGTATTAAGAAGGGTATAGAAGCCAGGGAAGCAAATATCATTCTGCCACTATACAAATCTCTAGTACGCCCTCATTTGGAATATGGAGTACAATTTTGGGCACCACTTCATAGAAAGGACATTTTGGAGCTGGAAAAGGTACAGAGGAGGGCAGCAAAACTAATAAGGGGAATGGAGGGGCTAAGTTATGAAGAAAGACTAACCAAATTAAACTTATTTTCTCTAGAAAAAAAGGTGTCTAAGAGGAGATATGATTACCTTATATAAATGCATCCAGGGTCAGTATAAAGATTTGTCAGAGGAGCTTTTTGTGCCAAGAGGTTTTCAACTGACAAGAGGACATCCCTTGAGGTTAGAAGTAAAAAGATTCCACGTCAAAGAAAGAAAAGGGTTCTTCACAGTAAGTGTGGTTAATCTGTGGAATTCTCTACCAGAGGAGGTGGTGACAGCGGATTCGATAGATAACTTTAAAAGGGGACTAGATTTATTTCTAATTAAAAAGGGAATTCAGGGTTATCATGGATAATTAGAGAGACAGTATTGATCCAATTGTTTTACATTTCCCTTTGAGACAATTGGCTAAGTCTCGCTTGTGTTTTTTTTTTTTTTCTATTTTCCTTTCTCTGGAGTAATTAATAATAAAAAAATAAAAAAAAACATTAAATAATTTATTAATAATTAACAACTAATGAATTAATAGTTAATCCTCATATTGCAGATCAGAGGAGATCTTAAAAGGTTGAACTTCATGGACTGAAAGTCTTTTTTCAACCTTAAATACTATGTAACTATGTAACTATGTAACATCATATTATTATTACATATATCAAGACATATATAACAGTCAATAAACAATTTTACATTTCCCTTTAAGACAATTGGCTAAGTCTCGCTTGTGTTTTTATTTTTATTTTTTCTATTGGCCTTCCTCTGGACTAATTAATAATAAAAAACAAAAACAAAAAAAAACATTAAATAATTGATTAATAATTAATTAACAACGAATGAATTAATAGTTCATCTGCATATTGCAGATCAGAGGAGATCTTGAAAGGTTGAACTTCATGGACTGAAAGTCTTTTTTCAACCTTAAATACTATGGGCCCTATTAAATTCCAGCCTCGTAAATAAGAGGCTTCTACTTAAGCCCTACGTACTGCAAAGTTTCTCTAACTTACAATGCTATTAAATTAGCCCTGCTGCGAGCAACGTATGAGCTACGCAGCAGGGCCGTACGTATCTACACTGCGTAAATGTACATGAGGAGTGATAGCCTGCGAGATGATATCGCAGGCTCCCACTCCTCATCAATTGCTGCGGGGGTCCTAAAAGGGACCTCTGCGGCAGTCCCCCACATAAGCCCTGCCGTGGGGGGTACTCCAAATCCCCCCCCGGCACCTAAAATTAACCCCCCCTCAATGCGGGGGTCCCCGTCGGGACCCCCGAAGTGTCCTCACATGAACACCTTGCTGCAGGGGTCCATAGGAACCCCCGCAGCACCCACACATTAACCCCTTGCAGCGTGGGTCCCCAATCGGCACCGATCAGGCCCCCTCTGCATTTAAAACTTTTAAATTCCCCGCCGCGGCTCCTTAAAGGGCCCGCTGCACACTAATTGCCAATCCTGGCTGTGGCCCAAAAAATTAACCCCCCTCTATGCTGGGGGTCCCCATCGGGACCCCCGAAGTGTCCCCACATTAACCCCTTGCAGGGGGGTCCCCGATCTGCATAGATCGTGACCCTACTGCAATTCAATTTTAAATTTCCTGCCTCACGGGTCCTTAAAGGACCGTAAAGGTCCAGAAAGGACTCGCACTAAAAATATTAACCCCAGGCAACTATAATTACCCCATTAACTCATGGTGGTCAATACAGACCACCATAAGGACTTAATTAACCCATTAACTCATGGTGGTCAATACAGAGCACCATAAGGCCTTAATTAACCCATTAACTCATGGTGGTCAATCCAGACCACCATAAGGCTCTATTTAACCCATTAACTCATGGTGGTCAATCCAGACCACCATAAGGCTCTATTTAACCCATTAACTCATGGTGGTCAATACAGACCACCATAAGGCCTTAATTACCCCATTAACTCATGGTTGTCAATACAGACCACCATGAGGCCTTAATTAACCCATTAACTCATGGTGGTCAATACAGACCACCATAAGGCTCTATTTAACCCATTAACTCATGGCGGTCAATACAGACCACCATAAGGCTCTATTTAACCCCATTAGTCCCATAAGGATATATTATTACCATTATGGGCCTGTTACAACCCAACATTAACCACATAAGTGCCATGACGGTCCTCAAGGACCATCATGACACTAACTACAAACACTACACTATAACCCCCAATAAACCATTTAATCTAAACTAACTCCCCTCTACACTAATCTATTAACACTTACACTACCTACCTACACTACCTACCCCCTAATAAACCTCCCCAACACTCTAATTACAAAAAATAAAAAAAAACTACCTTACAGAACACAAAAAAACCTACCTTACAGAAAAAAAAACCTACAGTACAGAAAACAAAAAAACCTACAGTACAGAAAAAAAAATACATTACAACCCCACTCCCCACTACAGAAAATAAAAAAATTACACACCTGAAAAGGAAAGACAGATAAACACAATACAATACATACATATAATACATTACATACATTACATACAATACATTACATTACATACATTACATATAATATATTACATGTAATATATTACATATAATATATTACATATAATATATTACATATAATCCAAATCAAATACCCACTATCTATCTAACATACAATCTATTTAATATAAAATAAATCCTAACTATATGAAATACATCCCCCTATCTATCTAATATACAATAAATCCTAACTACATACACAGACCCTAATTCTAAGGTAAAATAAAAAAATTACAGTCCTAACTACACAGACCCTAATTCTAATCTAAAATAAAATAATTAAGAGCACTTACCTTTAAGATGTTGCTTCAGATCACTAACCTAGGGGTAAAACAAAACAAAATAATTAGTAGAAAACATTAACATGAAATAAATAAACATTATATACATTCTAAATAATATACTCACCTTTCCATCATGTCCCGTCACTGTTTAGCTCTTCCGGCGCGGCCCTGTTAAAAAAACCCAATACATTAATACATTAATACAATATATAAACAATAAATAAAATAAACATATAAACATCTAAATATACATTTAACTTACCTCCCCGCGATGTCCCCGGCCTTCTCTCCTTCAGCCCCGGCTGGGCCGCGGAACCATCCGCGCTCTAAAAAAAAAAAAAAAAAACTAACGGAGGTCTGCACTTGCAGACCTCCCCGACGCTAATGAGCCTCCCAGAGTCCTTTCCGGGAGGAAATTGGCATTGGCGGCTTGTGATTGGCTGAAAAAGCTGTCTATCAATTTCAGCCAATCAAAAGTCGTCAATGTGTGAGCCAATCAGGATGGGATACACCCCAATATCCCACCCTGATTGGCTAAAACACTTGTCTATCTTTATGGGAACCAATCACAAGGCTCAGATGCCTTCAGCCAATCACTATGGGATACACCCCCACGGAGTGATTGGTAGAAGACATCTGCGCATCCTGATCATGTTTCCGCCCTGAACTGCTACGGACCAGTGCATGGTTTACGGTTTCGGCTTTCGACCCGTAACTTGTTCAATTTGAATAGCAAAGTAACTCAAGCGCGCCTGTAGTTAGAATTATCAGGCCTAGTCAATTGGGCTCAGGCCTGCAGGTTACAAAATATTTCATACTGGGAATTGCTAGTATAAAGTAACGGTGCTTCAAGTCTCAATGGAGAGTCAATAACATCAGTAATACTTTATAACCCAAAGTATAACTGATTAGTAATCTTGGGGTCTAGAAAAACTCCAACAGCCAGTGCCCCCTTTTATATGAGCAACAGCAAATATGATTGCCTATAGTACATGAGTAAAAATGTACAAAAAAAATAAACCAGTTCTGCATATATCTTCATTTAATGCTGGTATTCTAATAATAATTATTTGGGTTTAAAACCCAGGTCCGCCACTGCTTCCTCACGTCATTGTCATTCCTCAAGTCTTTTTTTTTTAGATGTCTGGGAACTGTTTCCTGTTCTTTCATACTCCTTTTACTCTATCATCTTGTCATCAGTTATTAATATTCAAGTGTCCATTTAATTTTTTTTACCATTCATTTTAATTATTTTTCTTTTACTTTCATTATGATATGTTTGCGTTTCTCCGGCATGACTTACTTTCTCTTTCACATGCTTTAATTTTCTTTCTATTTTCTTATTCCTCATCTTTATTTTCATTCTCTCTTAACTTAAATGTCTTATTTTTTTACTTCTGTCACTTGCCTATCAAGTTTAACTTTGCTGCATTATTTCCCTACTTGCACTTGCATCTGCTTTTTATTCAGGTATTTTATTATTCGTCCTTTTAGTTTTATCTCTTGTCACTGATGTTTGACTTCCCTTTAACCCTTATTCATTTATTTGATTTGATTATATTCTCTTATTTTCATAGAGCGTCATTCAATTCGGGGCTTGCAACTCGATCGAGCCAAATGCCTGCGATTGAGTTGCGGGCTCCATTTGGTCCCTGATTGCGATGCTATTCAGTTGTCAGGGCAGGCAAGTTCGGTGCCGGTCCTGAAAATCGGAACACCATGCCGTTAAATGTAGCTTGAACATGTTAGGGGAGCAAGCCTGTAACTCCTGATGCAGAAACAGACAATGGAAACAGAGATCCTCATCATGTCCAACCTCCAACCGGTAACTCATAAGTGAAGGCCGTAGGACTTTGAAATCCAACCTCCATTTTTCAAAGTCCTACGGGCTTCAACCTCCAAGCCTGTTGGACTTTGAAAAATAGAGGTTGGATTTCAAAGTCCTACGGGCTTGCAGGTTGAAGCCCGTAAGACTTCACATTGATTGCCGTGATCAATATAACATAAGACCTAATATCACTTTCACTCTTCATAAAAGTACAGTATTGCTTTTTTATTTGCTTTTAAAGTGCTCTGATTTGTCATTAAGCCCTTTGCCAGACCTCCTTGGTACCCTTAACATGTGGTTATATATTTGCCATTTGCAGGCTTGACGGAATGGTTAGCGAGGGGGATTTGGAACAAGTGAACAGCGATTTTAGAGTTGCGACAGTGAAAGATCAAAGGCTTGGAGGGCATAAACTCGCGAATTTTAAAATCGCTATAAATCGCAGCTTGGAGCCCCTAACTCAGTCGGAGCTGAAAAGTTAAATTTTAGTCTCATCACAGCACCTTCCTCCATACATTTTGGGAGTCTCCCACATGCCTTTTCGCAAACTCAAAATGTGCCATTTTGTTTTTTGCTGAAAGTAATGGCTTTCTTCGTTCAACTCTGCCATAAAGCCCAACTCTATGGAACGTACGGCTTATTGTCGTCCTATGTACAGATACTCTAGTCTCTGCTGTGGAACCCTGCAGCTCCTCCAGGGTTACCTTAGGCCTCTGTGCTGCCTCTCTGATTAATGCCCTCCTTGCCCGGTCTGTGAGTTTTGGGGGCAAAGTGTATACATTTTTTTTATTCACTGTACACATTTTTTTTTATATTTTACACTGTACTTATATATCTGGCTTCGCAATGAGCGCCGAAGGTGATCGTTGCAAAGCAGGAAACTTGAAGTACACAAGAAGAGAGGTGTTGTGTGGCAAACAGCATTTCCATGGTTTCAAATATGATTGCCCCATGATTTTTGACTGGTAAGTCACTAGTATATAGATATCCTTATTGCTGAGTCATGGCTTGAGTCCCCTGCCTGCCACGTTCATCTTATTAGCAAGGTCACTATTTATTCTGTATAATAGATGCACTAGTGACAGATCTATGTCCAAATACAATAATGTTGTTTCTGGTGTTTCAGAATAATGGTACAGTACAAACAAAAACAAACACTGATAATAGTATGAATAGATAATATTTTATTATCTCCACACCCCGCATTTTGTATCATGTCCGGTTGTCTAGGCGATAAAGACCTACAGAGATAAGAACAAGATATCATTTAGAACAATATATGCATTGACTGCAACATCTTATCTCAACGGCAATATATATTGTACATCAACTGCTTATATATACAACATAACAACTTTCTCACCTACCTCTTGCGAAGCACTGGGCCCCCACCCTCCGTGGCTGGGTGCTTCCTCCCTCTACAATGGTCACAAGGGGGTTGGAGGGATGGTGCATCCAGGATCTGTCACTCCTGTACAGGCGTCTGGTCTTCTCTGATCATGTGAGCCATTCATGCATAGTGCTCCATTACTCGGTTGTGCCTTCTTGTCTCCTCATATACTAGAATTATGGTTTTGGCCTTGCAGTAGCTACTGTATCTCCAGTGCCCTTTCATTATGTTCTCTGGTCTGTAGCATGAAGTTGGTATTATGCTGCTTATCTTCCTTGATGTGCCTCAGGAAGTCCTGCCCGGGTTTTTGTGGAGAGGTGTGTGTTCTCCCACTGGACAGATTTGGACTGGCTGTGAGCCGTGGTGATCAGCTGTGTCCCCATCTGCTGGAGCACCATCGGCTGTGTCCCATCTGCTGGGGCTCCATTGACTGTGTCCACATCTGCTGGGGCACCATCAGCTGTGTCCCCATCTGCTGGGGCACCATCAGCTGTGTCCCCATCTGCTGATGACACATCTGCTGGGGCACCATCTGTGGGGCACTATCTTCTGGAAACACATCTGCTGGGGCACCGTCAGGAGTGGATTCCCATAGGGTTCCTGATAAGCCATCATCCCCATGTCAGGTCTCATGGACATAGTGCTCGGGTCAAAGGGCTGGGCCCGGTGCCACAGTGCGTGCGAGGGCCTGGGGGGGGGTTCTTTAATGGTCCTGCTGCTGCTGCTCTGGCTCTAACTCACTCTCTCTAACACTCTCTATCTCTCTCTGACACTTGCTATCTCTCTTTCAGTCTCTATCTATCGCTCTCTCTTTTTCTCACGTTCAAAAACCCTCCAATGCCTAGAACTCTATGTTCACTTGCTCTCTACAACACAGTCACAGATTTAAGAATTTAGCAGCCTTTTTAACCGTTACTAGCGGCCTTGACTGCCGTCCTCTTCTTCCTATAGGTTAATTGACATTTGCCTATCTTGCAACTTACAGCATTGGCGTCAATTATCAGATGGGAGATCCGTAAGCGTTCCGCCTGAAAACAGTGTTTACGGGCTTGAGGCTGTGGCTCGTAACTCGTTTCCAGCTTGATTTTAATTTCAAGCCTGCAGCCGTTGCGGGTGTCACATTGAACTTTCAATTTAATCAGGCTGATGGAGGTGACATGTCAATCAAATAGCAAATCACTAAATATGAGATATGAATGTAGCTAATGTAATAGTACAAGTGTGTGGCCTGATATGTATTAACTCATTGATACCCGAGATTGATATAACCCCGAAAATTACTTATTAAAAATGTCATTTTATATTCCATATTTACAGGCTTGAGACTGTTGTGCAATAAATTCTAATGCCTAGCATCACTTTCCCCTTATTATGAAGTGCAGTATTGATTTTTTATTTGCATTTCAAGTGCTCCGGACTTGTCATTATGCCCTTTGCGGGTCCTCTTTGGTACCATTAACTTGTGGTTTGATTTTTGCCATTTGCGGGCATGAAGGAGTGGTTAGCGAGGGGGAATCCGAGCAATTGAATAGCAATTTGCGATTTTAGCGTTCAGAAGTCTTCCAGCCGTGAAAGATCAATCTCTTGGAGGGCATTAACTTGAGATTTTAAAAATCACTATGAATCGCAACTCGGAGCCCGTAACTCGATCGAGCCCACAAAAAGTTGTCATTGAATAGCAAATTAAGTTAATAGCTAAATTTCCGAGCCCGGATGTCCCGAAAGCTCAATTGAATGAGGCTCACAGTATTTAATACATTGCTTTTTATGCAAATATGCTGCTGTGAGATCTACCATTTTGTTTTCCGTTGACTTACTTCCTGAGGTGGAAAGAGACTTTGAAAAACAGGAAGGTTCTACCTGAACACTGGGAATGTGGCATCTACAACTGCCAGTGCATTCATTGGATTGAATGGAAAGCACATTAGTTTATAAGGACAAACTCTGTTAAGAAAGTAACAGGCAGGATCAGATGATAAAAAACTTGTATACAGTAAACTCTCAGTTATCCGGCACACACAGAGATTGCCATATGCCGGATAACTGTAGTTCCCGGTTGCTTTAGAGTCACTATTCCAGTCCCACACAGAACCATACACAATGAGCCTCATTCAATTGAGCCCTCGGGAGATGTGGGCGTCTGTAAGTTATTTTGCTATTCAATTGATGTCTTTTTGCGGGATCCAACCGGGTTTCTGGCTTCGGCCTCCGATTCCTTGCGATGGTTAACATCGCAAGTTACAGCCAGTCCAAGCCTTTGATCTTTCACGGCTCCAAGAGTTACAATCGCTAAAATCGCAAATCGCTGTTCAATTACTAAGACCCCAAACCCGCCAATATTTTCACACTCGTAAACGGCAAATGTAGAAGATTATCCTACGAGTACTAGAGAGGACCCTCAAAGGGGTTAAAGACATATCCGTAGCACTGAAAAAGCAAATAAAAAATTAATACTGCACTGTAAATAACGGGGAAAGAGATGAAAGACATTAGAATTAATTGCACAACAGTCCCAAGCTTGCACACTGGCAATAAAAAATATATTTATTTTATGTTTCATTTTGGGGTTCGATCGATCTCGGGAATCAATGAGTTAATATATATAGGGCCATCCACATGGACTGGAACTGTATTGCATTCATTTTTATTATTTAGTATTATGCGTGTTTGCGAGTCTGATCGCATAGCGGACCCCGGAACCTAATTGATTGACATGTAACCTCCATCTTAAACTGATGTAATGATGGCAGTCTCATTTTCTTTTTGCTGTTTCTAAATCGGGAGATACGACCTTGATTAATTGATCATGTTTCCGCCCTGAACTGCTACGGACCAGTGCATGGTTTACGGTTTCGGCTTTCGGCCCGTAACTTGTTCAATTTGAATAGCAAAGTAACTCAAGCGCGCCTGTAGTTAGAATTATCAGGCCTTGTCAATTGGGCTCAGGCCTGCAGGTTATAAAATATTTTATACTGGGAATTGCTAGTATAAAGTAACGGTGCTTCAAGTCTCAATGGAGAGTCAATAACATCAGTAATACTTTATAACCCAAAGTATTACTGATTAGTAATCTTGGGGTCTAGAAAAACTCCAACAGCCAGTGCCCCCTTTTATACGAGCAACAGCAAATATGATTGCCTATAGTACATGAGTAAAATTGTCATCAGTTATTAATATTCAAGTATCCATTTAATTTTTTTTACCGTTCATTTTAATTATTTTTGTTTCACTTTCATTTTGATATGTTTGCGTTTCTCTGGCATGACTTACTTTCTCTTTCACATGCTTTAATTTTCTTTCTATTTTCTTATTCCTCATCTTTATTCTCATTCTCTCTTAACTTAAATGTCTTATTTTTTTACTGTCACTTGCCTATCAAGTTTAACTTTGCTGCATTATTTCCCTACTTGCACTTGCATCTGCTTTTTATTTAGGTATTTTATTATTCGTCCTTTTAGTCTTGTCACTGATGTTTGACTTCCCTTTAACCCTTATTCATTTATTTGATTTGATTACCGTATTTTTCGCCCTATAAGACGCACCGGCAGATAAGACGCACCTAGTTTTTAGAGGAGGAAAACAAGAAAAAAAAAAATCTGAATCAAACACAAATACACTCAAACACAAATACACTTTACACACAGATACACACCTACATTACACACAAATATATATATATATATATATATATATATATATATATATATATATATATAGATACACATACATACATATACATACACACATAAATATACATACACATACATACATATATACACACATACATACACACACATACATATCCATATACTGCAGCATTTGGGAGCCATTGACCCTCCCTGACCCTCCCTGACCGTCCTGATCCTCCCTGACCCCCCTGATCCTCACCTTTATAGAGACACATACATACATATACATACACACATAAATATACATACACATACATACATATATACACACACACACACATACATACACACACACATACATACATACATACACACATACATATACATACACACATACATACATACACACATACATACACACACACACACACATCCATATACTGCAGCATTTGGGAGCCCTTGACCCTCCCTGACCCTCCTGATCCTCCCTGACCCCCCTGATCCCCCTGATCCTCACCTTCCTTCTGATCTCTGCCATCTTGATCTCACCCCAGCGCTTCCTACCAGCACTCCACGTGTACTGCAGCGTTGCGTGTGTGACGTCACTAGGACGCACCGGCCGACGCGATGCTGGTAGGAAGCGCTGGGGTGAAATCAAGAGGACAGAGGCAGTTTCAAAAGGCATATTCGCCGTATAAGACGCACCAACTTTCCTCCCCCAGTTTTGGGGAAGAAAAAGTGCGTCTTATACGGCGAAAAATACGGTATATTCTCTTATTTTCATAGAGCGTCATTCAATTCGGGGTTTGCAACTCGATCGAGACAGCTAAATGCCTGCGATTGAGTTGCAGGCTCCATTTGGTCTCTGATTGCGATGCTATTCAATTGTCAGGGCAGGCAAGTTCGGTGCCGGTCGCGAAAATCGGAACAACATGCAGTTGAACGTAGCTTGAACATGTTAGGGGAGCAAGCCTGTAACTCCTGATGCAGAAACAGACAATGCAAACAGAGATCCTCATCATGTCCAACCTCCAACCGGTAACTTATAAGTGAAGGCCGTAGGACTTTGAAATCCAACCTCCATTTTTCAAAGTCCTACGGGCTTCAACCTCCAAGCCTGTTGGACTTTGAAAAATAGAGGTTGGATTTCAAAGTCCTACGGGCTTGCAGGTTGAAGCCCGTAAGACTTCACATTGATTGCCCTGATCAATATAACATAAGACCTAATATCACTTTCACTTTTCATAAAAGTACAGTATTGCTTTTTTATTTGCTTTTAAAGTGCTCTGATTTGTCATTAAGCCCTTTGCCAGACCTCCTTGGTACCATTAACATGTGGTTATATATTCGCCATTTGCGGGCTTGACGGAATGGTTAGCGAGGGGGAATCGGAACAATTGAACAGCGATTTTAGAGTTGCGACAGTGAAAGATCAAAGGCTTGGAGGGCATAAACCTGCGAATTTTAAAATCGATATAAATCGCAGCTTGGAGCCCCTAACTCAGTCGGAGCCTGCAAACTGACGTCAATTGAAAAGCAAAATAACTTGCTGGCTACAGCCCGGATATTCCGAAAGCCTCAATTGAATGAGCCTCATATTGTCCATATCATCCATTAAAATCATTAATAAAAGCTTATCATGCTTAAAAGGATATGAAAGTTTACTGGATTGTGAATGCATGTGATAGAGGAGAATTAGTAGTGTATGCAAACATGTTTTGCATGAAAAAATCCCCCAAAAAACATTTAAACACTTACATTGAAGTCAGCAAAATCTATTGTAATTTCTGAAAGTTGAACATTAGGGTTAATACCCTCAAAATCCAGGCTAAATTAGCATCATATTTAAAATTATTTGTTTTGGCAAATCAGGTTAGCTGAAACTTTTGAATTACCTCTGGGTTCCAGTTTGTGCTGAATAGCAGCATGGGATATGTAGTGTATCACTGATATGTGCTATGTATTGCTGCTGACATACAGACAGGAAACTGCAAGGCGATGATCTGAGCCAACAACAGCAGGTAAATAGTGGGTTAATATTGCTCCCCTGATGCTGTATGCTGATTGGGGATCAGATGCCTGTGTAGACACCCCCTGGAGGTGTGAAAGTAATCATTAGAGGGATTTTTAGATATTAATAAAAATAAAATGTTTATGAGATGTGCTGCATACAAATAGGCTGCTTTTTGCCTATAGAGTGCAGAAATGTATTAATTCAGAAACTTTCATATGCCTTTAATGTACTAATTATTAAAGGTATATAGAAGTTGTGAGATATCATGTCTTTTAAGTTTGTCTGATTGGGCATGTCTCATAGCATATACTTCAATTGAGTAATTCTATATATTTGTAATTCAAAGTACATTTGACATTTCTTGTTTGAGCTACACCCCAAGGCACCTATGTAGACAGAGTTGTGTCCTAGTGAATCAGCTGTCAGTATCATGGCTGCCTCCCGAGCAGTTTTGCCTCAGCCATTGAGAGGGAAACGGTAGCACAACTTTTGGGCGCACGAGACGTGCGCGCCGCCATGTGCGGGCCCACAAAGGCTGATAAATGCATGAACCCACACCAGCACGGCAGTACAGCCCGCTGCACTCAACCTCTCCCCCACCTCCTTCTCCAGCTTTCCAACCCTGAATAATCACCCTCTCCCCAAGTACCCACCAGTATTCACCCTCTCTTTCCCCAGTATTCACCCTCCTTAGTACTCAACCTGTTTTCCCCAGTCCTCACCCTCTCCCCATTTCACCCTCCCCGGTACTCAACCTCTGTCGCTCCATACTCACCCACTCTCCTCAGCTCTCCCTCCTTCCCTCAGTACGCACCCTTTCTTCCCAGCTCTCTCTCTCCCCACTACTCATTCTGTCTCTCTCCAAGTTACAAGCTTGAAAAAATGGTGATAGTTAAGCTCGTAACTTACAGCCTCCAGAAGCTTTTGATCTGTCACTTTGGCAAAGCTATGAGCAGCTTCGGCGCTCATTGCGTGCCGCACAAGGAGTGACTTTGCGGCCTATTGCTGGCCTTGGCCAACCCGCCACTTGTTTTTTCCCCACCTCTCCCTCCCTTGTGTCTCCTTCCCCCCTCCCCTGTGTCTCCTCCCCCTCTCTCCCCTGTGTCTCCTTTCCACCCTCTCCCTCCCCTATGTCTCCTCTCCCACTCTCCCTACCCTGTGTTTCCTTTCCTCCCTCTCCTGTACCTCCTTTCCCCCTCTCCCCTTCCCCCTCTCCCTCCCCTGTGTCTCCTTTGCCTCCTCTATTCCTCTCCTGTTCCTCCTTCTCCCCTCTCCCTTTCCGTGTCTCCATTCCCCCTCTCCCTCCCCCCTTGTGTCTCCTTTTCCCCTCTTCTCTCCCTTTCTCCCCTTGTGTCTCCTTTCCCCCTCTCCCTCCCCTGTGTCTCTTTCCCCCCCTCTCCCTCCCTTGCCTCTCCGTACCCCTCCTCTCCCTTCCTTGTCTCCTTACCCTCCTCCTGTGCCTCCCCTGTTTCTCATACCTGGATGCAACATGGTTCACACATAAATTCTGTTCATAGCTACCAAATGAACATTTGCTTCATTGCTTCCAGACAAACGATGTGAGTCATATAAAATAAGGAGTTGGAATCATTCCAAGGATTCACATAGGTAAGATTCATTTAAAACTATTTTAATTGCACACTGTTTTTTAGCTTAACATTGATGGACTGGATACTCATTGCCTTTTACCTTGTGCTTACAATGGCCCTTTAGTAGTAGGAAAGATAAAAATAAAAAAAAAGTGGTTTGAAAAAGCCTAGATCTGTTCCTCTATCTCTGAATACCTCTCTCTATTTCTGTCTCAGAGTTGAATTGGTATATTTACTGTTCAGGTTTTACATTATGTGGAAAATATGAAATATTCCTTGCAAAAAACAAAAAGTACCTTTTTTTCTATCAATCAATACTTTATCATGTTAACAAAATTAGTAATATCACATCAAGTTAAAATATTTTGTAAAAGCACCGGGATTCACCAAGTATAGTCATAAATATAACAGCTTTACATTTATATATAACCTACTAGGTCATAAAGTTTTTTTTATTTTTATTATTAATTATGTATGGTAATAACACCCTATAATTCATGGGAACCCATCTTATTTAAAGAAATTCACATGTTTCAAGAATATATGTAAGTTTATTCATTTTATATACTTCAAGTGCATTTGCTTTATTGCTTGATTCTTTCTGTTGCCAAATGTCTAGAAAATTTCAGGATCTCTCATGATTAGCCTATTAGATTTTTAAAATGAAATACATGGACAAATGGGTGCAAAAACAAGTGTTATCTCATGACTCCCAGCTGTCTCTTTCCTGGGGGACAATCAATATTTCCCCATTGTCTCTCTTACCCTCCAAAATGTCCCCCTTTTGAAGCAAAGTCCCACATTTAACAATTAATCTGCATATTGTATATCTGAAGAGATCTATAAAGGTTCAACTTGATGGACTAAAAGTATTTTTTCAACATCAAGGAACTATTTTTGTTGTTTAGTCATTCAGTCGTGTCCAACTCTCCATGACCCTATGGACCGCAGCACGCCAGGTACATCTGTCGGTCACCACCTCTCTGAGCTCGATTAAGTTCATGTTCATCTCTTCAATGATCTCATCTATACATCTCCGCCTCGGCCATCCCCTTCTTCTTGTGCCTTCAATCTTTCCCAGCATTAGAGTCTTTTCTAGGGAATCTTGCCTTCTTGTGATATGGCCAACATATTTGAGCTTCAGCCTTATGATCATAGCTTCCAGTGAACAGTTTGTCTAGATTTCCTGAAGTACTGATTTATTGGATCTTTTCGCAGTCCAAGGTATTCTAAGCAGTTTTCGCCAACATCACAATTCAAAGGCATCAATTCTATGGCGCTCAGCCTTCTTTATGGTCCAGCTCTCATATACGTATGTTACAACTGGGAATACTATAGTTCTAACTATGCAGACCTTTATTGATAGTGTAATGTCTTTACTTTTTACTAGCTTGTCCAGACTTGCCATAGCTTTCCTCCCCAGAAGCATACGTCTTTTAATTTCCTGGCTACAGTCACCATCTAAAGAGATCTTGGATCCCAGGAAAATAAAATCTGTCACTGCCTCCTCTTCTTCCCCATCTATTTTCCAGGAACTGATATTGCCGTTTGACAAAATCTTAATTTTTTTAATGTTGAGCAGCAGGCAAGATTTTGCACTTTCTTTTTTTACATGTATTAATATGTCCTTTAGGTCCTCCTCACTTTCAGCCATCAGAGTAGTATCATCGGCTTATCTGAGACTGTTGATGTTTCTTCCAGCAATATTGATTCCGGCTTTGGACTCATCCAGCCCTGCTTTACGCATGATGTACTCTGCATATAAGTTGAATAAATAAGGTGACAATATACAACCTTGCCGTACACCTTTTCCTATCTTGAACCATTCTGTTGTCCCATATGCTGTTCTGACGTGGCTTCTTGGTCCATATACAAATTCCTCAGGAGGTGGATGAGATGATCAGGTACTCCCATCTCCTTAAGAACTTGCCACATTTTGTTGTGATCCACACAGTCAAATGTTTTAGAATTGTCTATGAGGCAAAAGTAAATGCTTTTCTGGAACTCTCTTGCTTTCTCTATTATCCATCAGACATTGGCAATTTGATCTGTTGTGCATCTTCCTCTGCGGAACCTGGCTTGCACATCTGGTAGTTCCCGGTCCATATATTGTTGGAGCCTGGCTTGTAGGATCTTAAGCATTACCTTTCTGGCAGGTGAAATTAGTGCAATTGTTTGATAATTGGAATAATCTTTGGTGCTGCCTTTTTTGGGGATTTGGACCTTTTCCAGTCTATTGGCCACTGTTGAGTTTTCCAAATTTGTTGGCATAAGGCAAGCAGCACTTTCTCAGCATCTTCCTGTAAAATTGTGACTAGTTCAATTGGCATTCCACCAACTCTTGCAGCCTTGTTATTAGTAAGGCATCCTAGGGCCCATCTCACTTTGCTCTCCAAGATGTCTGGCTCCAGCAGAAGTCATCACTGCTGTAAAGTTCCTTCCTGTATTTATCTTCAGTGTAGTCTTGCCACCTCTTCTTTATCTGATCTTCTTCTATTAAGTCTCTACCATTTTTGTCTTTTATCACGCCCACTTTGGCATTAAAGGTTCCTTTGAGATGCCCAATTTTCTTGAAGAGATCTCTTGACTTTCCTATTCTGTTATCTTCTTCTATCTCTTTATACTGGTCACTGTAGAAACTCTCCTTGTCTCTTCGTGCTATCCTCTGGAATTCTGCATTCTGTTGGAGAAATCTTTTCCTAACACCACCAACTTTCACTTTCCGTCTTTCCTGGGCTACTTTCAAAGCCTCATCAGACAGCCAGTTTTCCTTCTAAGTTTTCTTTATTTTGGGGATATTCTTTGTGGCTGTTTCCTGGATAATGTTGCAAACTTTGTTCCAGAGTTTTTCAGGCATCCCTTAAATCTTTACTTCCACTGCATATTCACAAGGGATATTATTTATTTCGTATCTGCATGATTTTCCCTCTTTTCTTCAGTTTAATTCTGGACTTTGCAATAAGAAGTTCGTAGTCTGAGCCGCAGTGAGCTCTAGGTCTTGTTTTTGCTGACTGTATAGAGCTCCTCTATCTTTAGCTACAAAATATATAGTCAATCGTCCAAATTGTAGTTACTGTAGCCCCTAATGTAGCCCGCAAAAGTTACTGCTATTAAATTGGCCTCTTTTAGCTACCCGCTATCGATCTGCGGGTTACAGGCTGAAAATGAACTGCGGTTGTCTGTCAAACCCGCAATCGCTAAAATCACAAATCACTATTAAATTGCACAATTCCTCAAACCCGCAATTGTTTTGCATCCGTAAATGGCAAATGTAGCCAAAAATCCTACGAGCTCAAGAAAAGGATTCGCAAGGGGATTAAACACCTATTTGTAGCACTGTATAAGCAAATAAAAAAATCTATACTGCACTTTAAAAGATGGGGAAAGCGATATAAGGCATTATAATCAATTGTACAACAGTCTCAAGCTCACAAATATGTAATAAAACATTTTTTTAATGTGTAATTTCTGTGTTATATCAATCCCGGAAATCAATGGTTTAATATATATCAATGAACTTGCATGGACTAGAATAGTAGATTTATAGATTTTTTTTTTATTGCAACGGATTGCTGGATTGCGAGTCAAATCGCAAATTGGACTTCTGAACATTAATTGATTGTGGTTTAACCTCCATGTTTTACTGATGTCATGTTGACGGTCTCATTTACTATTGGCTGTTTAAAAATTGGTAGTTACAAGCTTGCTTAATTGATGTTGATGTTGGTGCATGGTTTACGGTTTTGGCTTTCGGACATGTATTTACAGTCTTGTACAATTTTATCGATCTGTAACAGGTGCAAATTTCAAGCCCTCAGAATTACGGGCTGTATGAAGCCAACTGTGGACTTGGAATTTAATAGGGGCCTATGTATTTATTGGTAAAACCCTGTTCTCCAGCTCTAACCATGCCCCAATTTCACAGGTTCCTCTTTTTGTTTTCTCTAAAAGACTAAAAAGATAGGAGCCTGGAGTGCATTGTGTACATATTAAGTGTGCATTCCTTTAAAACTTAAAACCTATAACACATATGTTTTCAAGAATATGTGTTCCTCTTCGGCCATTTGAATTGTTGTGAGGTATGCTATTGACATATTTTACTTATATACGTAGTCAAAGTAAATATGCCATGTTTAGCACTAGCGCTATACATAAGTTAAGTTCCAGGCAAAGACAAATTCAAAATTAATTTTTCAAGATTCACTCAACACAGGGTCTCTACCAGATGACTGGAGAAAAGCAGAGGTGAGCAAGAACAAATTTGGGGAATTTTAGACCAGTGAGCCTCACTTCTGTAGTGGGGAAGCTTTTAGAAGGGTTAATAAGGGATAATATACAAGAATATGTCTATTTGAACAGGGTTATAAGTAGGAGTCAACATGGATTTATGAAGGATAGGTCATGTCGAACAAATCTAATTAGTTTCTATGAGGAGGTTAGTCGGAACCTGGATCAAGGCAACTCAGTGAATGTAGTCTTTTTGGATTTTGATACAGAGCCACATGGGAGACTATTGTCCAAAGTAAGAGATACAGGAATTGCAGTAAATATCTGCTCATGGATCACAAACTGGCTTAAAGACAGGAAGCAAAGGGTTGTGGTAAATGGAATATACTCTGATTGGACTAATACAGTAAGTGGGGTTCCTCAGGGTTCAGAATTAGGTCCTCTCCTTTTTAACATATTTATTAATGACTTAGAGGTGGGACTGGAAAGTAGTGTCTCCATTTTTGCTGATGACACAAAGTTGTGCAAGGTAATTAATTCAAAGAGTTTACTTGAGGCACCAGCACACTTAGGGCACTTTTGGATCCCCCCTGGGTCGAGATCATGACTCCAGGAGTGGTCCTGGGTGAGTTCCTTTGCTAAGCCTATAACAGGCCCAAGGGAGCAAGATACCTATGGCTCTCCTCATTTGGCGCCCCAAATTCAGGAGAGTGAAAGTGAGTGCGTCTCAGCAGAGCTGCAGCTGACAGGGGGTAAGATCGCTCCCTTAACAGCGGAGGCCTGAAGTGTAGGAACATCAGACAGTGGCAGCCGTCTGCCCCCACGTGGTGGAGGTTCCCTCAAAAGGACTGAGCTGGCGGGAGATCTCCAACGGCCAGGTGTGAACGCACTATAGTGGCAATGTGAATGTCCCACCGAAGCACCAAGGAGTTTATCCCCAATTCCCCTGCTAAGCCTCCATTTCCCAGATTGTTAACACAATCAACATACACTAATAGTGGCCAGAAAGAATCAATTTGCTGTGATTGGGGGCTTTGCTGTATCCTGCAACATTCTGCAAGCTCAAGCATTGCTGCAGCCAAGCTCTCATTACATAATCTCCAAAGGCCTGTGCAAAGTGTTTGGGACTGAGCTGTCTTATCTTCTTGCCTCCTGATCCAACTGTAGGGGAGGTAGCCTATAACTATTCCTTGGCAGCTAACTTTTTCATGCTGTTTGAATTGCAGATAAAGCAATCTGACTATTGAATATCAGCTATAACTGGGATACACTGCACTCTGCTGGGCATAGATGTACTTTCACTTCAGTGTGACAAATGTTTGGACTTTTTATCATGTAAGCAATTGGGCTAACTGGAGCCAATGCCAGGATCCTCAAGCACCTTCTGAGCCATCATTAACTGTTGATCAAAGTGGAGTTGTCTCAGCTATCTGAGGAATAAAAGCGGCAGTGATAAGGGTATAACATTTTTAACTTAGGTCATAGCGTAGAATTTCTAATTCAAATAAAATGGGAAACCAAAGAAAAACCTCCCAGCCAAGAGCAGACCACTTCCCTAAGCAAACGCCTAATTCCACCCCGAGGCAAGAAATTATGCCGGACTCCCCTTCTGACTCTGAGGGGGAACGGGATTCAGGGATATCATACACCAATGTAAATCTATCAGACTTTTCACTAGCAAACTGCTACAGTCATGCCTCTAGCTGGTTGTAAAAAACTAAAACAAGATATTCTAGATCTACGTCAACGAACACATGCTTTGGAGTCTGTTACAGACCAGATTATTGAAATGCAAACCCAAGATACGGTTGAGATCTCAGCCAATGCTACACAAATACTGAACCTCGAGACAAAGTTAGAGGACCTAGAGAACAGATCAAGAAGACATTACATTCACCTGAGAGTGGTTCCTACAGCCGTCCTGGACCTTATTCCATACTTGAGAGCAGTGGTCACTGCAATCTTACCATCTCTCCCATCAGAGTCCTGGGAAATCGGACAGGCACATCATGTCATGGAAGGGCCGTCCACATCTAACCAACCTAACGATGTGACTCTCTGCTTTATTCTCCAAAAAATGAGGGGTCTGTTATTACAAATGGCAAGAAAACTGCCGTCTATCACAGGCCCAGACAGGGCTGCTCTTCAAGACTAGCAGGCCTGGCTCCAACTACTTTATTTAATCACAGACAGCTGAAACCTGCCCATTTGATTTTGTCAAGAAACCAGATCAATTATAGATGTGGCTTCCCCTTCTGCCTATCTTTTCAACATGCTTCTAGTACATATAACTTCCACTTTCTCTTCAGCGATTGGGTCTCCTGCAAGAGGGGTAGCTACCTGATCAACAGGCCAGCCCATCCTCTCAAAGATCGAATAAGGAGTGGTCTGAGGTTCCTTTACCCAAGCGTCAGAGACGCCAACGCTCAGAGTGAGATACTCATCCGGTAGCGACTAAATCTAGCTCTTCTGTAGACTGAAACAACTACTGTACAATGATTTATGGTTTTTGACTTTCCATGCAGGACTTTGTGGCTAACCGAAGAATATTCATATTCCAATTAATATTGTAAAAATGTTTCTATAGTTTCAGGTCACTTACTTGGTGGTAAAGATTTATATACAGTATATTATGTTCTGACTAGCAAAACAGTAGGGCACATGAGAGGATCTATAGAACTGCTCTATAATGTTAATTAATATCAAAAGTTGAAAGCTTAATGCTTGGCCCTATAGGCCTATATTGATGCACCAAGTAATAGTTTTATGCTGCTAGTGCTATGTATCTTAATTGACAATTGGGTTAAACATGTGGCCTAGGAAATCTCAGATGAGCCCCCAGGGCTGCATGAGCAAAGTCTATTTTTTGTAAAAAACATTTTCTGCAAAAATTGAAGGTGAAAGAGTAGCTTACTAAACATGTTTCTGACATTTAGGCTCAAGTTGCAATTCCAAGTTTGACTACCTATTCTAGAGATGCCGCGGACAGTTCGCCCGCGGACTATTCGCAGTGATTTTGGCTCTTTCGTGCTCGCATCGGACGGAGGACACATGCGCTTTTCGGTCCGCCCCCTATTCTTTATCATTGAGGAAACTTTGACCCTGCACCTCACAGTCAGCAGACACATTCCAGCCAATCAGCAGCATACACTCCCTTCCAGAGACTTCCATCTGAAGGACAGCATACATTTTAGAATCATTCTGAAGCTGCATTCGTTGTGAGAGGACAGATAGTGTAGCTGCTGGAGATTTAATAGGGAAATAGATAGCCAGGCTGTGTATTTAGCTTCCACTACAGACCTGAAGGACTCATCTGATATCTGCTGCAAGGACAGCAACCCAAAAAGCCCTTTTTTAGGCTAGAACATCATTTATTTTATTTTATATTTTTTTTCTGTGTAATCCAATTGCATATGCCTGCCTGCCAGAGTGTGTGTGTGACAGGCTAACACCTAACAGCTTATATTGTGCTTATTTTCACTACTCATACCTGGTGGTGTACCATACATTGAAAACAACCTTTTTTTTACTGTAATCTAATTTCAGTTGCCTGCCTGTGTCAGGCTCACAGCTAATATTCTGCTCTGTTTCACCAGTCATAGTTGGTGTACCATACATTAAAAAAAAAAAAAACTTTTTTCCTTTAATCTAATTTCAGTTGCCTGCCTGTATCAGGCTCACAGCTTATATTGTGTACAGTGAAATAAAAGAACCCTTTTTTGACTGTAATAGATTGAATATCAGTTGCCTGCCTACAGGCGTGTGTGTGAGGCCTACAGCGCCTACTCTGCCAACTTTTCCCAGTGCACAGTGACACTCATATCTGGTGCCACCTAGTGTACAGTGAAATAAAAGAACCCTTTTTTTACTGTAATCGATTGAATATCAGTTGCCTGCCTACAGGCGTGTGTGTGAGGCCTACAGCGCCTACTCTGCCAACTTTTGCCAGTGCACAGTGACACTCATATCTGGTGCAACCTAGTGTACAGTGAAATAAAAGAACCCTTTTTTTACTGTAATCAATTGAATATCAGTTGCCTGCCTACAGGCGTGTGTGTGAGGCCTACAGCGCCTACTCTGCCAACTTTTGCCAGTGCACAGTGACACTCATATCTGGTGCAACATAGTGTACAGTGAAATAAAAGAACCCTTTTTTTACTGTAATCGATTTAAATATCAGTTGCCTGCCTACAGGCATGTGTGTGAGGCCTACAGCGCTTACTCTGCCAACTTTTGCCAGTGCACAGTGACACTCATATCTGGTGTCACAGTAGCTTGCACGCATAGTACCACTAATCAAAAAAAATGACAGGCAGAGGCAGGCCAACCCGCAGGGGCCGTCGTGGTCGTGGTGCTGTGATTCCCTTTGGCCCTAGAATAATGCCCAGTTTTCAGAGGCAACGTACCCTGAACTTGAAAAGTTCTGAGGACATGGTTGACTGGCTAAGACAGGACACCCAATCTTCTACAGCTTCCGCTCGGAACCTGGACGCACCATCCCCCTCCAGCTTAGCTTCGGGCACCTCTCCAGTTACCAGTCGCCCGCCTGCCGCCATCAACAACACTAGCACCACAGCCGCTTCACTTGATCCGTCAGCAGAGGTATTTACACATCCGTTGGAAGAAATGAGTGATGCACAAACATTAGTGCCAGAGGATGTAGATAACAGGGATATGTCCCAGTCAAGCAGCATTACACACATGGACGTACGGTCTGATGATGATGATGTTGTACCCGGTGCTGCTTCCTTTGTTGAGTTGTCAGATACAAGTGAAGCGGTTGATGATGACGATGCTCCGTGGATGTCACGTGGGTGACCTCTATAAGAGAAGAAGAACAGGAGGAAAGTTCAGATGGGGAGACAGAGAGGAGGAGGAGACGAGTTGGAAGCAGGGGGAGGTCATCGCAAGTAGCTAGTGGCACAGTCAGACAGCATCGGCACCCGGGGTCAGCCAGACAGCAAGCCAGTCAACGCATGCTGTTGCCACCACCAGAATTCCGTCACTGCAGAGCTCAGCAGTGTGGCAATTTTTTGGTATGTCTGCCTGTGACAGCGATGCCATTTGCAACCTGTGCGAAAAGAAACTGAGTCGTGGGAAGTCCAACACCCACCTAAGTACAACTTCTTTGCGAAGACACATGATGTCACATCACAAACGCCTATGGGATCAACACATGAGTACAAGCAGCACACAAAGTCAAAGCCGCCATCCTCCTCCTGGTCCAGCATCTTCAGCCACGTCAACCACTGCTGCCCTGCTTGCCCCCTCTCAACCATCCGCCACTCCGTGTCTCGCCCTGAGCAGTCCCTGCTCATCTGCCCACAGTCAGGTGTCTGTCAAGGACATGTTTGAGCGTAATAAGCCAATGTCACAAAGTCACCCCCTTGCCCAGCAACTGACAGCTGGCTTGTCTGAACTCTTAGCCCGCCAGCTTTTACCATATAAGCTGGTGGAGTCTGAGGCGTTCAAAACATTTGTAGCTATTGGGACACCGCAGTGGAAGGTACCCGGCCGAAATTTCTTTGCACAAAAGGCAATCCCCAACCTGTACTCCATTGTGCAAAAGGAAGTAATGGCATCTCTGGCACACAGTGTTGGGGCAAGGGTCCATCTGACCACTGATACCTGGTCTGCAAAGCATGGTCAGGGCAGGTATATCACCTACACTGCACATTGGGTAAACCTGGTGACGGCTGCCAAGCATGGAATACGTGGCTCTGCAGAGGAGTTGGTGACACCGCCACGACTTGCAGGCAGGCCTGCTGCCACCTCCTCTACTCCTCCTACTTCATCCTCTTCCATAACCTCCTCGGCTGAGTCCTCTTCTGCTGCTTCTGCTATGTCTTGCTCCACATCAACGGCACCGCCTCAGCTCCACAGGTACTATTCCACATCCCGGATACGGCAGTGTCACGCCGTCTTGGGGTTGACTTCCCTGAAAGCAGAGAGTCACACCGGACCATCACTCCTGTCCGCCCTGAACGCACAGGTGGATCAGTGGCTGACTCCGCACCAGCTGGAGATCGGCAAAGTGGTTTGTGACAACGGAAGAAATTTGTTGGCGGCATTGAATTTGGGCAAGTTGACACATGTGCCGTCCTATTAGCTATCATCCCTCCAGCAGTATTAGCTTATTATTTACAATCTCTAACCTGGGCAATCACCCTTGGGTTACCCTAGGGCAGGCTTCAGTAAGCGACCTCTCCGTTCCTGGGATGATTTTGCCACCGGTTGCTTCTGAAGGGTCTCCGGGGCTCCCCCACTCCGGTCCTTCCCCCAGTGTCGCTTCAACCAGTAACAAATGTTTTATATTTGTAAAGCAACCCAATGATCCCCCTTGATAGAGGTTTATCTTTACAAACTTTGGAGAACCAATTTAAGACCGGTGTCCCCTGTTTCTTGGTCAGGAAGTGTGTAAAATTTGCCTCAGCCTACAGTAATTGTAATGTTCTGACAGCGGTAGCTCATGCTTGTCCCTCAGTTCCTCATAGGTGAGCATCTGGCCCTTTACTAACCAGTCTCCCAGTCTATCTAGTTTCCTTGACCTCCACCAGTGTTGTGATGTTGTGCTCATGTGTTTCGGGGCCTGAGGGTGGTCGAGAATTGGGGGTCATTTGGGTGGATCCAGGGAACAAACCAGTGTTTTTCTTGGCCCATTTCCAGTATGATAGTGAGTGTCTGATTAGGGGGTTTGGCGAGTTTTTAAGGCTCTGAGGCAATTCTGATAACCAAGCCACCTTGTCCCAGGTTAAGGGCCTTAAAGTGTGGTTCTCTAAATACACCCAGGCCGGTTGATGCCCTATAGAATGTGCTATCGGGAGGAAAGATAACTGAGCTGCCTTGTGGTAATATTTTAAGTTTGGACACGATAGTCTCCCCTATGACTTATGAAGGTACATAATTTTCTTTGTGATGCGTGAGGGAGAGTGGTTCCAGATAAACTGAAATATTTTCCTTTGAATATTTTCTTCGAAATATGTAGAGCAACCTAGGAAGGACATTCATTTTTATCATATTTATTCTCCCTAGCCATGATAACCTATACTTTGTCCATTTACTCAGGTCATTAATTATTGTTTTATAAAGTTTGGAGTGGTTACATAGTTACAGGCCCTATTAAATTCCAGCCTCGTAAATAAGAGGCTTCTACTTAAGCCCTACGTACTGCAAAGTTTCTGTAACTTACAATGCTATTAAATTAGCCCTGCTGCGAGCAACGTATGAGCTACACAGCAGGGCCGTACGTATCTACACTGCGTAAATGTACATGAAGAGTGACAGCCTGCGATATGATATCGCAGGCTCCCACTCCTCATCAATTGCTGCGGGGGTCCTAAAAGGGACCTCCGCGGCAGTCCCCCACATAAAACCTGCCGTGGGGGGTACTCCAAATACCCCCCCCGGCACCTAAAATTAACCCCCCTCAATGCGGGGCCAATCACAAGCCGCCAATGCCAATTTACTCCCGGAAAGGACTCCGGGAGGCTCATTAGCGTCGGGAAGGTCTGCCAGTGCAGACCTCCGTTAGTTTTTTTGTTTGTTTTTTTTTAGAGCGCGGATGGTTCCGCGGCCCAGCCGGGGCTGAAGGAGAGAAGGCCGGGGACATCGCGGGGAGGTAAGTTAAATGTATATTTCGATGTTTATATGTTTATTTGATTAATTGTTTATATATTGTATTAATGTATTAATGTATTGTGTTTTTTTTTAACAGGGCCGCGCCAGAAGAGCTAAACAATGACGGGACATGATGGAAAGGTGAGTTGAATATTTAGAATGTATATAATGTTTATTTATTTCATGTTAATGTTTTGTACTAATTATTTTGTTTTGTTTGACCCCTAGGTTAGTGATCTGAAGCAACATCTTAAAGGTAAGTGGTCTTAATTATTTTAGTTTAGTTTAGAATAAGGGTCTGTGTATGTAGTTAGGATTTATTGTATATTAGATAGATAGGGGGATGTATTTGATATAGTTAGGATTTATTTTAAATTAAATAGATTGTATGTTAGATAGATAGGGGGTATTTGATTTGGATTATATGTAATATATTATATGTAATATATTATATGTAATGTATGTAATGTCATGTATTGTATGTAATGTATTATGTGTAATATATCATATGTAATATATTATATGTAATATATTATATGTAATGTATGTAATGTCATGTATTGTATGTAATGTATTATGTGTAATATATTATATGTAATATATTATATGTAATATATTATATGTAATGTATGTAATGTCATGTATTGTATGTAATGTATTATATGTAATATATTATATGTAATATATTATATGTAATGTATGTAATGTCATGTATGTAATGTCATGTATGTAATGTCATGTATTGTATGTATGACCCAGTGCGGGCCTAATATGTATATAAATATTTTATAATATAAATTGGTGTACCCGTCTGGGCCTGGTGACTTACCAGGTTTGAGGTTCTGGATTGCTTTTCTCACTTCCTTTAGGGTCACTTTGGCATTTAAAGTCTCTAAGTCATTTTCTTCTATTAAGGGGAGATCACAGGAATTAAGAAATCCCCTCATTTTGTGTAGATCTATGTGTTTTGTTGCCGTATAAAGGGTATTGTAAAATGTTGTAAAAATCTTCTGGATTCTATTTGGGTTTGTTGTTTTTTCTCCCTTCGAGGTCTTAATTTGATGTATCCTATTTTGTGTTGTTTTGTAGTTTCCTGGCTAGTAACGGGCCAGGTTTATTGGCTTTATTGAATCCGATAGGAATAAATAGTACAACTAAACACACCGCTCCTATCTGGTGGCACCTTAGATTGCACGCGCAGTGCCCCAAATTTGAAGTGGGAGGACCGACCAAGCATCTTTTTCCATCTCCCGCTTTCAAAAATCCATGCCATATACTCATCCCCTGATAGGTGATGTAACAGGTATCAAACTGATAGGAATAAATAGTACAACTTAATACACTACTCCTATCTGGTGGCACCTTAGATTGCAGTGCCCCAAATTCGAAGTAGGAGGTCCGTCCAAGCATCTTTTTCCATCTCCCTGTTCCAAAAATCAATGCCATATACACGTCCCCTAATAGTGGACGTAACAGGGATTAAACCGATAGGAATAGTACTACTTAACAGTACACACCTTATAATAACGCAGACAGAGGCAACGCACAGAGAGGAGTCTGAAGAAGAGGAGTCAGAGGAGGAAGGTGGCTTTGAGGAGGTGGAAGACCAAACACAGCAGGCGTCCCACGGGGCTTGTTGTCACCTTTCGGGGACCCTTGGTGGCTGGCTGGAGGAAGGAACCTTCAATGACATCAGTGAGGACAAGGAACGGGACATGGCTAGCTTGGTATCCAACCTTGTGCAAATGGGGAGTTTCTGGTTGTACAAAGGGACTGTTTGCGGTTGTTTGCGGTGCATTAAACGGGGAGATTGGTCTGTTACTGTGAAGCGGGTGTAAGCCTTACACTACCTGAACGATACAACATCATACCTGATGTTTTAAAGCATGTTATTCCAAACAATTTAGAATGTTAGGTGATTTATGCCCTTTATGGCTTAAAACCAGACTCTGCATCAACTATGTAATTTTCCGTGGGAGTTTTGCCATGGATCCCCCTCCGGCATTCCACAGTCCAGGTGTTAGTCCCCTTGAAACAACTTTCCCATCACTATTGTGGCCAGAAAGAGTCCCTGTGGGTTTTGAAATTTGCCTGCCCATTGAAGTCTATGGCGGTTTGCCCGGATCGCCCGTTCGCGAACATTTGATGAAATTCGCGTCCATGGTTCGCAAACCGAAAATTTTATGTTTGCGACATCACTACCTACTACACTACGCTTTTTTCATCAATGTACAGTGCCTTGCAAAAGTATTCACCCACCTTGACTTTTTACCTTTTTGGTTACATTACAGCCTAAGTTCAGTGTTTTGTTAAACTGAATTTCATGTGATGGATCAGAACACAATAGTCTAAGTTGGTGAAGTGAAAGGAGAAAAATATATACATAAATCTATTTTTTAGAAATAGAAAACAGAAAAATGGCATGTGCATATGTATTCACCCCCTTTGTTATGAAGCCCATAAAAAGCTCTGGTGCAACCAATTACATTTAGAAGTAACATAATTAGTGAAATGATGTCCACCTGTGCGCAATCTAAGTGTCACATGATCTGTCATTACACATACACAACTTTTTTGAAGGCCCCCGAGGCTGCAAAACCTAAGCAAGAGGCACCACTAGCCAAACACTGCCATGAAGACCAGGGAACTCTCCAAACAGGTAAGGGACAATTGTAACAGAGTTGGAACACGAAGTCCAATATCTCCGCTGGTATACCGTTAAATATCCATATAGAAGCACTGCAGTCTCAGAAGTCCAGACCTCCCATATTGGACGACACTCAATTGGGAGTCAAATAATACTGTCTTTATTTTGTTAGGCAGAAATATATATACACATCTCTTTCCACAGGCAATACACATCCCCCATATTTGGCCACACAATACACATAGAGAGACAATAGGGGTGGTCACACCTCCCTGAGGCTACCTGGCTACTTTGATACAATCAGACATTGATCAGATTATACTTCCTATGTCTCATAATGAAAACACTTTATACAATAGACTTCCTTATCTTATGAGGAGTCTCTGTAATAGGATTATCTATTAGTCTAGTAGCTGTAATATTCTGAGCCAATATATTCTGTAGAACATAAAACAACATATCTACAGTATAGCAATGTGATTATATTTTAACCAAGAATTAAATAACCATAAAACAGGGTAAAACAGTGATGGGTTCCGTTATACACCTCCCCCATGACCATAAGCCGGCATACACGGTCTGATCCCAACGGATCGGCCTGGGGATGTCCGGACAAAAGTATTTGTTGGTCAATTCTCTAGTTTGACAACCCATCAGCATTACTGCAATTCACCTTTACTCACATTTCAAGAACAAAACAAACGCACACTTCATACAGCATTCACAGCAATAAACATTTCAAGGAGAGGGAAAATACATTTTACAAACAGGTTTTACAGAGGCCTCTGTACTGGAGACAATGGGGAAAGTAATCCAATTATCCAGGGATAGAGGCAGACTCCATTGAGCACATGGTTGCAAAAAAACAAAAACCACTTTAAAATACATAAAGTCACCTTTTACACATAGCACACAGACATTTTACATATCCCCAGATAGCTAGTATCTGAGCACACAAAACTACCGAATAGCGCTCAGATCCTATTCACACAGTTCAATTGCCATGTAGCTAAAGTCTTTCCCATAGTCTTTCATTATATGAATGGGCTCCATGGCATAGCTATCTGGGGTATCACCGCTCACACAGGGCAAGTACCGAATGACCCCCCTGTATTTAAAGGGCAATATGTCCCAGGGCCATAGTCGCAGGGCAGGAGGCTGGCAATAAGTCCTCTCCAGGACAAAGTGGCGAAGGGCACTTCGTCACACATCTCCCCTTTGGGGGGAAGTCTAACCAGGCACCTGGATATTTCGCTGTGGTGATGGGGCAACACGAAGAGGGGACTTGAGGGGCAGAGGCCAGCGGCACTCTGCCCTGATGCCAGCTCTTCGGCTGGGATAACCTGCAGGACATCCTGCTCTGTACAAGGGACAAAGGGAGGGCAGAGGCCGACTGCACTCTGTCCCGCTGTCAGCTCTTCTGCTGCGGTACTTGGGACATATTCCGGCTCAGTAGCCAGGGAAAGGTGGGGGTCAGTGGGGGTTAACATTTCCTCTGTTAACCCTGGGGCCACATTAGGAGTTAGCTGGGGAGGGGAATTTGTACTTACCCCCTCCTCCGGTTGTCCCAGTGAGGGTAGTTGGGGATCTGGACAGGCTGTCCAGCATCCCGATAGGTCAGGCACAGAGACCACGGTCCCATCTGCGCCGTCTGGGAGATTGGTGTCTCCCCTTGTTAGGGTAAGCTGTCGCTGGGGGGAGAGGGCCACACCTTCAGCTCCCTGGTGGTACACACTGCCGCTGGGGAGAAAGGACGGCACCTTCTGCTCCCTGGGGTACACACTGCCGCTGGGGAGGAAGGACGGCACCTTCTGCTCCCTGAGATACACACATTCGCTGGGGAGAAAGGACGACACCTTCTGCTCCCTGGGGTACACACTGCCGCTGGGGAGGAAGAACTGCACCTTCTGCTCCCTGGGATACACACGGTCGCTGGGGAGGAAGGACGGCACCTTCTGCTCCCTGGGGTACACACTGCCGCTGGGAAAGAAGGACGGCACCTTCTGCTTCCTGGGGTACACACTGCCGCTGGGGCGGAAGGACGGCACCTTCTGCTTCCTGGGGTACACACTGCGCTGGGGCGGAAGGATGGCACCTTCTGCTCCCTGGGATACACACTGTCGCTGGGGAGGAAGGACGGCACTTTCTGCTCCCTGGGGTACACACTGCCGCTGGGGAGGAAGGACGACACCTTCTGCTCCCTGGGGTACACACTGCCGCTGGGGAGGAAGGACGGCACCTTCTGCTGCCTGGGGTACACACTGCCGCTGGGGGGGAAGGACGACACCTTCGGCCCCCTGGGGTACACACTGCCGCTGGGGAGGAAGGACGGCACCTTCTGCTCCCTGAGATACACACATTCGCTGGGGAGGAAGGACGACACCTTCTGCTCCCTGGGGTACACACTGCCGCTGGGGAGGAAGGATGGCACCTTCTGCTCCCTGGGATACACACTGTCGCTGGGGAGGAAGGACGGCACCTTCTGCTTCCTGGGGTACACACTGCCGCTGGGGAGGAAGGACGGCACCTTCTGCTCCCTGTGGTTCACACTGCCGCTGGGGAGGAAGGACGGCACCTTCTGCTCCCTGGGGTACACACTGCCACTGGGGAGGAAGGACGGCACCTTCTGCTACCTGGGATACACACTGTCGCTGGGGAGGGGAATTAGTTGGAGTATTCCACGTGGAGCGGTTTCTGTTTCTGGGACAGTCTCTCTGCATGTGGCCCTGCTGGTTACACGTGTGGCACCTGATGTACCGTGGAGTGGTTTGGTAGTTCCCACCACCCGGATGCAGTGCTGGGGGGGGTTAATGGTGGGAGGTGGGTTAGCAGCTCCCAAGATGGACTGCCCCCGTGCCCGCTGCTTTTCCATTATGTATTCGTGGACATCTGCCATTAACCATTCCAAGGTTATTGTGGGAAGCGTACCTGGGAAAAAGGCCAGTCTGCTTTGGAGTTCTCTTCCAAACTCATTCTGGGTGCTGTCCGTAAGAGGTGCTGTAGCAGCTGCCCGGTCTCCCTCCATGAGTTCCTTTCTGTCTGCATCCCTGTAGTCCGCGGCCGCCTCCTCCTCCTCATCATGGAACGCTGTCCGAAAACTAGCCGGTTCCATCCTGCTGTAGCCAGGGGCGCTGTACGGATACTAGAGTTGCCCTCAATTTGTAACTCCACGGAATGGTGTCTCCTGTAGCTGTCCTTCTGACCGTGGGAACAATCCCACCACTGCCAACAAATGTAACGGAGTTGGAACACGAAGTCCAATATCTCCGCTGGTATACCATTAAATATCCATATAGAAGCACTGCAGTCTCAGTCCAGACCTCCCATATTGGACGACACTCAATTGGGAGTCAAATAATACTGTCTTTATTTTGTTAGGCAGAAATATATATACACATCTCTTTCCACAGGCAATACACATCCCCCATATTTGGCCACACAATACACATAGAGAGACAATAGGGGTGGTCACACCTCCCTGAGGCTACCTGTCTACTTTGATACAATCAGACATTGATCAGATTATACTTCCTATGTCTCATAATGAAAACACTTTATACAATAGACTTCCTTATCTTATGAGGAGTCTCTGTAATAGGATTATCTATTAGCCTAGTAGCTGTAATATTCTGAGCCAATATATTCTGTAGAACATAAAACAACATATCTACAGTATAGCAATGTGATCATATTTTAACCAAGAATTAAATAACCATAAAACAGGGTAAAACAGTGATGGGTTCCGTTACAGCAATGTTGTTGAGAAGTACAAGTCAGGGTTAGGTTATAAAAAAATATCCAAATCGTTGATGATCCCCAGGAGCACCATCAAATCTATCATAACCAAATGGAAAGAACATGGCACAACAGCAAACCTGCCAAGAGACAGCCACCCACCAAAACTCACGGATCGGGCAAGGAGGGCATTAATCAGAGAGGCAGCACAGAGATCTAAGGTAACCCTGGAGGAGCTGCTGAGTTCCACAGCAGAGACTGGAGTATCTGTACATAGTCCGACAATAAGCCGTACGCGCCATAGAGTTGGGCTTTTTGGCAGAGTGGCCAGAAGAAAGCCATTACTTTCAGCAAAAAACAGAATGGCACGCTTTAAGTTTGCGAAAAGGCATATGGGAGACTCCTAAAATGTATGGAGGAAGGTGCTCTGGTCTGATAAGACTTAAATTGAACTTTTCGGCCATCGAAGAAAACGCTATGTCTGGCGCAAACCCCAAAACATCACATTACCCAAAGAACACCATGCCCACAGTGAAACATGGTGGTGGCAGCATCATGCTGTGGGGATGTTTTTCAGCAGCCGGGACTGGGAAACAGGTCAGTATTGAGGGAAAGATGGATGGTGCTAAATACATGGATATTCTTGAGCAAAACCTGTACCACTCTGTGCGTGATTTGAGGCTAGGACGGAGGTTCACCTTCCAGCAGGACAATGACCCCAAACACACTGCTAAAGCAACACTTGAGTGTTAAGGGGAAACATGTACTGTAAATGTGTTGGAATGGCCTAGTTAAAGCCTAGACCTCAATCCAATAGAAAATCTGTGGCCAGACTTAAAGATTGCTGTTCACAAGCACAAACCATCCAACTTGAAGGAGCTGAAGCAGTTTTGCAAGGAGGAATGAGCAAAAATCCCAGTGGTAAGATGTGGCAAGTTCATAGAGACTTATCCAAAGCGACTTGGAGCTGTGATTGCTGCAAAAAGTGGCTCTACAAAGTATTGACTTTAGGGGGGTTAATAGTTATGCACATTGACTTTTTCTGTTATTTTATCCTATTTGTTGTTTGCTTCACGATAATAAAAAAAAAACATTTTCAAAGTTGTGGGCATACTCTGTAAATTAAATTATGCAAATCCTCAAACAATCCATGTTAATTCCAGGTTGTGAGGCAACAAAACACAAAAAATGCCAAGGGGGTGAATACTTTTGCAAAGCACTGTAGCAAATGCCTCACCGAAATGTGATCATATATATGAGAGCTGTGGTGCTGCAATTAAAACTGTTTTCATTGTATATGTTCTATAGCATTTAGAATTGCTAAATATTTTGATGTTTAGCATGTGTGTGCATTCTTTGCAACGGCCACATGCTTTCAAATCATTTGAGCCCTGTAATATCCAATTCTATTTAATTCCTTTGCTTCAGAAAAATGGCTATGTACTATTTTATCATTAAGATTTTGAGCTCTTCTACTAATCAATGTAGCATTACTTTGTTAATACTCCATTTAAGTCTGCATCTGAATGAAGAATGTCCCAACGTTTGGTGATGATTTTCGTAATCTGCACCCATTTCGACTAATATGTGTTTATTTTATTTTTTATTTTCCTTGGGGATATCAAATAAAAGTTCCATTCTAGCTTTTCTCTGTGCCTTATGGTAACATTTCTTAAGATAATTGTGGGAATCCCCTCATTCTCTGAATATCTTATAGAAATCATTTGCTTGCAACTGATAGTCTACTTCATTACTACGTTTTACCCGTAGATATTGCCCTATTATTGATACTATCTATCAATGCTTTGGAGTGATGGCTGCTGCCTAATAGAGGACTATTGATGGCAGCTTCTTTATGATAGGTTTTGGTAATCAATGAGTCACTGATCAAGATTTAAAGATCCATAAACTCAATCTTATTAGTGCTGATAGTCAAAGCTAGTTTTAATCCTATATTGTTCCCATTTAGTAACAAAATTTAAAAAAAGTTAAACTATGCTATGGCCCCATTCCTGATCAAGAATATGTCATCGATATAAAGTAGCCAGGTTTCAATTTTTTTCTGTAAAATATTCAGCAAAAAACACTGTATCTTCCCACCACCCCAAATAAAAAAATTAGCATATGTGAGGGTACATGGTGTTGCCATAGCGGTAACCCATATTTGACAAAAAATTGCATTATTTGTCATTAGATGCTCAGGTCAAACTGTTATCATCTGAGGCAATCGGCCTCCCTGGTGGAGGTTTTCTATCATCGTGGATTTTACTTACTGTGTAAAATGTTGCAATAGTTGGATGTTTAGACTTTAAAAATGAAAAAAGTTAACTTGCCCAAAGAAAGCTAGTAGTCTGCATATAAAGAAAGCTCATAGAGCACAGGTTACTATTCTTGCAGAGGTTTGAACCTTTATAAATTAAAACAGTTGCAGGTCCACTTTAATTTCTAACATGTTTTCACTCCTGTTTGCATTTGTTTTAAGTGTTTACCATTATAGATTGAAATTGTATGCTAAATTACAGTCTTTGTGTGTCTGAGGGTTATTCTTGTGGACCATCAGAAACTTAAGTAAATACATGCATGTGGCAACCATAAAACCATAATTAATCCAAAAATGTAGGTAGGTGGGCCTTTAGCAGAATAGATAAGACTTTTGGTTCTAATCAGCCATAAAGTTTATGATTCTGTGTAAGTTAAAAAAAAAGTATGCCTTCTCCTGGCATTCAACCTGCAATCCCATAAGAAACAGAAACATTATTATCTACCAATATTGCCAACTTAATTCCCTCTTGCCGTATGCTCCCTGCCAGTGACAGAGCTAGTGAATGTAGGGGCCCAGTATATAAAAAAAAAAGGTGACACCCCCCTGTCACTCAATACCACCACTGGTGCACTTCAGCTTTCATTCCCCAAGATCCCTCTACTTCAGCCTCTTTCCCCTCTTAATTATCTTACTCTCATAACCCCTTGCTAAAGCAGCTCCCTTCTACATCCAAGACCCCATTCCCCTGCCACTGGTTGCTCTTAATTTTCTCACTGCCCCAAGACCCTTTGCTAAAGCAGCTTCCTTCTCCCAAGACCCACCTCCCCAGCCTCTAACTCCTCTAAATACCCCCAAGCATCCTTCACATAGCAGCTCCCCTTTCCAAGACCCCTTTTCATAACAGCTCCCCTCACCTCCCCAACATCCCTTCCCACAGGATCTCCACTCCCTTCCTCAAGACCCATATCACTTCCCCTCCCCAAGAACCCTTCCCATATCATCTCCCCTGGCCTCCCCAAGTCTCCTTTCCATAGTAGCTCCCCTCCTGAAGGCCCCTTCCCCTAACATCTCTACTCCATAACATTCCTTACATAGAACTTCCCCTCCCCAATACACCTTCCCATAGCAACTATGCTTCCCTTCCCTTGCTTTGTTGCTGCTCCGATGTTGCTGCACTGCTCTCTGTTGCTCTGTTGCTCCTCTTAGAAAATGTAAGGAGGCACCAGGGTGTACCAGCTCTCACTTTTCCTCTTGCAGGGCCCATGGGGGCCCCGGTGGGTCCTCTACACTACATAAATATAAAAATAGATTTAAGAAATTGAGTGGTGCTGCAGTGAGGTTTTGGGCTGCTGGGGGGTGAGTTGTGCTGCAGGGAGGTTTTGGGGCTGCTGGGGGGTGAGTTGTGCTGCAGGGAGGTTTTGGGGCTGCTGGGGGGGGTGAGTGGTGCTGAAGGAAGTTTTTGGGGCTACTGGGGCGTGAGTGGTGCTGCACGGTGGTTTTGGGGCTGCTGGGGTGGTTAGTGGTGCTGCAGGGAGGTTTTAGGGCAGCTGGGAGGGGTGAGTGGTGCTGCAGGGAGGTTTTGCGGCTGCTGGGGGGGTGAGTGGTGCTGCAGGGTGGTTTTGAGGCTGCTGAGGGGGTGAATGGCGCTGGAGTGAGGTTTTGGGGCTGTGGGGGGCTGAGTGGTGCTGCAGGGAGGTTTTGCGGCTGCTGTGTGAGTGAGTAATGCTCCAGGGAGGTTTTGGGGCTGCTGGGGGGTGAGTGGTGCTGCAGGGGCGGGTTTGGGGCTGCTGGAGGTGAATGGTGCTGCAGGGGGTTTAGGGCTGCTGGGGGGGTTTGTGGCTGCTGGGGGCGTGAGTGGGGCTGATGGGGGGATGAGTGGTGCTGCGTGGGGTTTGGTGCTGCTGGTGGGGGTGAATGGTGCTGCAGGGGGGTTATGGAACTACTGGGAGGATGAAAAAGACTGCCAGGGGGCTGCTGGGGGTGAAAGGGGCTGCTTGGGGTGAGTGGGAGGGGTTAAATGGTGCTGCTGGAGGGTTGTGAGACTTGATGGGGCTGCTGGGGGGCTGAATAGTGCTACTGGGGGTTGGCTGTGAATGGTGCTGCTGTGGGGTTGTATTGGGCTGCTGAGGGGCTGAATTGTGCAGATGCTGGGGGTGAAAGGGGCTGCTGAGGGTTATGGGGCTGCTGGGGTTGTAGGGTTGCTGGGGTGCTGAGTGGTGCTACTGGGGGGTTGAGGCTGCTGGGGGTGAATGGGGCTGCTAGGGGTTGGGGGCTGAATGGGGCTGCTGAGGGTTGAATGGGGCTGTTGGGGTGGTGAATGGTGCTACTGGGGTGGTGAATGGTACTGCTGGGGGGTGAATGGTGCTGCAGGGGGGTTATAGGTTTGAGTGGAGCTGCTGGGGGCTTAATGGTGCTACTGTGGGAGGGCTGAATGGTGCTGCTGGGGGTTGGGAGTTGAATGCTGGTGCCAGGGGGCTGAATGGTGGTACTGGGGGGTTATGGGGATGAGAGGAGCTGCTGGGGGGCTGAATTGTGCTACTGGGGGGGCTGAATGGGCTGCTGGGGTTTGGGAGCTGAATGGTGGTGCCGGGGGCTGAAGGGTGGTGCTGGGAGCTGAATGGTGGGGCTGGGGGGCAAATGGTGCTGCTGGAGAATGAATGTGCTGCTGGGGGTGAATGGTGCTTCTGGGGGGTTGGGGGCTGAATGCAGCTGCTGGGGGTGAAAGGGGATGCTGGGGGTGAGTGGTGTTGCTGGGGGTTATGGGGCTGCTGGGGGTTGAGGGGTTGCTGGGGTGCTGAGTGGTGCTACTGGGGGGTTGGGGCTGCTGGGGGTGAATGGGGCTGCTAGGGTTGAATGGGGCTGTTGGGGTGATGAATGGTGCTGTTGGGATGGTGAATAGTGCTGCTGGGGTGGTGAATGGTGCTACCGGGGTGGTAAATGGTACTGCTGGGGGATGAATGGTGCTGTGGGGGTTGGGAGCTGAGTGGTGGTGACGGGGGGGCTGAATGGTGGTGCCAGGGGGTTATGGGGATGAGTGGAGCTGCTGGGGGGCTGAATGGTGCTAATGGGGGGCTAAATGGGGCTGCTGGTGGTTGGGAGCTGAATGGTGGTGCCGGGGGGCTAAATTGTGCTGCTTAGGGGTTGTGGGTCTAAATGGTGCTGCTGGGGGGAGTTGCGGGGTGCACTGGACTACAGAAAAGAAACATGTAAGCATTTTTTGCCCCTCCTCCTTGGGGGTCCCAAAAGATATTTTTTTTGCATCCTCATCCCTCCCCTTTCCCCCGTAATTCCCCCTCCCCACCGGGGCATGAACATTTTTTTTTATGGAAATGATCCCCGGTGCCAAAAAGGTTGGGGACCACTGGTATAGCTCACCAAGCTCCACTGCTGTGTTGGACTGTTCATCAAGCCACCACTTATTGATGTCATATATGAACAATGCTCAGGATTTCTCCTTCATATTTTCTCTGCAGTCTTGCTTTTCTGGAACTGTCACACAAGCTGCATCTGAAAAGTTGAGTTGGTCTGAGTGAGATCTAATAAACAGATGTATCTTCAGCAGGATCCACTGAATTTGATGGATGCCGTACTCATCAATATCTCTGGTCTGGGACCAGAAAGCCTTGCTCTGTCTCTGGCTGTCACTCTCTCTCAGCACAGGGCACCTGGGCCTTAATCGAAAAAAATCAGGGATCAATACAGATGTAACAACCAGGACAAACCAATGTATAGTGATGTTAATATTATTATTATTATTATTTTTACTATTAACTTTTATTTGTAACGCACCAGCATATTCCGCAGTGCTATAGGGGATAATAAGAAGGAAAAATACAACATTAACAAGCTGCAAAGTAAAAAAGATGGAGGGCCCTGTCTTAAGCTTAGAATCTTTGTAGAAAGTTATTTTTCCCAAAGCACCATACAGGATTGGAAACTCGCTACTTACAATCTATAGGGAGTAGTAGAGGCAGAAATCTGGATAAGAATAACAGATAAGGAGTAGCAATGGTCACAAAGAAAATGAGAGTTGATCAGGTAGGAAGGTGTTAGAAGTCTGAAAGATTTTCAAATAATAGGAAAATAAAGGGAACTGATAGAAAGTCAGTTTGAGGTGAATGGCTTAGTATATAAAATGTTGTCTGCCCCTGGTGGTCAGAAGATATAACCTGCAAATTGGAAAGTCAGGTGAAATATACCTTGTGTTACAGGAGTGGGTCCTTGAGCAGAGGGAAGCAATATCTCAGGAGCCTGTGAGTTTGAGCACCTAAAACTTATACTGACTTCTAAATATTTTCCTGAAGTATAATATATGTCTATGAAGGGCTCCGTTTAATGCTTCTAGGAACATCCTGAGCATAAAACCAATTTGTAACCAATCTGAATAAATATGTGTAACCTAAGTCAACATGCATAAACACACATACACATATTGAGATTAGGTATACATGTGTGAAACAAGTCAGGAGCACATATGGCCCTTTTTGTGGGGCTCTATGAACCAGTACCCCTGAACACCAAGCAGTTTTGTCCAGTAGGTATTTCCACTGCTGGCTTAATTCCAGATTTTCATTGGACTGCTGCATGTGTACTTCTATAAATACAAATTATCAGCCACATTAAAACGTAGGCCATAACAGATCTTAAGCTGTTTTGCTATTAAATTAGCACGTTATACTGTACGAGTGCTAGAGAGGACCCGCAAGGGGGTTAAACACCTATTCGTAGCACTGTAAATGCAAATAAAACATCACTACGGCACTATAATGGGGAAAGTGATGACATATATTATAATTAATTTCACAGCCGTCTCAAGCCCGCAAATAGGTAGTGTATAACATTTATTTTTATGTTTCATTTCAGGGTTAAATCGATCTTGGGTATCAATGAGTTAATGCATATAAGGCCACCCATATGGACTAGAACAATCATTTTCTTAATTCGTTATTTTAAAGGTTTTGCGAGTCTGATCGCATATCGGACCCAAAATCCTAATTGATTGACATGTAACCTCCATGTTTTGCTGCCGTAATAATATCATATAATAACGTAATAATTCTCATTTTCAAATTGGCTAATTCGAAATGGGTGGTTACGGGCTTGCTGAATTGATCATGTTCCCGCCCTGAACTGCTCCGAACCAGTGCATGGTTTATTATTTTGGCTATGGGCCAGTAACTTCCGGGCTTGAGCAACTGAATAGCATCACAATCAGAGACGAAAGGGAGCCCGCAACTCACTCGCAGACATCCGGCTGTCTGCGATCGAGTTGCGGGCTTCAAATTGAACATGGCCCTTTTTTAGGTTCAGCCAGTAGAGAGGGTAACTGATTTTGCATTACTTGACTGGTGCAATGCCCTGATACCCGCTTATTAGATCTAGCCCAGAAAAGATCCGGACTGTCCCAAAACTAATTTCAACAGGGATTTATAGAACACATTTACCTTTTGCAGAATTCCTTAATTCTGCAAATATATGTTTATGTTCAGAATCAGCTGGGAATTTGTAACTTCGTTGTAAGATCTTGCTCCTTATAAATGCCTCTTCATCTCTATCTCCAATCATCAGTGAAAACCAAACCTGTCTGTACTCGCTACCAAATATGCAACATTAGTTATACAAATCAAACAATCATATCGTAATTATAAATACACAGACTGCTAAATGTAAACTTAAACATGTTTAAATTTAACTTTTTATTTTATTTATTTATTTCCTATTATTGTGATACTTCTAAGTTTCTCTTAATTATGATAGGATATATACAATTGAAGGTTATTTAAAAATAGAAAATAACAGATTTGAATTTATTAATTTTTGACTGTCACTCAGCTCAAGAGAACGCCCCACCAAAGGCCAGTTGTTCACTGACACCTGAGAAATGGCTTGCAAATGTAAATTATTAATAAGGGAGCATTTGTTGCTAATGAGGATAATAAGTATTGATAAAAAATACAGTCTCATGGGAGGATCTCTTGAGCCAAATAACTGTCAACATTTAGTACATTCAAGACTGTTTTTTCTATTACTATATGGCTTTTTTAAATAGCTTTCAATTGAACGTATTTATATTTTATTGGTACTTTACTATCCTACCTCCGCTATGTCGCTTTAAATTTACAAAATTTCCTATTGCATACAATACTGCCACCTAGTGGTCACTTATTAACATTACTGATACTTGTCATAGGCAATATAACTACTTTAGTAAGTAGATATATGCACAACCTGGATCTCTATACAGATAACAATCTGATAAAGACAGATCGTAAAAATGAATGAAAGGAATGTGATTGGGATATAATGAATAGGGAATTGGCCTGTCACAAGAGATTTTCCTCGATGATATGTATGTTGTCCCGAGTCTACACAAGGAATTATGTAAAATAATGTATAATATAATGTCTAGAAATAGATAAAAAAAAGGGGAAAGATACTCTAAAATACATCGATTTATAAAATTATATTTATATTTAAGTGTATTAAGTGGACTGTATTGTGCTCATACAGCTGTTTTTTTTTCTTTAAATGATGATGATAAATAATATGTACTATGTAGTATTAATATGTTGTATGAATACTACAGTGGTGCTTTAAAGGGACACTGTCGTCAATTTTGTCTATCCTGCATGTAAAAGAACATATTTTTTCATTTACAAAGGTTGTTTTTTGGGGGATGAAAAATAAAAAAAAAATGTAAAAGTATTACCATACAGGAAATAGGGTTTCAAGTTATATATCACATATATAGTTGTGAGCGTACGGGCCGTTGCTCACGCTTGCAAAGCGAGGGCCACGGCTCACCGCACCCCGGGAGCCTGCACGGCTCCCCCTGCCGCACTGATGCTCCCCAGCGGCCCACAGCACCCCGGGAGCCTGCACTGCTCCCCCTGCCGCACTGATGCTCCCCAGCGGCCCACAGCACCCCGGGAGCCTGCACGGCTCCCCCTGCCGCATCGATGCTCCCCAGCGGCCCACAGCACCCCGGGAGCCTGCACGGCTCCCCCTGCCGCACTGATGCTCCCCAGCGGCCCACAGCACCCCGGGAGACAGGATGGGGGAAGGGAGGGACAGGATGGGGGAAGGGAGCCAGGAGAGGGGGGGCATAGATTCACCGGTGGAGGAAGAAGGGGGCAAAGAGAGACAGAGGGGGAGAGACACAGTGGAGGTAGAGGGGGAAGAGACACAGGGGAGGGAGAGAGGAGGGAATGAGACAGGGGAGGGAGAGAGGAGGGAATGAGACAGGGGAGTGATAGAGGGGGCAAAGAGAGACAGGGGAGGGATAGAGGGGGCAAAGACAGACAGGGGAGGGATAGATGGGGCAAAGAGTGTCAGGGGAGGGATAGAGGGGGCAAAGAGTGACAGGGGAGGGATAGAGGGGGCAAAGAGTGACAGGGGAGGGATAGAGGGGGCAAAGAGTGACGGGAGGGATAGAGGGGGCAAAGAGAGACGGGGATGGATAGAGGGGGCAAAGAGAGACAGGGGAGATATAGAGGGGGCAATGAGAGACAGGGAAGGGAGATAGGGGGCAAAGAGAGACAGGGAAGGGAGAGAGGGGGCAAAGAGAGACAGGGGAGGGAGAGAGGGCAAAGAGAGACGGGGAGGGAGAGGAGGCAAAGAGAGACGGGGAGGGAGAGGAGGCAAGGAGAGACAGGGAGGGAGAGGAGGCAAAGAGAGACAGGGGAGGGAGAGAGAGGGCAAAGAGAGACAGGGGAGGGAGAGGGGGCAAAGAGAGACAGGGGAGGGAGAGGGGGGGCAAAGAGAGACAAGGGAGGGAGAGGGGGGGCAAAGAGAGACGGGGAGGGAGACAGGGGGAAAAGAGAGACAAGGGAGGGAGAGAGGGGGCAAAGAAAGACAAGGGAGGGAGAGAGAGGGCAAAGAGAGACAGGAGGGGGGAGGGAAAGAGACATGGGAGAGAGAAATGTTTGGGAAAAAACTTGATCTTGCTGTCATTTTTTGACGGGCAAGTCGCTAGTAATAATAATAATAATAATAATAATCCAGACAAAATGTACACATCAGAGGTACTCTCCATGTGGTGTTTGGCATTCTGTACCGTGATTTAGTTTGTCACAACCTGTTTGAAGCCTGTTCTGAGCATGTAGTACAATCTGAATCATTTTTGAGAATATTCTGAGCCTATTTGACCTTCTTAACCTATTTGGAGGACATTGTGAGCCTATTTAACCTGAGACCAATATGACCTTCTGAGCCTATTTGACCTTTTGAGCCTATTTGATCTTTTGAGCCTAAAAGGAGGACACTCTGACCCTATTTGACCTTTTGATACTAAAAGGAGTACATTCTGGCCCTCTATTAGCCACATTAAATTCCAAGCTTGTATGTGCAACGTAAGACCCGCAACGGCACTCTCTAGCACTCATTAGCTTCTTGGCTCCATTTGTGAGTTACGGGATTTGAACACCAGTGATATTAATGCAATTTAATAGCGTGATTGGAACGTAACGGTTACGGGCTTGATTTGCGAGCTCGCAAGTCGAATTCTCACGTCCCATAGGGTTTTCTCACTCCTACCCCGCAAGTCGTCAGAGGGCTGGTTTAAGAGGCCAATTTAATAGCCATAAGTTTTGCAACGTTTTTACACGTTAGGGGAATTCAATGTGGCTATATGACCTCTTGATCCTTTAAGGAGGACATTCTGAGCCTCTTTGACCCCTTGACCCTAAAAGGAGAATATTATGAGCCTATTTAACCTCTTGACCATAAAAGGAGGACATTCTGATTCTACTTGACCTCTTGACCATAAAAGTAGAACATTCTGAGCCTATTTTTGCACACATTAAAAGTCTGCTTTGGTTTCAAAGATGCAAAGTGACTGTGGTGGTGGTGGCAAACACAAACACCGGTCCATAACTATTGGAGAGTAAGTTGATATGTTGGAAAATAATTTCAGTGCGTAAAGTGTGTGAATTCTATGACATTAGTTCATCAACTATTTATGATATTAAGAAGCAAAGGGAAAACTATTGAAATTCTAAATAGATAGTGATTCTAAGAAGCAAATGACCACTAGAAAATCATTGAAAGATGGTAAGAGTACTGATCACAACGGAGTGATGATGGAATGGTTTCAGCAGTGTTGTAGTGGGCTCAGTTGTTTCATAAAGAACTTTATTAAATTAGAATATGAATGTTATTATAGTAAGGATGGCTTCAAAGATTTAAAAGGCGTCATGGAATTTCTTTCCATAAAGTGTATGGAGAAAAGCGTTCTGCAAACCAAGAAGGTCAATGAGTATGTCGATGATTTTGCCAAGATCGTTGCTGATGAGGACCTAAGTCCCGAGCAGGTATATAATGCTGATGAAACAGCATTTTATTGGCAGTGTAAATCCAGAAAAACATTAAGAGCAGAAAATGAGGGCTCCTGCAGTATTCAAACAAGGCTTATCATTTTAGGTATCTCAAATGCAACAGATATACACAAATGTAAACCGTTAGTTATAGGAAAAAGTAAATGCGCCAGGGCCTTGAAAGGTATTAAAATGTACCCACAAACATACCGTGCAAATAAAAATGGTTTGATTACCATATAATGGTTTGGAATAAAATGTCAGAAGCTTGAGTACAATACACATCTGTAGGACTTCCTGAAAAATGCAAAATCCTTCTGTTTCTGGACAACTGTTCAGCCCACCCCAAAGCTTAGCTTTCGCATAAAAATAAAGAGCCAGATTCAATTGAAATAGTAAGTTACTGGAGCCCGTAAGTGAGGCCTTAAGTTAATTTGCTATTGAATTGGCGTCTTTTTGCAGTCTCTAAACGGTTTACGGGTTACGGCCTTGAAAACCTTGTGGATGTTAAACCCAGAATTTACAGTCTCCTGATGCCTTTGATCTTTCCCGTCCACAAGAGTTACGATCTCTAAAATCGCAAATCGCTATTCAATTGCTACAGTTCACACCCGTAAACGGCAAATGTAGAGTTAAAATCCTATGAGTACTAGAGAGGATCCCGCAAAGGGTTTTAACCCCTGCCTGCAGCACTGTAAATGCAAATAAAAAATCAATACTGCACTGTAAATGATGGGGAAAGCGATGAAAGACATTAGAATGAATTGCACAACAGTCTCAAGCTCGTAAATCGGCAATAAACAATCATATTTTTTATGTATCATTTTGTGGCTATATCGATGTCGGGAATCAATGAGTTTATACATATCAGGCCACCCATATGGACATTCATTTTTATTATTTTGTATTTTGAGGGTTTGAGAGTCCCATCGCATATCGGACCCGAACCTAATTGATTGACAAGTAACCTCCATGTTTTACTGCCATAATGTTGGCAGTCTCTTTTTCTATTGGCTGTTTCAAAATGGGTGGTTATGGTCTTGCTTAATTGATCATGTTCCTGCCCTGAACTGCTATGCAAGAGTGCATTGTTAACTGCTTCAGCGTTCGGCCCGTAACTTGTGGGCTTGTTCAATTGAATAGCACCAGAATCGGAGACGAACGGGAGATCGCAGTATGCCCGCAGACATACGGCCTATATCCTGCGAGATGCAGGCTTTCTTTTGAATCAGGCTCAATGTTTTTACAGTGTATTTACCACCCAATTATACATCACTTTTACAACCCATAGACTAATGTTAATGTGCTCTCTAAAGTCACAGTATCGATCACCTTTTATGTAACGTATGTTAGATACAGTGAATGCTGGAAAGTTCTCATGAAGGATGTTCTCTCGTTCTTTTCTAGAGCATGGGAGAAGATGGAACCATCTACACTTAAGAAAGCCTGCCATTATTTGTGGTCTCCCTTGAAGATGGATGATGTAACTGTTGAAAATGATGAGAACCATTTGATAAATTTGCATTTAACAAGGACAGAAGAAGTTTTTCATGAGTTGCTGGAGTATGCCAAAAATGTTTACAGAACCTGTTGCCAGGATATAACAAGTAATCTTACTGAACAAAATCTTGCTGAGTGTATGAATGCAGATGAAGGAACACCTGTTGTGCATTATCGTACCAAAATTATAGACACTGTTCTGAATGACATAAAAAACATAGGGAGTGATGAAGGTGACAGTGATGAAGTCAAACAGATGTAGTCGAGCGACTTTCCTATGACAAGTTAATTGACCTGGTGAGGGAATTAATTAATTGACTAAAGCAAAATAACTTATTTGTTTGCATTTGTTTGCATTTGTTGCTTAAACAATTACACAAGGAAAGATCCAAACAAATGAAGCAACCTCGTTTGAATGAAATGTTTAACAATATTGCCAAGAAGACTGTAGTCGCGATCTGCTACTTCAATTGGACTTGGTAAGAACCTGGTTCAAACCTATCCAGCAGAATTGTGCGGTCCTTTTACACCTATGATAGCAGAAGATGGACCAGAACCAAGTAACACACCCCAGGAGCTTGGTTCAACAGACCAAGATATCAGGAACACAATAGCCACTGATCATCCTCCACCACTGGATACACCATATAATCCCTTAGAATATTAGGATTAATGCACAGAATGACACTCACACCTTGATTATGTAAGTCCAAATAACTGCCACACCTTTTTTAGTTGTCACATTTTATACAATTTTCTGGCATACCGGCTGGCCAATCACCGTAAGCCCCATCCTTAGGTACATAGAAGAGGAACCAATTAGCAATAGGCTGCCCCTGCTTAACGGAAAACCCTGTACATCTGATGACGTCAGGCCCTTAACTATAACAATTTGCTGTAAACACTCAGGCTATCTGCTCAAGACTCCCTGTGTTTGTTTACTTAGGTGGGGCTGGGTGAGTCATCACCAAATAAAAACACTGAAACATAATCAAAACACATACAATTTATATGTGCTTTTAACCATAATTAATACAAAATACAGTACATAACTATAACAATAAACAGGGTAACCTCTTGCCAGTCCAGCCCCAGGACATAGAGTAAAACATTGTGTGTGTGGCTTTGTCATCAAGTATCCCAGATGTTACACCGCCAGCATCAGAAATACAAGATGAGCTATGCAACTACCAAACAGCTAGTAATCAGGACAGTTCTCATATTCAAGAGCTTAGTGAATAGCTTAACAGTTCCAGGTATTTGTTTACAGTTTTTCAGTTTCTAACCTGTCAGGCCACAACGAAACAGATAACTTGCAGTTGATTGAGATTCATATGTACAGTACACGCTGTATGTAAACTCTTTGAGTTGTATTCAAGTATTACTCAATGTTCTTGTAAAGCATGTAGATCATCAAGCTCCACTGCTCTTTTTCATTCAGTAAATACTTATCATTGTACTAACTTGTTGACCTATTTGATGAACTAATATGTCCAACTTCATCATATGGGCTTATTAACAAGTTAGTAGAGAGAGTATTTACTGAATGAAAAGGAGCACTGGAGTATTAATAAATGCAAAGGAGCAATGGAGCTTTGAACCATCTCTCTTTTACTTTGATAGTTGCATGTTTACTGTTTATAAAATAAAATAAAAATCTCTCTCTAAAAACTTATTGACATGCCTGCTTTATTCAATAAGACATCCAAATGTATCACATGGACTTCTGGTAGAGAGAGAAGTGTATATTTTATAGAGAGTAAACAAGCAGTTATCAGGGCAAAACAGAGATGGTTCAAAGCTCCACTGCTCCTATTCGATAAGGAAAACTTTACCTGTCCTTTTCATTGAGTAATGCGCCACTGGTCCTTTTCTTTCTTTAAAGCTGCATTGATCTTTTTTGAGTTAGTAAATTGGTTTCTCTAATAATCTTGATTACTTGGTCTCATTCATTATTATGTATTTCTTGTAAAGTATATGATAAATACATAAATGTATCTTAAATACACGTAAAGTAATATATACAACTGCAGTATTCCTGCCAAAAAACAGAGTTGTTTGAGAAAACATTGATTTTTTTGGCAAAGCCCAGGAATAGACAATGCTGGATAATCGGTGCCCAACCTGTAATAATAATAATGATAATAATAATGATAATAATAATAATAACAATAATAATAAGAATATATTTATCAATAATTATTAATTATAAAAAAATCAATTGTTGATTAATAATTAATTTACAATTGATTAGCGAATTAATAATAACTAATCCGCATATTGCAGATCAGAGGAGATCTTAAAAGGTTGAACTTGATGGACTAAAAGTCTTTTTTCAACCTCAATTACTACAGTTGCAAGCAAAAGTATGTGAACCCTTTGGAATGATATGGATTTCTGCACAAATTGGTCATAAAATGTGATCTGATCTTCATCTAAGTCACAACAATAGACAATCACAGTCTGCTTAAACTAATAACACAGAAAGAATTAAATGTTACCATGTTGTTATTGAACACACCATGTAAACATTCACAGTGCAGGTGGAAAAAGTATGTGAACCCCTAGATTAATGACATCTCCAAGAGCTAATTGGAGTGAGGTGTCAGCCAACTGGAGTTCAATAAATGAGATTGGAGGTGTTGGTTACAGCTGCCCTGTCCTATATAAAACACACACCAGTTCTGGGTTTGCTTTTAACAAGAAGCATTGCCTGATGTGAATGATGCCTCACACAAAAGAGCTCTCAGAAGACCTACGATTAAGAATTGTTTTCTTGCATAAAGCTGGAAAGGGTTATAAAAGTATCTCCAAAAGCCTTGCTGTTCATCAGTCCACAGTAAGACAAATTGTCTATAAATGGAGAAAGTTCAGCACTGCTGCTACTCTCCCTAGGAGTGGCTGTCCTGTAAAGATGACTGCAAGAGCACAGCGCAGACTGCTCAATGAGGTGAAGAAGAATCCTAGAGTGTCAGCTAAAGACTTACAAAAGTCTCTGGCATATGCTAACATCCCTGTTAGCGAATCTACGATAAGTAAAACACTAAACAAGAATAGATTTCATGGGAGGATACCACACAGGAAGCCAATGCTGTCCAAACAAAACATTGCTGCACGTTTACAGTTTGCACAAGAGCACCTGGATGTTCCACAGCAGAACTGGCAAAATATTCTGTGGACAGATGAAACCAAAGTTGAGTTGTTTGGAAGAAACACACAACACTATGTGTGGAGAAAAAGAGGCACAGCACACCAACATCAAAACCTCATCCCAACTGTGAAGTACGGTGGTGGGGGCATCATGGTTTGGGGCTGCTTTGCTGCATCAGGGCATGGACGGATTGCTATCATTGAAGGAAAAATGAATTCCAAAGTTTATCAAGACATTTTGAAGGAGAACTTAAGGCCATCTTTCCACCAGCTGAAGCTCAACAGAAGATGGGTGTAAATCAACAACAGAATGGCTTAAAATGAAGAAAATATGCCTTCTGAAGTGGCCCAGTCAAAGTCCTGACCTCAACCCGATTGAAATGCTGTGGCATGACCTCAAGAAAGCGATTCACACCAGACATCCCAAGAATATTGCTGAACTGAAACAGTTCTGTAAAGAGGAATGGTCAGGAATTACTCCTGACCGTTGTGCAAGTCTGATCTGCAACTACAGGAAACGTTTGGTTGAAGTTATTGCTGCCAAAGGAGGTTCAACCAGTTATTAAATCCAAGGGTTCACATACTTTTTCCACCTGTACTGTGAATGTTTACATAGTGTGTTCAATAACAACATGGTAACATTTAATTATTTGTGTGTTATTAGTTTAAGCAGAGTGTGATTGACTATTGTTGTGACTTAGATGAAGATCAGATCACATTTTATGACCAATTTGTGCAGAAATCCATATCATTCCAAAGGGTTCACATACTTTTGCTTGCAACTGTATGTAACTATGTAATATAGCAATTCATAAAAAATATATAAATTATTAATTTTAACATGATGAAGGGTTCCTGTTTGGGGTCCAGAATAGTGATGTCCCGAACAGTTCGCCGGAGAACTATTCGGCGAACACATGCACTTTTCGGTTCGCCCCCGTTACTTTATCATTGAGGAAACTTTGAACATCATTTATTTTATTTTATAAATTTTTTTTGTGTAATCTATGCCTGCCTGCCAGCGTGTGTGTGTGACAGGCTAACACCTAACAGCTTATATTGTGCTTATTTTCACTACTCATACCTGGTTGTGTAACATACATTGAAAACAACCATTTTTTTCCTGTAATCTAATTTCAGTTGCCTGCCTGTGTCAGCCTCACAGCTTATATTGTGCTCAGTGACATAAAACAACACTTTTTTGACTGTAATAGATTGAATAGCAATTGCCTGCCTACAGGCGTGTGTTTGAAGCCTATTGCATCTACTCCGCCAACTTTTGCCAGTGCACAGTGATACGTCATATCTGGTGCAACCGTAGTGTACAGTGACATAAAACAACACTTTTTTGACTGTAATAGATTAAATAGCAATTGCCTGCCTACAGGCGTGTGTGTGAAGCCTATTGCATCTACTCCGCCAACTTTTGCCAGTGCACAGTGATACGTCATATCTGGTGCAACCGTAGTGTACAGTGACATAAAACAACACTTTTTTTGACTGTAATAGATTGAATAGCAATTGCCTGCCTACAGGCGTGTGTGTGAAGCCTATTGCATCTACTCCGCCAACTTTTGCCAGTGCACAGTGATACGTCATATCTGGTGCAACCGTAGTGTACAGTGACATAAAACAACACTTTTTTGACTGTAATAGATTAAATAGCAATTGCCTGCCTACAGGCGTGTGTGTGAAGCCTATTGCATCTACTCTGGCAACTTTTGCCAGTGCACAGTGATACGTAATATCTGGTGCAACCGTAGTGTACAGTGACATAAAACAACACTTTTTTGACTGTAATAGATTGAATAGCAATTGCCTGCCTACAGGTGTGTGTGTGAAGCCTATTGCATCTACTCTGCCAACTTTTGCCAGTGCACAGTGATACGTCATATCTGGTGCAACCGTAGTGTACAGTGACATAAAACAGCACTTTTTTGACTGTAATAGATTGAATAGCAATTGCCTGCCTACAGGCGTGTGTGTGAAACCTATTGCATCTACTCTGCCAACTTTTGCCAGTGCACAGTGACACTCATATCTGGTGGCACCTTAGATTGCACGCGCAGTGCCCCAAATTTAAAGTGGGAGGACCGACCAAGCATCTTTTTCCATCTCCCGCTTCCAAAAATCCATGCCATATACACGTCCCCTGATAGTGGACGTAACAGGGATTAAACCGATAGGAATAGTACTACTTAACAGTACACACCTTATAATAACGCAGACAGAGGCAACGCGTATAATCTTCCATGCTGTGCAGTGGAAGCCCCCAGACTCTGACCTGTGTATAATATCCCATGCTGAGCAGTGGAAGCCCCTAGACTCTGACCTGTGTATAATCTTCCATGCTGGGCAGTGGAAGCCCCCAGCCTCTGACCTGTGTATAATCTTCCATGCTGGGCAGTGGAAGCCTCCAGACTCTGACCTGTGTATAATCTTCCATGCTGGGCAGTGGAAGCCCCCAGACTCTGACCTGTGTATAATCTTCCATGCTGGGCAGTGGAAGCCCCCAGACTCTGGGAGTCTGAAAAAGAGGAGTCAGAGGAGGAAGGTGGCTTTGAGGAGGTGGAAGACCAAACACAGCAGGCGTCCCAGGGGGCTTGTTGTCACGGTGCGGTGCATTAAACGGGGAGATTGGTCTGTTACTGTGAAGCGGGCCTAACCCTTACACTACCTGATTGATACAACATCATACCTGATGTTTTAAAACATGTTATTCCAAACAATTTAGGAATGTTAGGGGATGTATGTCCTTTATGGCTTAAAACCAGACTCTGCATCAACTATGTAATTTTCTGTGGGAGTTTTGCCATGGATCCCCCTCTGGCATGCCACAGTCCAGGTGTTAGTCCCCTTGAAACAACTTTCCCATCACTATTGTGGCCAGAAAGAGTCCCTGTGGGTTTTGAGATTCGCCTACCCATTGAAGTCTATGGCGGTTCGCCAAAATTCGCCCGTTCGCGAACATTTGATGAAGTTCGCGTCCGCTGTTCGCGAACCCAAAATTTGAAGTTCGCGACATCACTAGTACTGAAGGTTTGCTGTATAACCATACAAATTTAGCCAATAAATGGTATCATATTCACTCAACCTGTTTCTTGTTAAATCTTACAAGTTATGTTTAAGAATTTGTGTTTGCTCTAAGACATACAAAAGACATTTTTACTTATGCAAAGTTACATAGTTGCATGGTTATATAGTAAATGAGGTTGAAAAATACTTTTAGTCCATCAAGTTCAACCTTTTTAGATTTCCTCTGTTCTTTGTAATATGCTGATTGTTAGTTGTTAGTTGATCTGGAAGGAAAGCAAACACAAAAACCCCATTGAAATTTTGTCGGTTGTCTCATAAGGGAGAAAAATAAGATTTCTTCCTGGCCTCAGATGCTAGCCGCTTTAATAATAAAATGGAAAATATTTGTAATGAACTCTATTCTCAATGGGGCCATATCACACCTTCCCCTCTAGAAAACAATAGCATCCAGCCTTCATCCTTCTCCAAACCTCTATCCATTATGAACTTATTTGACCCTGTAACTGAGGATGAAGTCTCTAGTCTTCTATCAATCTCTTGTCCACACGATCCTATTCAATCAAAACTGATACCCCCCCCCCCCTCTCTACCACACTTATCTCAACTCTCACACATCTATTCAACCATTCCCTACACACTGGCAAATTTTCCTTCACCTTTAAAATATGCAATAATGGGGGGCGGAGCTTGCGTCCAGCTTGGCAGGACGTGTTTAGCTGGAGCTCCGTGTACTAAGTTGTTTTTTTGGGATTTATTCTAGCACTAGGCGTAAAGAACTCCCCAAATTTTATCTGGGACCATCGGGGAAGAGATCCTGACCCCCCATGGGACCCCCCATACAAGAAAGCTGGATCGCAACAACTGATTGCGCCCCGTAGCCATGGCAAGGCGTTCACTTGAGCTGCACCGCGGTGCATAGAGCCACCAAAGATGATGAGTGCCGGCAGCAGAAGGCCCCAGGCGACCGGACCCCTGGCTGAGGCGGAAGGAGGTGAGAGAAGACGCAGCAGCCATTTTGAGGAGCCTGTGACAGGGACTTGCTGCCTACATCGGGGACAACAGGAGGCTGGTCTGCGCCCGGTAAGACACATGGAGGCTCTGAAAAGACTTGTGGAGACTGCAGAATCGGAGCGGAAGGACACAAGTGCACCCGAGACAGGACAGACACCAAGAGGAGTGGGCCGGCGGGAAGGAGTAAAAGCCTGCAAAACGACGGCCGCCATCTTAGGTAGGCCTGAAGCCTAGACCTGCACTACCCTGAAGCAGCTCAAAAACCATATGAGAGCCCAGGAGGGCCTGAGGAAGAACACTGAGAGGCCTGCCAGGTCCAGATGGAACCCAGAAAAGGTACCGTACGGCAGATAACGGAGATAGACGGGGGTGGAGAGACCCAGGAGTGGGCGGCCGCCATCTTAAGCAGTCCTACTGAAGGGGCCTGCAATTCTACCTCACATCACAGTTCTTCTCATGGTGCAATCAATGGGGAGCTGCTTGTACTAAGGGATACTCCAAGAAATCTAGGACTACAGTGCTAGAGAATATAAAAAAGTACCCCCCACATAACAACACACGTCAATATGGCCACAAGATTCTTCTAGGAGGTCAAATTGAGCTATGATCAACAGTATTTTTTTTTTTAAACACTGGATATAAGGTTTTTTTCCTAAGGCCCTGCACCACCAATGATTTTGGCCTACCTTTGTCTCTGAAGACAAGGCCTAAGGATTTGTTAGTTTACTACTGATAAGAACATTGCAACTTTATTAGAATCAAGGGCTCGGCAGTTTCACTCTTACTATACTGCAGACTGATTCAACTTCACTTTGCCTCAGAGGATCCAGCTAGTTCCCTGGCAGAGTACTAGGGCTATATACTACATTAAATCATCAGAGTGAAACAATTCAACAAATCAGCTTCTAGCTGGGGTCATACAATTGATGAATAATATCTGATAATATTCTTTCATGCTGCCACTTCTAAAGGATTACCAATTTATCTACCTCCCATGGGATCTCATGGAGACCTATGTTACAAATAAAAGGCTTAAAGGAACCAGTCTTTTTGTTTGTTTGTTTTTTCCACTTATATCACAAACATAGATGTCTCCACCATATCTACTGCTCAAAAGACTCTAAATCAAATGATGTAAACATATACCCTAAGGTGGGCTCTGACTAGCATCACAATTGTCACTAGTTTTTCTTCCAAAAACAGCAACTGCAATCTAATACAAGTCAAGTCACAGTTTTATTGGTTATAAACTGTCTCCACCTGCATAATAGAGACAAAACTCAAGGGAAGAGTTGACCGTTTCCTGACCAAAAAATTCTCCAATCTCAATCATGAGGAAAGGCAAGAGGGAACCCTCAACAAAAGGCATACGGGAGCACTTTCAACCTAAAGCTGCCAAACCCACGTCTCAGATAGACTCCGCCTCTGACCACTCTGACTCTTCAGATCAAGAGGACATCCATAAACTATCTAGTCAACATATTGACCTCTCGGCTAGATCAGTAGCCACAATTGAGCAGCTTCTAGCTAAGGCGATAGAACCACTAAGAAAAGACTTAAAGGAATTGGGACAACATACTCACTTACTAGAAGGGACAACAGACCAGCCGGTGGAGGCGCAAGAATGAGACAGGTCTTCAATTGATCAAAACACGTTCCACATTATGGAACTAACTGACAAGATAGAAGACTTGGAGAATTGGTCTCGCCGCCAAACATTAGGGTATGGAGTATACCGAGGGGCATCCAAGACTTAACAATATATCTGAAAGAGACCTTTGCTGCCATCCTTCCGTACCAGATGGAAAGTACACTGGAGATAAAAAGGGCCCATAGAGCTCTCGGAAGTACAAGAAATCCTGAGGTACCTAAAGATTTAATTGTGAGATTTTTGAGACAGCAATCCAGGGACCTTCTGCTTTCAGCAATCAGAAAGCTGCAGTCAATCAAGGGCCTTGACAACTCCAACCTACAACTTTATGCGGATTTGTCCCCTAACACGCTGGACAGATGGAGGCAGATGAGACCTGCTTTGTCTATTCTTCAGCAACACAAAATACAGTATCGATGGCATTTTCCTTTTTCTCTCACTTTTAATTATCAGGGCACAGCACATACCACCCGCACACTGGAGGACTGTTTAGCTGTTCTACAACATTTACATTTCTGCTCTGCAGAGATAACTGTAGGGGGACAAGATCATCCTACCCCGCCCATCCCCAAGAGACAATGGACTTTCACAATCTCAGAACAAGCAGCCATTGCCACCTAGATGCCCCAGAGACTTGGCCGCTGGCCGAAGAGGACAGAGTACTTGCAACTCTTCTCGCAAGGGGGAACCCCGACTAGCTGCTGACCCAGTGCCTGCCACCAGATCTGACTGAGAGCACTCTGATTCTATGAAAACAAAGTAGACTGCCAGAAATGTGCTGGACACTAACTGACTTGTTACCTACTATTTAGAGCCAAGAGTTTGGAAGCCACGAGATGAGAGTTTAGCCCTAAACATATGCTGGGAAAGCAGATTCTATTTTTCTTTTTTAGAATCTGATATAAGTTTTCGTAGCTAAAAGCTACAATTGTGAGAATGTTTTTTAGAATGTTGTTTAATTTGTTATTTACTGAGTACGATGAAAGGGAAATGCTAATCCTTTGGCTAATATTAGGAAGCTTCCTGACATGGGTAATCCCTTTGAATTCTGTAGAGTTACTGCTTAAGAGTGACATTGCTCTAACTGACTATTTATATAATACATGTCTAGGAAATGTAACACTAATGTCTTATATCTCTGTTCTACTCTTAGTCTATGCTGGAAATAGGCTGACATTTCTGCGTTCTCAGAGGATCTTCCAGCCTCCGTCCGCCTTGACCCCCTTCCCAGGGGCTTCAAACAGGGAAAGAAAACAGGTAATGGACAACAGATTGCATACACTGACCCTAACCTAGAATGTGTGCATCAGACTACACTTTTATAACCCATAATGTGAAAGGGTGTAATTCCCCCTTCAAGAGGCGGAAGGACTTTAAATTCTATAAACAATTTAAGCCCTCAGTGATTTTTATGCAAGAAACCCACTTCTCACACGAGAAAAGACCAACCTTTCTACATAAAGACTACCCCATATTTTTTGCGACCACCCAATCCTCGAAGAAGGCTGGGGCAGCAGTTCTCATCCGTAAAAACTTCCCATTTACACTAGAACATAGCACTATAGATAAGGATGGACACTATATAATAGTAACTGGGACAGTTTTGGGGGTTAGAATTTCACTGGTTTCTCTGTATTCTCCCACAACCTCAACCCATAAAACTCTAATTAATTTACTGAGGGATCTGGAATCAATGGAAGCGAGAAGATTGGTAATTGGAGGTGACTTCAACCTCACCCTTAACTCAGCGATAGACAGATTAGGGAAGACCTTAGAGAATAAATTCTCCAAAAAATAAGCCAAATTAATCAGCTACTAAGTAAAATGGGTCTGGTGGATGCCTGGAGGGGTCTCCATCCAGATCGGAGAGAATATAGTTACTACTCCCCCACTCATGCAACATACTCGAGGATTGATACCTTCTTAATAGACTCCCTCATCTATGACTGCACTCGGGATTCTGACTTCGCCCCCTGCCCATGGTCTGATCACGCAATAGTATCTATTAGGTTAACACTTGGACCTAACTATACCACATTTATTAACTGGAAAATCAACGAACATCTACTATCTGATCCTAATAGTGGGGCATTGTTAGCTGAGGATATTAAAATTTATTTTGACTGCAATGATTCCCCGGAAAAGGGGCTCCTGTATTAAGCTTGCTTCTCTACATAAAAAAATCCCTTAAACAAAGAGAGACATATTTGACAACTATCCTCAGCAGTTTGGAGAAGGCCAATCAACAGAATCCATCAATTAAACTACGCAAACAAATTTACAAGACTAGGCTAGAGCTTTATGGGGTGCTCTCTCATTACACTGAAAGAGCTATGAGGAGGACAAAGCATCTATATTATTGGAAGGCATATAAACCAGATAAGATGCTGGCTAAGAGATTAAAATCCAAAGACACTCAGTCTAGGGTTACTCAGATCAGAATTCCCACTGGGGGGATTTATTTTAGTCCAAAAGACATTCAAAAAACATTTCAGTGTTTCTCTCAACAGATATATTCATCTCAGACTCAAGTTGAGGAATCGGATCTTGACTTCTTTCTGGGATCACTTGATCTTCCCTCAATAACGGAACAACAATTATCTAGCTTGAATTTAGGCGTTTCTGAGGAGGAGGTGAAAGCAACCATCTAAAGCCTGAAATTGGGTAAATACCCAGGGCCGGATGGTTTCACTAATCTACACTATAAGAAATTTGAATCTTTGTGCCTCACCTCATGTCTTTATTCAATGCAATCATGAGGGCGGATCGTATGCCTCTGGAGTTAAATCAAGCCGATCTGGTAGTGATCCCCAAGGAGGGTAGGGTTAGCCTTGAAGTTAAGAACTATCGGCCTATCTCATTATTGAATGGTGATGTTAAAATACTGGCTAAAATCATGGCATCCCGGATTTCAAAATTTCTACCTGAAATCATACATAAGGACCAGGCAGGATTTATACCATATAGTCAGGCAGGGGACAATGTCAGACGAATCCTGAATGTCCAGCACCTAGCGAGTGAAGCAAGATCCCCAATGTGTTTCTTGGCCTTTGATATTGAGAAGGCCTTCAACACTGTAGAGTGGCCTTTTCTTTGTAAAACGCTAGAAAAATTGGGATTTAGAAGACGTTTTATTATTTTACTTAAAAATGATTATGACTCCCCGCTAGCCAATTTGAAATTGCCAGGGGAACACAGAGCTCAGATTCAGATTCAAAGGGGCACACGGCAGGGATGCCCACTTTCACCCATGTTGTTCGCTCTTGTCATAGAGCAGCTGGCACAGGCAATTTGATCGCATAAGGAGATTCAAGGCATCCAAGTTGGTTTGCAGCATCATAAATGCTCTCTTTTTGCTGATGATTTATTATGCACCTTGACTAAACCCTTATCCTTGATTCCAGTGCTTATGACTGTAATAGAGCATTTAGTAGCATATCAGGACTTAATTTAGAGAAGACTGAGGCTCTAAGCTTAGACATAGCCCAACCTGACTTAGAACTTCTGAAATCCAGATACAACTTTACCTGGCCTGGGCAGTATATAAAATATTTGGGAGTCAACATTACATCTAAACTTTCAGACCTATACAAGGCAAACTATCCCCCCATTTACAAAAGGATAGGCGAGGACGTGGTGAAGTGGATTAAGTACCCACTCTCTTGCTTCTATTATCTTCTTAATACACGCTAATATTTTACTTGCTTTTGCAGTTGCTGGTTAGCATTGAGCACTATTACTCAGGTGGTTGTCCACAAGGACTCCCAAATCCCTTTCAATATCTGATACCCCTAGATTTGCTCCATTACGATTATAAATTGCATGGCTATTTTTTCTTCCCAAATGCATAACTTAAATCTCATCTGCCATTTAATTGTTCATTTCTCTAATTTATGCAAATCCCTTTGGAGGACAAGTATATCATTTTCTGAATTAATTGTCTTGCACAACTTAGTGTTGTCAGCAAAAATGGAGACAATACTTTCCAGTCCTACATTTGTAATTAATAAATATGTTAAAAATGAGAGGACCTAATACTGAGCACTGAGGAACCCCACTTACCACATTAGTCCAATCTGAGTATGTTCCATTTACAACATCCCTTTGCTTTCTGTCTTTTAGCCAGCTCTCAATCCATGAGCAGATATTTACTGCATTTCCTGTATTCCTTGCTCCCTTCTTAAATATAGGCATTGTATCTGCTTTTCCCCTGTCATCTGATATTGACCCTATGGTGAGTAAGTCTTGATAAGTTAGATATAATGGTTTTGCTATTATAGAGCCCAGTTCCCTCAGTACCCTTGGATGTATTCAATCAGGACCCGGGGCTTTATTAACATGTATCTTTTCCAACCTTTTTGGGATTTCTTCCTGTGTTAAACAATTATTTGGTGAAGATAGTGAAGCCCCAATTTGTTGCAGTTTCCGAACCACTGGTACCTCCCTTGTGTATACCGAAGAAAATAACCTATTTAGCTCAATTACCTTTTCCTGGACGCTATTTATCAAACTGCCTGTTTCCCATTGTAATATTCCTATAGCCTCCTTCCTGTACTTCTTCGCATTAATATCACATATATAGTTGTGAGGCTCTCCTTGCCAACAACTGCGAACCTCGCAACATTTACGGATTTACAACAAACAAATACAAGACGCAGGACTTAGAAAAAAAAAACACTAAGACCTCGCAAATATACGACTTTACAGCCGACCTGTGCGAACCTGAAAACATTAGAAACACAATAAATACACACAACAAACACATAAAAAGCTTACCCACAGCAAGGGGGGGGCACCCAGGACCTCTGCAAGTGAAGTTACACCTCCATTTATGTCCACATTACAGAGTTTAGACACCCAAAAATCACCTAAGCGAGAGAAAAAATGGCCACCCAAAAAAACGAAAACGAAGCTACAGGACCCTAAAGACGCAAAACACCACCAAATACATACGGATTTTCCGAAAAAGCCGGACGAGCTCTGAAAACAAGGACGCAAAATCACCCACAGCCGCGTACCACACTTTAGGCACCATTTTACAACACTAACCTACGCAATCCGGAAGTACACAACTACCCTAACGGCTTCCCCTTGCGCACGCACACTATTTACACTACAAACTGCACACATTGCTGACACAGCAGCTCCACAGCACTGAAAACACACATTGTATGCTGCAGCAACATGAAAACAGATTGCCAGCTCTTCAACACAATGCTTCCTGCATATACTGTATTACTTCAAAATAGGTGAAATATATTCATTTATTAATGTATTATTTATTTGATTACCATACACCAAACAGCATTAGCTCACTTACAATTTCATTGCCGTCATTTTTTGACGGACAATATTCTAGTATTAATATAATAAGTAGTCTTACTCTCTTTTGCAACTAACTTTTCGTTTTTCATTTTAACCAGTCTAATAGCCCTTTTGCAAACCTTTTTGATTTCTTTGTACTGAGGTAAAGCAGTCTCTGTCCCCTCTTTTTTGTATAATTGAAATACCTATTTTTTTTTTACTCTGTATCTTGATCTTTAAATCATTTGAATGCCACATCTGGTGTGATTTACTCCTTTTACTTTTATTTCCACTTGGTATATGGTGATAAGTATGTATATTTAGTAAGGATTGAATGTTCAATTCCAGTCTATGCATTGTATTGTATCAAATGAGACTGTGTTGTCATTAGTTTCACAAAGGTTCCTGTATTACAACATTTGATATTATATCAATATTATTTGTGATGAATAAATCCAAGATGGCCCCATTTCTAGTAGATTCTTGTACAACCTGGGCCAGATAATGATCCCTGAGTGTACTCAAGAACCTTCTCCCCTTAGCTGAACTGCTGGTCTCATTTATCCAGTTTATTTCAGGGTAGAGAAAATCTGCCAGAACTTGCCCATGCTTAGCTGCATTTTCAATCTGTAACAATAATTTGAATTCTCTTACTTTTAATTATATTTGGGGGTTTATAGCATACTCCTATGAACATTCCTGGTAGAGCTTTTGCCGCCCGGGGCTGTCCCTAAGTTTGCCCCTTCTCTCTCTCCCCCTCTCTCTCCACCTCCCTTCTCTCTCTCCATCCCTCTCTCTCTCCCCCTCTCTCTTCTCTCTATTTCTTCCTCTTTCTCACTCTCTATCTCCCCTCCCTTCTCTCTATTCCCCCCTTTCTCCCTCTCTCTCCCCCCTCCCTTCTCTCTCCCTCTCTCCTCTCCCTCACTCGACTCCCTCTATCTCTCTTTCTCCTCTCTTTCTCTAACACTCCCTCTATTTCTTCCCTCTCCCCTCTCTCTCTTGCTCACTTTCTCCCCTCTCTCTCCTCCCCTCTCTTCCCCTTCTCTCCATGTCTCCCTCACTGTATCCCCTTCTCTCTCACACACACACACCTCTTCTCTCTCTCTCCCCATCACTCTCTCACTCAGCCTTCTCTATCTCTCATCTCTCTACCTCCTCTTTCTCTCACCCTCTCTTTTTCCCCCTCACTTCTCTCTCTCTCACCCCTCTCTCTCCCTCTTCACTAAGGTGCTACCCATCACTGCTATAGAGCTTGTACCCAAGTGAGAAGTCAGTCCAGTGCTCTAAAAACCTTAACCCTTCTTATTGCACCACTTTTTTCACCAAGCATTAACCTCCCTAAGCTCCTTCTGTCTTTCTGGTCTAGCACATCGCACTGGTAGCTGATTTAGGAGTCAAATTGACACTACCAACCTATTCCAGGACCCCCAAAAAAATAGTCCTACCAAAGTGCCCGCTAAATAGTGTAAAAAGTCACAAGATTGCAATCCATGTTTAGCTTTCCCATTAAAAATTGTCTAAACCCATTCCATGCTGAAAATCTGATTGATACACGTTAACCTCTGATTGCACCTCAGAATACACAAAAATCCTATGTGTACTGAGACCCATCCATAGTGGCACAAAAAATGCTTCTGAGAAGCAAGCGTTACATCCGCCAATATTACGAGCCTAACACCTTAATTGAGTCGAATATGAGGCTTGATTTCTCTTGTCTGACACAATTAAGGGATTAACAAAGCTCCCAGTTAACACACACTAATAACACAACAATGGGGATACCCTAGATCTCCCCAATACACTATCTACAGGATTCCCAGGATTCCCCTCAATACCTAAAGTAATTCTGGGGAACCCAAAGGATTTCCTCTTCCCACATGCTGAGTGAAACCCTGGGGATTCCCTCTTCCCACATGCTGAGTGAAGCCCTGGGGATTCCCTCTTCCCACATGCTGAGTGAAACCCCAGGGAATTCCCTCTTTCCACACTCATCCCCATCTATCTATATCCAAGGGGGGTCTCTATAGAACCCAATGGCACATTAAAGTTAACCCCCTTTCATGGAGTCCCTAAACAACCTCAGTGGCAGTTAAAAGTAACCCTAGGTTATTTGGATTACAGTGGCCCTTTAATTCTATATGTAAGATTGGATTCATGCAGCTTAACTAAAGTGGAAAATTCCCAGACTCATGTCTTTGCACCAGAGCTTCTCTTAAGTTATACAATAAAATAGTCAAACTGGTTGAACAGGCAATGTTAGATTTCATGAGAATATATATGACTGCTGTCAGGTGTAACAGTGGTCATGCAAGTACAAGACAATAAATCTAATTATAAATCTATTGTGGAACCGTCTTTTCTGCTAATGACACTTCCTATTCAGCCTCGGGGTGTACTCATCAAAGGTTTGTATATATCTGACTTGTCATAAATAATAAAACTTCCTGTATAACTCAGTTGCGTTTATAGATCGACCTGACTAAAATGTCATCCTTTTTGATGTATAAGATTCAGCGAATAACAAAGTGACATGGCTTATACGACTACAGGCAATTGGTAGTAAAGTATGACATGTTTGGAGAACCTTTCTTATGTTATTGGGCATATATGTACTAAGATTTTACATATTTACAAGACTTTCAGCCCCATTAAATTCCAATCCCGTAGCGGCATCGGCACACCCGCCAAATCTGCAGGCTTGAAAATCTGCTGCGTTACAGAGCTATTAAATTCAACCATGCTGTGAGTTACGGGCCGGAGACGCAAGCCCGTAAACCATTCTTGCGCACGTTGCATGTGCGGCTCTGAATATGATCAATTAGTCAAACCCGGTAGTTACGGGTTTAGACAAAGCCAATGGTAAAAGAGATTGTCATCATTACGTCACTGAAAAATGGAGGTTAGATTTCAAACCCTTATGGGTTTCCATTACAAGTTACAATTGGACCCGCATTCCAGAAATAATGCAATATTAATTAATCAGTAAATATTATATTCTAGTCCATGCAAGTTCCGTTATATGTATTAACACATTGATTGCCGGGATCATTATAACACGGAAATTAAAAATTAAACAAAATATTTTATATTGCAGATTTGCAAGCTTGAGAATGTTGTGTTATTCATTTTAATACCTAAAATCACATTCCCTTCAGTATAAAATACAGTAGTGTGTTGATATTTGCATTTACAGTGCTGCGGATAGGACTTTAACCCCCTTGTGGGTCCTCTCTAGTACCCGTAGGCTTTTTTGGATCCATTTGTGGGATACGGGTTTGAACGCCAGTGGATTAGTAGCAATTTAATAGTGATTTTCGAAACATAACAGTTACGGGCTTGAAAAATCAAAGGATTTGCGACAACGGAGTTCAGATTTCAACATCCCGTAGGGTTTTTCCGCCTGTAACCCGCAGATCATTTGCGGGTGGTGTTAAGAAGCCAATTTGATAGCCGTAAGTCTTGCTGGCTACATTACGGGCTACAGTTTTACATGTTGAATTTAATAGGGCTGGTTGCCTTTTAATTTGAATGACCATAATCAGCAATTAGATTTGCATGCCTTACAACCATCTCTTTTTTGAAGAAACTCTGTGTGTCTTTTGCAGACTCCCACATGCTCTTCTTAAGAATGTATATATCACATTTAAAGGAGCACTATAGTACAATCAAAAAGGCACTTATACATAATCAGTTGTGTAAACCATATGCATAAAAATATTTTTAGCCAAAGTCAGACACTATTTATTATTAAAGGATTTAATTATGGGATCTGATTAAAATTGACACCACAACTCTTCCCTCTTATAGGCCCAGAAGCAGGCAGCTAACTTCAATAGGTACAAGCACTGCTCTCCAAAAATGTAAATGCCCCTGTCACCCACACAGCTTTAATCAAAATATAATGGATGCCTCTAGGATCAAGCAAAGATAGAATAAGTTATGCTTATCCTAATTAGAAATTAGTTTCTTGACTTTTCCCTGTCTTGTTATACTCTTAGTCAGATACCAGATTTTCAGAGATATGTTGTTTTCTCTCAAAGTCCAATTGAAACAGAGAACCAGGAGTGTGTCTATTCAACTCTATATGTGTATATATATATATATATATATATATATATATATATATATATATATATATATGATAAATATCATTTCAGTTAGTCTTCTCACCATAGTGAAGGGTATATACCAGCATAATTGTGCAAATTTTTTTGAAATAGTGTGTCCCACTTATTTAGTGAGTAAGCAGCATTAGTGACTTACCATGGTCTTTCCAAGTATAAATACTCATGAATTCCGCTGCCTCTCTTTCATCGGTACGACATTGTAGGGTGCAGTAGTGATTTGCCTATGTAGTAGGTCTAGAAAACATGGTATGCTCAGAAAACAAACAAATGGTGGCATCCTTATGTTACTATGTTCCGGGGACATATCAAAACATGTCTGGCTCTCATTCAAACATTTATATTGAGTTATAATATTTATATACAGTAAAATCCCAGTTATCTGGCACCTAACCAACCGAGACTCTGAAGCAACCGGCACCGGCATGAATTACCCATATTAAAAAAAAACTCCTGCTAAACAGGCATAACCGGCACTATCCGGCACTAATTCGGCAGTTCGAGACTGGGAAAAAAAATACAAACTTTTTTTTAATTGTTTTTTCTGGGCCGAAATGGCCCAGTTTAGGTGCTAATGTCTTTTTAAGGGCATTTTGATTTTGGGGGGGTTTAAGGGTCGTTTAGACCCTTTTTTGGGGGGGGGGGGGGATTTACTGTCTATGTAAACAAAACATTTACAAAATCTTGACATGATGTAATGTGTATAACCACCAGCAGATGGCAAACTGGAATATTCATAATGAACAATTATATTTCATAATTCACATAAATAAAACCATACACAAAAATACTGTAAATAATAGGGATCTATTGTGGTGTGATATCACCCCTTAAAAATCTATATGCAAAGCTTGAATAATTAAATATCCTGATATAAAGAAAAAAAACAGCAGACTAATGATAAACCAAAATTCGGATATTTAAGCTGTTTATATTTATAAACAAAGAGGCTATGTCAATATGAATGCAATTATGAAAAACTGCTTTGTAGATTCCAGTGGCGTGTTTCATTTTAACCATTTTTGTGAAGGTAAAGCTTCACTTTTGTGATGTACAAGAAGAAGTATAAAATACAAAAGTACAGATTGACATATTGATACTGGAGAAAAGCAAGTTGGTTGTAGTAGATAATACCTTAGAGGACTAACTAAAAAAAAATCTTCATAGGTTACAGGGCTTTCTTTTCAGTTTGTCCTCTAAAAGGTATCACAAACTACAACCATGTATGTAACAAATTACCAATATTATTTGCCAATGAGCATAAAATATTTATATAGAAATACTTACATTTTCAAGGCAACTTACTGTTTTTGTCAGTGTCATCTTTTCTGGCTGCTCCTGTAGGATGTAAAATAATAACAACAGCAAATAACATGAACACATTAACAAGAACTGCAAGTCTGGAAAGAGTCTCCCTTTCTCCTCTAGACAAACAAAATAATAATAGTATTAGGCTGCAAACAGTTGAGGAATGCAGGACTTAGAAAAAAAATTGTGACTCGCAATACCTTTGCAGAAAAAAATCTGACCTCAGAAATATACGTCTATAACGGCCAAACCGTGCAAATCAGAAAACACCAAAACCACAAAAAAGTCAGGTTGTATGGGAGTGAGATTATACGTGAATTTAAGCTGAATTTGCCGAGTTTCGGCACTCGAAAATCGACTAAGCAGGAAAAAAATGGCTGCCAAAAAACATGAAAATGAGGCTACACGACACCGAAGCGCGCAAAATACCGCCAGGCACTTACGACTTTGCCAGAGATGTACGAGTTAAAAAAATACACTGTTAGGAAGCACGGAAAATGCTCCTGGGGCGCCTAACACATAGAATATCAGCGCCATTTTACAACACTAAGTTGCAAATCTACACATTACAATTCTGAAATGGCGACGTTCCTGCCTAAACCAACGGTTCTGTTTCGCGCACGCAGCCTATCTATACTGCGCACTTGCCACATTGCTGACACTTTCTCCTCAGGTGATGACAGTCTGACTGGACACTTTCAGCTGCCGGAGAATCCAAAGAGATTGTTAGCTCTTCAGGATATTGATTGCTGGCTATTAATTTTAAATAGGTAAAGTATATTAATTTATTAATTAATTAATTATTACAAAAAAAATATATATATTATTAAGAAAAAATATGCACAATCTTATATTTTACACTGCTTTTACTTTATGAATACATTAATGCTTAACATTTTCAAATATATGTATTAATTGATGAATTCATTTTTAATAAACCTTAATTTAGTAATTAGTAATTAGTAATCATTACCCCCCAAAAAAATATGTTTAAGACTGCTTTTACTTTATGAATATATGAATGCTTATGCTCTAATAGATTTATTCATTGATTAATTAATTATTAATGTTCATTAATTTATTGATTATTACTTACTAATAATTATGGGGGGGTATATTTGTGACTGCCTTTATGAATATATATATATATATATATATATATATATATATATATATATTGCTTAGTGCTTTCTAATATATTTATTAATTGATTAATTAATTATTAATGTTCAATATTTAGTAATTATTATAATTATTAATTAATTTAGTAATTATTAATTAATAATAATAATAAAAAATGCTCATTGCCTGAAAGGGATAGGATCCTCAAAGTAGTTAAATGTTGAAATCAGTTTATTATATTATGACACTGGCTACATTTAATATTTTATAGTGCATTTATTTATGAATATAAACATCATACTCTTAATGATTAATGAATTAATTGCATTCAAACACTGAAAATTATTTTCATTTCATTTTACCGTTTTAATCATGTCTGCAGCTGACTGAATACACAGAGTGACGTTTGCAGCATTTGATCTGCAATAAGATTGAATTCATTATTAATTAGTAATCATAATTTTGCATTTTACAATGCATAGATTTTATATTGCATTTAGATATGTGGAGTACTGATCATTAACGTACATTCATTGATTAACTATTAATTATTAATAATTACAGGGGGAAAAATACATTTTAAACTTGCCCAAAAATGAAGTACATTTTCCAATGAACTTACATATCTCTGTTCCTGCTCATTGCCTGACAGGGATAGGACCCTCTAAGCACTTAAATATTTAAATCAGTTAATTATATTATGACAGGTGCTACATTTAATTTTTTTTATGCATTTACTTAAGAATATATTGATGATTAGACCTTTACGTTTTGCATGTATGCCAATTAAACAGAAAACTTTCAACGATTAATGAATTCATTGGATTGAAACATTAAAAATGCTTTTCATGTAATTATACAGATTCCTCATCTCTGCACCTGCCTGAAGACAGAGAGTGAGCTCTGCAGTATTTGATCTGCTATAAGATCAACTTGACAGGTATATGATTTAATGATGACATTCTTTAAGAAAACAGTATTATGTCTTTTTATTTTGCATTGATGACAGTTATTGATTAATTAATTAAGGTATATTATTTTATTAATTATATATTGATCAACAATTAAAAGAAAACATTATAAATACGTATATGCTTGGCCATTTATGTTTTAATGAATGACAATTACACCTCATAACTTGATTTATTGATTAATTAATTTAATCAAAACATTACAAATCCTTTTAAGGCCAACTATAGTGTGCTCATAGCTCTTTGTGTTTGCCCTTCTTTAGGAAGAAATTATTACCTGTTTATGTTTTGCATTGATGACAGATTTAGATTATTTCATTAATGTATATTCATTTATTAATTACTTCATAATTCATTATAAAAAAATAAAATAACATATTTTACCCTTAACTTATTTATCAATATATATATATACTTAGCTCTTTAGCTTTTCATGTATGCAAATTAAATAATAACCCATTGATTGATTAATTAATTGATTTAATGAAAACATTACAAATGCATTTCAAGTAATTTTACTGATTCATTACTGCTATTTAGGTTTTGCATTGATGACAGGTAAAAACTATATGTACAATATAAAATCAAGATCTTACACCTGCATTTACAATTACAGATTACAATGGCGGACAACGCAGAAGACAAGAATGAATGTAAAAGAAGAATGGCAAGGGAATGGAAGCAAAGATGGAGAGATGCACAAGTCCCCTGAGACTTTGCAACGCTTAAGAGAAGAAGACCAACAGAGACTTCTAAATAAAAGAAAAATTACTAAGAAAGCACAAACTGAGTGCTTTAAAGAAAAGAAAAAGTAAACAAAAAATGTCTGTAAAACATTGCCTAATGACCCAATATTGCCTCATGAAACCAATGTTCATACACATGACAACAATGTAGATATAGAAAGTTTTAGTGATATCTATGTAGAGGAAGCTCATAGTGCTTTATTTACAGCACTAACAGTAGACACTCATTATTGTGGATTAATGAATGTGGTTTGTCAATTTTGTGGGCCCTATCCCTTTGTGAAGGAAAGACCAACTTATGGAGAGTTTATTAGTTGCTGTCAGAAAGGAAAGGTAAGACTTCCACAAATACACCCATTTCCAGAATATTTAGAAAGTGAGTGAAAATTAGTGATCCAAAATGTCCAAATTATACCAATAAAAAAAAAACATTAGGTCTTATAACAGTGCAATTTAATTTGCTTTGATGGGTGCAACATTAGCAAAAAATGTCCCAGGACATGATCCTTACTGTGTTAGTCCTGGCAATAGGACTGACATCGTTGAAACATGTATAAAGAGAAGTAAACTGTGGAAAATATTTACACACCTTAAATTAGAAATAAATATGAGATCTGAAGGCCAAAATCAATTCAATGATTGGCTAATTCAGATTGGAGAAAGAAAACATCAAAAAATAATACTGCTGAAATTCCATCAGAAATGATTTGCAAAGAATCACTAATATCGACAATCATTTTCAATACCATCAATAACGAGGATTACTCAGACTTTGCAAGCAAAGTCATATTAACATCAAAAAATATAGATGCCTTGAATCTAAATAACTAAATTTTAAAATTAATCAATGCACCCCAAAAAAATATTACAGGTTCTGGCTGATGACATAGACAGTGAATCTAATTTTACTATGGAATTTATTAATTCTATAACTTCCTCTGGAATGCCACCACAACTTAAAAAAGGGACAATTGTCATGCTACTGAGAAATATGAATCCCAAAAAAGGACTTCGTAATGGGACCAGATTAATTGTGAAGTATTTAAAAGATCATTTCATACGTACAAAATTATGAATGGTACCCATAAAGGTAAACCAGTTCTTATACCAAGAATTGATTTGGCTCTGTGTGTCTGTGTGTATTTTTTTTACAGGAACCTGTCTTTGCCCATGGGCAACTCCATGTTACATTTTCAAGACGCAACAATCCAGAGGAAATTAAAGTTCATATTGAAGAAAACCCAAGTCAAGGTGATTTATTGGAGGATGGCATTTTTAGCAAAAACATTGTGTACTATGATGTTCTGTAAACATAGAGAACAGTGGTTTTATTTCCAGGACGAAATTTTAGAGGACCACTATTTCACTAAGAAACTCTATAAAATGGCAAAAAAGCATAGAGAACAGTGGTTTTACTTCTAGGACAAACTTTTATGTCACTGGGACTCTTTTTAGAGGACCACTATTTCACATAGGAAACGCTATGTGCCATTTTTTTGAACTACAAGAATAACAACAAAAAGTTAAAAACAAAAACAACTAGAATAAACAGTGGGTATATCCCATAGACAAAATTACAAGTCTGCTGGGCTCTTTTTAAGGGAACCACTTGGACATACAAAAAAAAATGGAATGTCTTGATATATAACAACATAAAAAAATGAACACTTCTCTTATATCAAAGATAAAAATTCACAAAATATACCCCAACAAACATAGAGAACAGTGGTTTTATTTCGAGGAAGATATTTGATGTCACTTGGACTCATTTTAGAGGACCGCTATTCCACTAAGGAAACTCTATAAAATGGCAGTGGTTATACCCCACAGACAAACTTTTATGTCTGCCGGTCTCTTTTTAGAGGACCACTATTTCACATAGGAAACTGTGCCATGAGTACTGGCGGCACTGGGGAACTACAGTTCATTGAGGAAACCATGAATGCCAACATGTACTGTGACATACTGAAGCAGAGTATGATCCCCTCCCTTCGGAGACTGGGCTGCAGGGCAGTATTCCAACATGATAATGACCCCAAACACACCTCCAAAACGCTATAGGTAAAGGTGATACCTTTAAAAAAATTGTATGCGGTGATAAGTAATCACCTTAGATACAGTTGGTGGCTGAGATGAGAAGCTTTTGAGATAATTAATGCTTAAAATATCTAACTTTTTTTAGCTCAATTACTTAACAATACCACTCAACAATTGTTAAAAACAACCAATTTCAATTACATTTATTTATATGTATACCTTTAATTTCCATAATAACTTAGCCAATCGAAATATGATTTCTTATTATTATATAATCTAAATTAATCACTTTGCTATTTAAGGCCTCAATTACATGGCACTTTGTAGGACTTTAACATGTGAAAATCACATGTAAACATAAAGTTGTTATTACATACTGCATATACTATATACTACATGTTACTTGCTTTCTGGTTTAGGAGCAGATTATTCTACACTGCTATTACATTACACTTGTGAATAATCTTCTAAAATCATTACGCTAAGGCTGTTCAATGCAGACAAGCATGTGTTTGGGAAGGTGGTTGGTGTTAAATTTTATGAGATCCATTTATCTAACAAATCCTTCTTATATATTGCTCTATCCTCCTCCCCTACCTACCCCTCTGTTCATAGATAAAAACACCTCTTGTGCTATAGCTCTTATTAAGTGATGAAACAAAGACAATATGGATTCTTCTATAAATAGATTGTTCAAATAAATATGTACATTGTCACGACCCAGATTTGGGGCTCAGTACACCCCTAATTTTCCTACTGTAGTTTAGAGAAGAAAACTGCAGGTTGTGACTTTTATATGCATCCCGGCACCCAACATGTCAGACCATCATTCATGGAGAAACAGGACCAACAACACCTTTAGTTAGTGTAGATGCAGACTGAGCATTTATTCTTGCATGTTTAAACCAAAACTATAAAAATACCATATGGCTTTTTCCCCCACCCTGTAACTATGGTTACCAATCTCCCACTGAGCTTATGACCCTTAATGTCTAAGATTTCACAATATGTCTTCCCTCCTGGCCTTTCATCTCCGGTTAATTGGGAAGAAATAATTAACATTTCCTTGTCCTATTTATACTTCCCCAGGAGGTGATTTAGCACCTAGTATCATCTCTGCTCCCTTGGTTAGGTGCAGAACAGTGTAAATCTATTGTCATTCTATAGACTTAGTATCTGCCTCTTCCTATAAGTTCCCCCAGGTCTCTTATTTCATTCTGCTGACAAATTCAGTTCACCCATAACTCTGCCACTGCTCCCAGAGGATTCAGGAAATATGCTTTATTATATTCCTCTGGAATAACCTGCCATTTTGATACTACACATAGCTGGGTATAATCCATACATCACATATAGACAAGTATAACCTGTCTCCCACACAGGATGGCTGACAGCAAAACAACTCACTTTATTGTGTAGCCAATATTAAATAACTCATGCCCAACAGTTTATAGTCCAAAAAGTTCAGGGGGGCCTTCTGGGCATGACATACATGGCTTACACAGCTGCTGTTTTTCTTGAACTACAATGGTTCTTTAAAGGACATTTTTAGCTCAAGAAGCTATATCAGTGTGTTTGTGTACTTGTGCAGTGATTAGTGTGCAGGTTAGTAAAAACCTAATATAAGCAGAGGGAGGAACGAACTTGTGAGCTTCAGAACGTTTCTAATAAAAGTGCAGTTCTAGTGTAAGTGTCGGAGTGTTTCCCCCACTGTAATTAGTAATTATGAGTCAGTCCAGTGCCACATGTATAAACTTCTGAAACAGCTGATCCAGGGTCCATACCTCTGTGAGAGGTGTGGGCATATTGCCTCTATGGAAGCTCAAATTGGAGAACTGGGGAGGAGAATTACAGCACTTAGTGATATTGCAAGGCTGGAAAGGGAGTTGTGCTCACTGAGCACAATTTAGCTCGGCCTAGCATGGAGGGTGGAGATGGGGCTAGTGAGAATGTCCAGGGATTTAGCTGGGTTACAGTTACAAGGGGAAGCAGGGGGAACAGAAGGAGGTAGGTCAGTTCTGAGTTGGCAAACACCAACAGATTTGCCAGATTGAGTGAAACTGTTGGGATGTCCATTCAGGAATGGCAATGCCAGATAGAGCTGTTCCCTTTAACAGCCGGGAGAACAGTTCTACTGGAGGAGAGGGAGGGCAGAACAGGCAGAGCAACAGACAGGTGGTAGGGGACTCTAATATTCGGAAGGTAGACAGAGTGATTTGTCACCCTCTCAGATCCCAGCAAGCAAACAGTTTGCTGTCTCCCGACTGCTCGGGTTCGGCATGTTGAGGATCGGGTGGATAAATTATTGGGAGGGGCTGGAAATGAACCGGCGGACTTGTTACATATTGGTACCAATGACAAAGTTAGTGGAAGATGGAGTGTCCTAAAGAATGATTTTATAGAACTAGTTAATAAGCTGAAGGCAATGACCTTACAAGGTAGTATTTTCTGAGATACTACCTGTGTCATTTGCTAGTCCAGGGGGAAAGAAGGAGCTTAGGGAGGTTAATGCATGGCTAAAAAAGTTGTGCATTAAGGAGGGGTTTGGGTTTTTAGAGCACAGGGCTGACTTCTAACTTGGGTACAATCTCTATAGCAGGGATGGATTACACATTAATAAAGAGGGAGCTGGTGTTCTGGGGAAAAGATGGTAGAACGGCTGGTTTAGTTTTTAAACTAGTAGGTGGGAGGGAGGAACAATATAGAATTAATGGGGTAGAAAGTGTAGAGGGGCTAAGGAACTAATTAACTAGTCATGGGGAGAAGATAGGGAGAGAGTTACTATAATCAATACGGAGGTATTGCTAAGTAACTCAAGTAAAGTGCCAGGCACTTTAGAACTGCAGACTCATAACATAAGGTGTATGCTTGCTAATGCCAGAAGCTTGCCAGGAAAATGTAAGAGTAAGAATTATTAACAGATGAAAAATGAGAAATGTGATTTAATAGGGATTACTGAAACATGGTGGGATCACTCTTATGACTGGACTGTTCATCTGGATGGGTATAACCTATTTAGGAAAGATGGGGCAATGGTAAAAGAGGAGAAGGGATTTGTCTGTATGTTAAGCCTGAATTTAAGCCTATGGTCAGAGAAGATATTTATGGTGGAACTAGCGATGAAGTTGAATGCTTGAGGGTAGATTTAAATAGCGGAGGAGCAAATTTGAAAATAATGTTTATAGGAGTATGCTATAAACCCCCAAATATAATTGAAAGTGAGGGAATGAAATTATTGTTACAGATTATAAATGCAGTTAAGCGTGGTCAAGTTTTAACTACCCTGAAATAAACTGGATCAATGAGACCAGCAGCTCAGCTAAGGGGAGCAGGTTCTTGAGTACACTCAGAGATAATTATCTGGCCCAGGTTATACAAGAGCCTACTAGAAATGAGGCTATCTTGGATTTAGTTATCACAAATAATATTGCTATAGTATCAAATGTTGAAATAGGGAAACCTTTGGGAAACAGTGATCACAACACAGTCTCATTTGAGATTGAAGTAAAAAAACAAAACTGTAAGGGGCCAACAAAAACTTTAAATTTTAAAAGGGCAAATATTAACGGTCTAAGGACAGCAATACATAGTATAGCCTTGGACAAAGAAACGATGGGTAAAAATACTGAACATAAATGGACAACGTTCAAATCTTTACTAAATATACATACTTATCACCATATACCATGTGGAAATAAAAGTAGAAGGAGTAAATCACATCCAATGTGGCTTAACAATGATTTAAAGATCAGCATGAGGAGTAAAAAACAGGCATTTTAATTATACAAAAAACAATATGATTACCTTATATAAATATATCCATGGTCAATACAAGGCTTTGTCAAGTGATCTTTTTGTGCCAAGAGGTTTTTGACTGACAAGAGGACATCCTTTGAAGTTAGAAGTAAAAATATTCCAAATAAAAAAAAAGAAAAGGGTTATTCACAGTAAGGGTGCTTAAACCATGGAATTCTCTACCCAAGGAGGTGGTGACAGCAGATTTGATAGAAAACTTTAAAAAGGCATTGGATATATTTTTAAATAAAAAGGGCATTCAGGGTTATCCTGGATAATTAGAAAAGGAGTATTGATCCAGGGAAGAATATGATTGCCAGTATCTGAGGTTAGGTAGGAATTTTGTTTAGCTTTTTTCCTTTTTGAGACAATTGGCAGAGTTTCACTGGGATTGTATCTGTTGGCATTTCTCTAGATCAATTAACAATTAATAATGAATCTACATATTGCAGATCAGAGGAGATCTAAAAAGGTTGAACTTAATAGACTAAAAGTATTTTTTTCAACCTCAATGACTATGTAATTATGTAAAAAATGTCACTTGTTTGTCATGTATGTACCAAACAAACAATATTAACAGCTGTTAAAGCTTGGACATAAAAATATTTAATTTTTATGTCATGAGGTATAAATGTGGACATTGCCCATTAGTCTCTGTTGCTCTAGATTTTCACCTAGTTGGCTGTTGAAATATCCAGCATAGTAAATAAATTGACTTAGATGTGAAATTTTAGCTAAAGAGATAGTTTAATTGTTGTTAATATGATCCTATATCAAATTTAAGCAGCTATTTTGGCATCCATTTATATAATAATACATATAATTGTGTGTAATCCGATTATTTAAACTGGGATGCTTATGTGGTAAATATTTGCTGAATTAGTCACTGCTGTTCAAGCAATATTCTCACCCTTTGGCAGAGATGACAATTATTCAATAGATAAGGAGAGTGTTCTGTCGAAACAGTATTTTGTGGGATTCTGAGTCATCAATACATGTTGTGGAACAATATCCCCCTGGGGTTTGACATTTTGGCTGACGCTTATCTTTGCCTGATCTACTTTTTCTTTCTCACACTTTTATTTTTAAATTTCATTTTATTTTTTATTTGGTGCAAACTTCTATACAGAATATGCCGTGTCATTATAAATAAAGAGTAAAAAGAACAATATTATTATTTTTTAATTGCTTTTTTTTTTGGCTTGTCAGTTGAAGTAGAAATAACACAAAAAAATCCTATATAAAATGTAGCAAGTGAGCAGTAAGATTACCAAAGAACATATGAATTGTTTAAATTAATCCATAATGAACATGGCTAAAAAGTGCTCTGAAAGATATGAATAATTATAATGCATTCTTAATATAAAGATGTATAGCAAAAAAGTATATATTTCTAAAATTGTAAATAGACCAATATTTATTATTATACTAAAATCTGCCAGACAGATGGTTAAAATCTTTTATCACCTTACTTTATTTTTGGCCTATAAATACATTGTAAAAAATGAATTCATTTATTATATTTATGATATTACACCTTACAGCATGATTATATATGGCCAGGTTAATTACCTGGTGATTGTGGGAGGGTCCCTCTCTCCCTCCACCCTTTATAAACCCACGCCTACTCCATCAGGTACACACGCTTCCAGCGCCGCCCCCTCGCCACGCTGTGTGTGTTGCCCTGTCACAGACAATTGCTGCTTCTGAATCCTGACTGTCCAGTGTTTTCACGCTCAATGAGTTCATTTTACCTTTATTGTATCTGTACCTGGGTCTTTACTCCTTACTTTTAGTCATAGCACTCATCTGTCCTTGCCTTCATTTAATCATATCTATTCATATGTCTCAATTATTGTCGCTTCTCATGTATTTTGTCGAGGTAGGGATTAGTATTAGTATATTCAGATGCCTTGCATTTTGTCAGGTCCATAACATGCCTCAGTTAGTTCCAGACGTTTACCAGTTACATTTTGCATGTTTTAGAGTTCCTTCCTGGTTTGGCAGAGATCTTACGTCTGGCGAGACCACAACCGCAGCCATTTTGGGAAGGCCGTTCCAGCCGAGATCTCGCGAGATTGAGGTCATATTGGTATGGAATTTAAGCCAAAAATCTTGTTTATCACAAGACTACGGCATAGAACACTGGAGAGAGACTCGCAGTGCAGTTCACGCTTCATATATTGTCTGTCTGTACATTGCTATTATAGTCTTTTTCTCTTACTATTTATATGGTTCTGAAATCATAGTTTCTCCTAGGCAATATATTTAGAGATGTTATGTCACGATCTGCTTTTTCTTGGGGGCTTGATATGAACCTATTTCAAACCTACCCCAGCAGAATCATGTAGTTCCTGTTCTCTGTGGCACAAAAGATGGCCTCTGAAGAGGGCAAGGCCCAAAAGCTACAGGCAGAGAATACTGGTTCCAGGTTACTTAATGGCCCATAGCAAGACCACTCCCCAAGTCAGGATACAACACACAGAAATAGTCTCACACCTTGTTTATGTGAAAACTATCTGTCAACAACCTTTATTTGGAAAACACACGTATATGAACTCTTTACAACATAGTAGAGGGAGGGGCTACCTGAGGTCAGTCCCTAATGGCCTCTGGCCAATCCCGTAGCGTTACACAGTGGGAAACATGAGACTCCTCCCAGGTCCGCCCACTAGGTGTGGCTACCTAATTCACTTGGCCTCTAGCTCTCAGGAGAGACACATGTCCTTTTTGCTCTGCTCCCTGCACTGATAGTTGGGAGGGGACAAGCTGTAGACCCCCTGGAGTTATGGTGCCTCTGTGTCTGTGGAGATCCTCTTGTTTGTTTATGGCTCCTATCTCTTAAGTGAGTGTATGTGTGATGTCCGACCATCTGGCTTGCAACCTTGGGCTATCAAAGCTCTTGAGATCACATTCATTAGATATCTAGTGAACAAACCTTTATGTTAAACTCAAGTGTTTACCCAGGACCACTTGAAGCACATGCATCTGTCCTGACCCAAGGCCTGCATGTTTGAGTGTGCAATGATCTGCAGCTAACTTCTATGCAGAGCATTTCTACCTATTCCACATATGTTCTATATAACATTTTCCCTCATAATATATTATACCTAGGATACCTAATAACCATGTACATGCAACATATAACCACACAATAGCACATAATCCCAATGCAACAATGTTGTGCTCCCTTGGACATACTCACAAACCACTGACAATATGAGTCCTTAAACAATTAAATCATGACAACTTCTCCCCCTTCCTTTCTAGTATAGCATAGAGGATCATCCTAACGGATAATTCTCTAGCTATACTGCTTTTACTTGTCCTCCTGTCTGGAAAGTCCATCCATGTGATAGCCTCAGTGGCTCTCTGTGTACCCTGCCTCCCCCTGTCCAGGGCGAATACTCACTCCTTCCCAGTGGCCTAGTCACCTTCACAAGCCCCTGGGGAGACTTATAAGACAACTGCCATAGAGGACCCTTCAAGGTAGTCCAGGGGAAACCGTACATCTCAGCTAGTAAGTCCAGCATAAACTTGGGAGGATCCTTACCCAGCAAAGCCCTCTCCTTCCAGGCTAGGGGGACCTCTTGTCCTGCTGATTCTGGATCAGCACTCAGTCCCATGGGTAAAATTGAAGAGTACAGGGTTCCCTTTGTCAGGCCTGAGCTTTCTCCTGAATAAACTGGGATTCTGGAGTTGCAACATGGGCTAGTGACATTCACTGGTGGCATCCATGCTGGATTAATGGGCAGTTCTGATACAAGCTGTTGTGGCTCAGTAGCCAACCTCTCTCCCACCAAGCCTGGCCAATGGCCCCTTCCTTCCAGGGTTACAGGTACACAGCCAGTGTCTTTGGGCAGCTGCAGGGGAGTCATTGTAGGGAGACCAGGAGACAAATCACAATCTGGGGTACCCTCTGGCTCTTTGGTCTCTGGATCCTCAGGTGGAACCTCCTGACTCTCTCCATCTGAGACTGCCTGGTGTGTAGTTGCAGGCAGCCCTTGAGAAGCAGCTGCTACTGCCTCTTGTTCAGGCTGAAGAACAGGGCTACTTTCTGTTTCTGCTCCAGGGTCTGTGGCTGGCTCCTGGACAATGGTCATCCAAGGAACCTCTCTACAATTTTCACAGACAAATGGTAGGGCCCAGTGCTCATTAGGTTCTTCTCTTACACTAGCAGCAGAGTAGCTTTTCTCCAGTTCTTCCCCTGGGCCTGGCACTGCTGTGGCTTGGCCCTGTCCCCATTCCTCTAACTGGGTGAGACTTAGCCCCCTAAAGATAGGGATCAGTTCTTCCTCTTTCCAGTCCCCCCCATGGATGCCGGCATCCTTGTTATTTTGAGAATCATGGATATCAAAATTCTCCCCACAGTCCATACATTTATTTTCTGACCCAGCCTAGGGCAATATTTAGCTGGGTCTCTGTAGTACCTGTTAGGTGGTTCTGTTCCATGCCTGACTGGCATGAGCCCTCCCAGCTGGCTGGCCAACAACCATCCAGGGATGCTTCATCCAGTAAGTCTATATAATCCACCTCCAGCTGTAGCTCCTGCTGGATCAAAGGCCAAAGTAAGTTAGCTGTATGGGAGCTTGTCTCCAGTACCAGCATGTGACAGCACTTGGCAAACAGACACAGCTTTCTTTCCTCTGTCCCCAAGCCACAGTCCGGATCCCCATGTACTATGTCCCAAATTGCCTTTTCCAGCCCCAATGAAAAATGATGATGTATCCCAACAGGTCCAAACCCAATAAGCATATTGATCTTCCAGGGCGACCTCCTCATATACCAATTCTTCCAGCCATTCCATTAGCCTATGACCTCGCCATAGTCCCAGGAATGCCATCCATTTATTTAGAAGGCCCATTCCTCTACAATCCTTTCCAGTCACCAGAACATTCTCTGTCTCTACTGAGGATAAGCATTTCCCCTCCACAGGAGCTGAGACAGGGCCATTGCTTACCCTTCTCCTGTTCCCCTGTACCTCCTGTGTGATCTGTATCCGGAGTTCCCTCTGCTGATCCTTGGTTAAACCTGCAGGCATTACCTCCATCCATCTTTGGTACCGTCTGGACACTTCCTCCTCCTCTGCTGCAGACATCTCTTCATAAGCTGCCATCCTTCTGTGTTTTATACAGAGATCCCCACCGCTGCCACCAAATGTCACGATCTGCTTTTTCTTGGGGGCTTGATATGAACCTAGTTCAAACCTACCCCAGCAGAATCATGTAGTTCCTGTTCTCTGTGGCACAAACGATGGCCTCTGAAGAGGGCAAGGCCCAAAAGCTACAGGCAGAGAATACTGGTTCCAGGTTACTTAGTGGCCCATAGCAAGACCACTCCCCAAGTCAGGATACAACACACGGAAATAGTCTCACACCTTGTTTATGTGAAAACTATCCCTCAACAACCTTTATTTGGAAAACACACGTATATGAACTCTTTACAATGTAGTAGAGGGAGGGGCTACCTGAGGTCAGTCCCTAATGGCCTCTGGCCAATCCCGTAGCGTTACACAGTGGGAAACATGAGACTCCTCCCAGGTCTGCCCACTAGGTGTGGCTACCTAATTCACTTGGCCTCTAGCTCTCAGGAGAGACACATGTCCTTTTTGCTCTGCTCCCTGCACTGATAGTTGGGAGGGGACAAGCTGTAGAGTTATGGTGCCTCTGTGTCTGTGGAGATCCTCTTGTTTGTTTATGGCTCCTATCTCTTAAGTGAGTGTATGTGTGATGTCCGACCATCTGGCTTGCAACCTTGGGCTATCAAAGCTCTTGAGATCACATTCATTAGATATCTAGTGAACAAACCTTTATGTTAAACTCAAGTGTTTACCCAGGACCACTTGAAGCACATGCATCTGTCCTGACCCAAGGCCTGCATGTTTGAGTGTGCAATGATCTGCAGCTAACTTCTATGCAGAGCCTTTCTACCTATTCCACATATGTTCTATATAACATTTTCCCTCATAATATATTATACCTAGGATACCTAATAACCATGTACAGTCAACATATAACCACACAATAGCACATAATCCCAATGCAACAATGTCATGCTCCCTTGGACATACTCACAAACCACTGACAATATGAGTCCTTAAACAATTAAATCATGACATGTTATATTAGACACTCATGTAGATAAATAATTAGATATATGTCTACTTACATATTATAGTCATAATTTTGACACTTTTTCATCCTGATATTAAGTCATGTGCAGTTTATTTCCTCATTTTCGCTTATTAAGGGAATTTAGTATAGTATTTTAATTTAGAGGTGTCAGTAGGAAGCTTGTCAAGTTTTCTTTTAATCACAGGGGAGATAGTTGGGCGACTTGAAAGAATCTCTTTTCTTATCAGAGCTTATTTATATTGAATTTCTTTCAGGAGGTTATTCTGTACGAGAGTGTATGATCAGTACTTCATCATTTAAGTCTTGTAATCATTTTGTCACCCTTGCTAGGTGGTTGTCACAATTACTATATTACTGTCTGCATAGCGTTTTCACAATTATAACCATGTACCATTGCTTGTCAATCATGTACACGTTGTACCACAATCCTTCGAGGGCATCACATGCTCAAACTCAGTCAAAATCATTGCTCGCCTTCTCAACCTCAAACCAGACATTCTCAGCCCATCAAGGGCTTCACCTCCCCCACCCACTTTTTTACCTTCTCTCCCCTAAACCTGCAATAACATTTTAGTTAGTATTATGTTATAATCATTTGGTCACCAAAGTTAAATGCTTGTCACAATTACTATATTTTGTGGTCGGTATAGTGCTTTCACTATTAGCCTTGCGCTTTGGCTTGTCAATCATGTACACGTAGTATCATAATCCTCGGGCAATAAAGGGCATCACATACTCAGTTATAGTCAAATTATTATCACTTGCCTTCTCAACCTCAAACCTGACGCTGTCAGCCCATCGAGGACTTCACCCCCCAACCCCCTGTGGATCTGGCCTACAGATATGGCGGTTATGCATTTTATGACTACCACCCCTCATTTGCTGCCAAAGCGGCGGCCGCCTAGCACCAATTCCTTTGTTAAGTCAATTGGTCACTATTAGATCATAAGTTATTCTGCAGACACTTTGCGGGCCTGAGAGCTTCGCTTTGGCTGTATTGCCATTCCCTGTTTCATAATTCCATATATTGTTCCAATTACACACCACCCCCCTTTGTACATCGATCCACAGCCAACGCACCTCCATCAGGGGTAATCTCTGCTATACCCATCCTGGAAAGTTCCACGCCATTGCTGGTAGCCATGTGCCAAGATGTATACCCATTCCCATTTGGTGACCTCCCATTATGTTTTGCTATTCATCAATTTACATTAGTGTGGTGCATGTTCCCCTGGACCCCTTGTGAATTGCTAAGTGGTGGTGGTGAAGGGGCGTGTGTACTTGAATGAAGCTGTGATATATACCATGTAGGGCAACTGTAGGTGGGAAGATGATAGCAGAGAGGTCAAACAAATCATAGTCCACTATAGAAGGAACTGGCAACCCACTCCAGTATCACCTGTCAAATTGTTAGCAGGCCCTCAGGGGAATGTTGATACTCCACAATAACACTAATTGGACATTTGCATGTGTATTAACACTCTATGTTGATTATAGATGATATATATTATAATATTATGACTATTATTATTGTTTTATGTATTGCTCTATTGCATAGTAACTAGGGCTCATTAGTGTACATATATAGGAATGTGACACATATGTGATGTATGTGGATGTCCCATAACCCCAACCACTGACAATACACTGACCCGGTATAACAAAGCTTTATTTCATACACAGAGCACAATCACAAATGGTCAAGACTGTGCATTAATATCAAGGATGTGGTGTGGGGAGATCCCGGGAGAGCAAGAGGTGTATGGTAAAAAGGGGATATCTATAAGGGGTAATGTGATAGTCTAGAATAAGCATGATACATAGCACCTACCAGGGTCAAATGTGGTCACTACACCACTGCAACTGGAATCTGATGAAAAAAGGATCATCACAAATCATTCCATTTAATTGAAGAAACCATTAATGTGCATAGCACTTACAACTTGTCTAGATCTGCTCAATAAAACAGATGATTCGTCCTCTGGACTGTGTAATCCAATCCAGTTTCACACATACAGTGTGGTGGAAAAAAAAAATTTGAAAAAAAGTGGTCAACCAATAAAAGGAGGAGGATAAAAAAAATAATCAACATGCATGTACAGTACAGTGCTAAATACTGTAACATATACCATGTCACCGGATTCCTATCTGCAAGCATTACTAACTATTAGCTAGGTCTCTGGAAAATCAGCAATATGGGAAAATAACCATTAATACGGAGAGGACACAAAGATCAGCAACCAGATTCACTGGAGATGCCTTCATGGACCTGAATTGTACCTAAAAGAAAAAAGAAAAAAAAAAACTACAAAATAAGGCTTTAAAAATCTTACGGACTGCAGCAAATCTTCTCAACAGCATTCCTCAGTGACCATCAACTGGTGACATGTTTAACAGAAACCTACATGTCCAAAAAATATCACCATCACATAGGCCAAGATCCAAGACTCTGTAGCCAGGGTAGATTAGGTTAACATTGTGACCAATAGATTGTCACTGAGGAATGCTGTTGTGAAGGCACAAACATATGCGCAGCCCCTATGTCCTCCTACGTCTAGGCATAGGGCCCCAATCCCCCGTGGTAGCCTCCATCTCCCTGCTGGTGATGGGGGGGGCAGGGGAGGCAACCCCCTGGGAGGCAGTAGCTCCTGCAGTAGTCGTAGGTGGAGGCATGGTGGGAAGAGAGGAGGGGCCTAGCTGAAGGTTGCCGGGGGATGCCTCTGGGGTGGAGGAGCCGGGGTTGGGGACCAGAGTGCGTCACATGGCCTCCGCAGTGACTCCTTGGAATGTGCTCTGGACCTCCCCAATCCTGAGCAGCATGGCCAGGTAGAATTTAGTTATCAGATGATGCCTCCTCTCCTCCCTATCTGCGCCTTGCCAGGCTGCACATTACTTTCGCATGATTGGCGGGCTGCTGGCCTGGATCCCCCTAAGCAACTCCACCTGCTGTTGCATGAGGGTCAGCATCTCTGCCTGCTCAGCCTGGCCTGATGTGGGAGATGGAGGCCCGTAGGGTTTGGCCAGGTGAGGAGGTGGTGGTGTCTGACAGGGAGGGTCTGGGGCCCGGCTGGAGCCTGGGGCAAAACTGGCAGTGGTGTGGATAGACCTGGTGGTGGTGGATTGCGGCCAGTCCAGTGCACTGCTGTGGGGGGAGAGGTGGTGGCTGGATGCTGGCATCATCGCTCCAGTTGGAGGGCCCTGGCAATATGCTCAGTCTTTGGAGGAGGGGGATAGTGGGATCAAATCCCAGCGGTGTTGCCGGTGTTACTGATGGTAACCCCACTAGCCATAAAGCATCCTCCTCATCCGTGCCAGGGCCCTCAAGTCTTCTTCTGTCCTCGTCTTCCTGTGCCGGTTCCTGCTGGGCGGGGGCTTGGTCCTCCATTTCCTACTCCGATGCAGCCGACGCCCCTGCCTCTGGCTCACCACAGGACCCAGACTTCCTTGATACTGAAAGAGAGAAAATTGCAAATCAGATAATTGCAAATCAGATTAGCTATGATTTGCTAGATGTGATGTATTCTGTGGTTCCTGGTCTTGATCATTTTTGGCTCATAACGCTATCTTGATTCCGGCTGTGTTCTGTAACTGTATGCAGTGGGCACACCAATAAATGGACTTTCTATTGCTAGATTACTGTTGTTGTGCCCAGGAATGTATCACACCTAAACCCTTAGGGTCTCATTCTATTACCGGCCGCAACGGCTGCGGGGCCGCAAGGACCGGCCGCAAGCTTTCCGGCTATTCTATTTCCCTCCGGCCGGGGACTCCGGCAGGCTTACGGCCGGCGCCTTGCTATCCCTTGCGGCCGATCGCGCCGGAGGAAAGCCTTTGATCTAAAACGGCCGCAAGGAAATCGGCCGTAAGAAAAGCCTGGTTGCAATTCTATTGCTCCGGGAACCCTGTCTGCAAGGCTAAAAACGAGCCGCAGCTTACTTGCAGCAAACAGGTCCCGCTAGCACCAATTAAGCACATAAAATAGCTCAAATAAAGCCATCCTGCACTTTGCGAAGTCTATAAAGTGATATTCGGTGTTAGCAAAAATAGCACATAATTACCCTATACTCAAATCCGTAAAATATTTTTTTTTTAATATACGTAAAATATACATGTAAAAAGTCCAGAGTGCTTGGAGCACCTCAGACACGCCCACGCCGCAGCCGGAAAATAAACAGTTAATTTGAACTCGGGTTTGGGCTGATGTGCAAGCTTGAGAGGGGGTTACTTTTAATCCTCATGTCCCCCAATATGATCCCTAGCATTTACAGAGCTGTACAGTGCAGGCTTGAATTTATTTTTGCGTTTTTAGATTTCTGAGCTTACGGCCGGTTTCAAGATATGCGGCCGGCCGTAAGGGGAGATCCTTGCGGGGCCGTATAATAGAATCGCGAGTTGACAGAACCCCCGCAAGGACCGGCCGCAAGCTTTCCGGCTATTCTATTTCCCTCCGGCCGGGGACTCCGGCAGGCTTACGGCCGGCGCCTTGCTATCCCTTGCGGCCGATCGCGCCGGAGGAAAGCCTTTGATCTAAAACGGCCGCAAGGAAATCGGCCGTAAGAAAAGCCTGGTTGCAATTCTATTGCTCCGGGAACCCTGTCTGCAAGGCTAAAAACGAGCCGCAGCTTACTTGCAGCAAACAGGTCCCGCTAGCACCAATTAAGCACATAAAATAGCTCAAATAAAGCCATCCTGCACTTTGCGAAGTCTATAAAGTGATATTCGGTGTTAGCAAAAATAGCACATAATTACCCTATACTCAAATCCGTAAAATATTTTTTTTTTAATATACGTAAAATATACATGTAAAAAGTCCAGAGTGCTTGGAGCACCTCAGACACGCCCACGCCGCAGCCGGAAAATAAACAGTTAATTTGAACTCGGGTTTGGGCTGATGTGCAAGCTTGAGAGGGGGTTACTTTTAATCCTCATGTCCCCCAATATGATCCCTAGCATTTACAGAGCTGTACAGTGCAGGCTTGAATTTATTTTTGCGTTTTTAGATTTCTGAGCTTACGGCCGGTTTCAAGATATGCGGCCGGCCGTAAGGGGAGATCCTTGCGGGGCCGTATAATAGAATCGCGAGTTGACAGAACCCCCGCAAGGAATCGCAGCCTTACGGACGATTTACGGCCGGTAATAGAATGAGGCCCTTAGACTGTAAGTTTGTGAGTTTTCAATTGTGTGTCAGTGTCTTGGAAACAAGCACTATGTGCATTTGATTATATGCTCAAAAACAGGGCCCTCCATTCTTTATAAGGTGTTAAGTTTGTTTTTTGCCATGTACTAAACCCCTGTACAGCGCTACAGAATATGTTGGCGCGATATAAATAAAGACAATCACATATATAGTTGTGAGCGTACGAGTTGTTGCTAACGCTGCGGGCTCGCGTAGCGAGCCCGCGGCCCTCGCGAAGCGAGGGCAGTGGCCGAGGGTCTCAGTTGCTGGCATGGAGCGCCGTAGGCGCTCCATGCCAGCACCTGAGGACCTCGCAAAGCGAGGGCCGCAGTTGCTGGCATGGAGCGCCGAAGGCGCTCCATGCCAGCAACTGCGACCCTCGCAAACTTCACGTCGCAAACCAAACAGCACGACACACACATTACGACACTCGCAAACAACATACGACACACGTTCACACACATTACGGCCTCGCAACACTCGGACGCAACTCGCGAACATTACAAAATGTAAAACACAATACATACACACAGCACGTACATAAAAACCTTACCTACACCAAGAGGGTGCACCCAGGACCTCAAAAATACAACTTACACCTCGATTTTACTCGAAATAAAACAGTTTAGAGACTAAAAAAAAATCTAAGCGAGAGAAAAAATGGCCGCCGAACAAAACGAAAACGAGGCTACAGCACTCTAAACTCGCAAAACACCACAAGAAACTCGCAAAACACCACAACAAACTCGCAAAACGCAACAAACGACATACGGATATTCATACCACACAATGCACACATTCAGCATGCTTACACAGCAGCTCCACAGAACTAATGCTGCAGCAACATCAACACAGATTGCCAGCTCTTCAGCACAATGCTTCAAAATAGGTACAGTATATTAATTTAGTAATGTATTACATATTTCATTATTATACACCAAACAGCATTAGCTACCTTACAATTTCATTGCCGTCATTTTTTGACGGGCAATTCGCTAGTAATAATAATAATTTAATGACGCATCCATCTATCCCTTGTTAATTCCATGGAGCTGACATGTCAATCTCCTTCTTGGTCATCACGTACATGTGTAGTGTGTGTGATGCACATGTGGTGGCATGTTCGTGTATGTGATATTCACCTGACATGGAGGCTGGGTCCTGCTGGGCCACCAGGCCTGAAGCTCCAGCAGTGGGCACCTGTCACAGAAGGTCCCTGGTGACCCTCTCCCACTCATTATAGGTCACAGTCTGGTTCTTGTCCTTGGTGCTGTGCCTACCGATGTAACCTCAGCCGCTACATTCTTCCATGCCTGAGCCCTAGGCCCTGGTCTAACTCCCCCCCCCCCCCCGCAAGAATTCATGGAGCGGCCATGGATAGCAACGAGGAGGATCGCATTCTCCCAGTGCGTATAATTGTGGGCCCTGTCCTTGCCCTTCGCCTCTTACCTTTCCGACTGTGGACGGGGATCCTCATCTCCCTACCTGTCCTCCCCACGAACTACCACTCCCCCTGGGATCAGGCCCCTTCCCCTCTGTCCCTCTCCTACGTGTGCCTAGTGCTCGGACCACCCGGCCACCACCCACCTCCTCCTCTACACTCCCATCCTCCTGCTCCTCCTCCACCTCCTCATCCCCATCACTCCTCTCCTCCTCCCCACCACTAGTACTCTCCATGGCCACCTCTCTCCTCCTCTACGCTCCTCTTCTCTTCTTCCCCACCTCTCCACTCCTCTCCTCTCCTCTCCCCTCCCTCCATCTCAATCACAAAAATAATAGAATGATAAATAAAAATAAGTGTAACTTAATATATGAAGGGGGAAAAAAATGTGTGTATTATGTGTAATTAATAACTGTTGGGGGATGGGGTGTGGGGGATGGAATATGGTGGTGTATGGAGTGACCTAGCTCTACAGTATATGTCTCTATGTGTGTTCTTTAAATTATGTGTATTGCAAATATGTGTAATCTGTAAATATGCATAATCAAAGATTAATTGTAAAATATTAAATAGTAGAAGGTAAATGAACAAAACCGCAAATTACTGCTCTGAAATAACTCCTGCTCCCTCTACCCTTCTCAAAAACCACCAACTCCAGGACCTGCGTGCTACTTTGAAAGAAAATACAACACAGCCAATGCATGGGCAGGTGGAACGTAAATTTATAATCTCCCTCTGTGTCGCACTACGTTATACAGCTATTGGATCGTAACGGCAGCGGGAGGGATTTACAGGCTTGAGGCTTTGGCACGTAATTCACGCCCTTGCTCAATTGAATAGCATCACAATCAGAGAAGAACGGGAGCCCCCAACACACCCTCAGACATTTGGCAGTCTGCGATCGAGTTGCGGGCTTGGAATTGAATGTGGCTCTAATTGTTCTACTTAATCAAGGTGATCTAGTCTTAAAACAAATACAAACAGCCACATTAAATTCCCTGTAAAACCGTAGCCCGTAATGTAGCCTGCAAGACTTGCGGCTATTAAATTGGCCCCGTAAAGCAAGCCGCCAGCGACTTGCGGGGTAAGGGCAAAAAAAAGGTTGTGGGACATGGAATTTTTTATTGCATGTGCGGAAATACTTTTTTCTCTCAAGCCCGTAACTGCTACGTTCCAAATAGCCAAATAGCCAAATGGTACTAGAGAGTACCCGCAAGGGGGTTAAAGTGCTATTTGTAGCACTGTAAATGCCAATATACACACACTACTGTACTAATAATGAAAGGGAAAGTGCACAACACTCTCAAGCTCTCAAATCTGTAATATACAATTCATTATTTTCTGTTTAATTTCCATGTTATATCAATCCCGGCAATCGATGTGTTAATACATATAATGGAACTCGCATGGACTAGAATTTCATATTTACTAATTTATTAATATTGCATTATTTCTGGAATGCGGGTCCGATCGAAACTCGTAATTGAGGCTTTGAAATCTAACCTCCTTTTTTCAGTGACGTAATGATGACTGTAACGGAACCCATCACTGTTTTACCCTGTTTTATGATTATTATGGTTAAAATATGATCCTACTATTATACTGCATGTATGTTGGTTGATGCTCTGCAGAATATTGTCCCAGACATTTGCAGCTACTTGGCATGGGAGATAATCCTGTTACAGCGACTCCGCATAAGATAAAGGAAGTCTATTGTATACAGTGTTTTAATTCTCAGATAAGAACAAAGAAGTGTAATTGAATCAATGTCTGATTGTATCAAAGTTGCCAGGGAGCCTCGGGGAGGTGTGACCAACCTATTGTTCTCTTTATGTGTATTGTGCGGCCAAATATGGGCATGTGTATTGCCTGTGGGAAGAGATGGGTATAAATTTTTCTGCAATAACAAAATAAAGTCAGTATTCATTTGACTCCCAAATTGTGTGTCGTCCAATATGGGAGGTCGGGAATGGTGAGACTGTAGTGCCTCTTGGGTATTTTACTGTATACCAGCGGAGATATTGGACTGCGTGTTCCAGCTCCGTTACAATGACGATCTCATTTACCATTGGCTCCGTCTAAACTAGTAACTACAGGTTTGACTAATTGATCATGTTCACAGCCACACATCCAACCGGCAAATGAATGGTTTATGGGCTTGCGTCTACAGCCCGTAACTCGTAGCATAACGGAATTTAATAGCTCTGTAATGCAGCCGAATTTGAAGCCCGCAGCCTTTGCTGGTATGCCGATGCCACTATGGGTTTGTAATTTAATGTGGCTGACAGACTTCTAAAACCTAAAGTGATTAAAGAGGAAATACCCAGATGAGAGTTCATTTTTTTCATCATAAGACTTCAATAATCCAAGCTTCAAAAGAAGATCTCTCCGCTGTAGCCCCAGTTAATAAACTGAATATATTTTCAGACTTTTCTGTGGAGACTGTTCTTAAAGAAAAGAATACTCTAAAATTACACAGACTTTGAGAGATAAAAAATGAATTTCTAATGGGGGTTCCCAGTTTAATTGTTTATTGAAAATTAAGTTAAAATTGCACCTCCCTTGCACTGTAGTACACTCTAGAAAGAATGGAACATTCCTTTTGTTAAAGGTAAAACAAGGGGTAGAGAAGTAAGAGAATAATTATTAATATCAGAGTGAATAACAAAAAATAATTTTAGGTTGTAATATAATTTTTTTTTTAAAGGATTCTCCTGTTTTTTCCTGGGAGGTCATAATCATGTTAACCTTGTATTAATACATTTTTCTTATGTTCCTTTCTAGATAGAACTCTTACTGTGGCACTTTTTAACGTAATGCACTTGATTATTTATTGACACAAGAACTTTAAGTATTTTTTATCTTTATCTTTTATACAGTATACTTGATTAGAATTATTTTAATTACATAAGTTTATGTTAGATTATAGATAACACTAAATCATTTTAATTTTACAGATTTATACATTTACAGCCTTATTAAATTGTGATTCAGTAAATTTAAAGGGGCTCTATTTAAGCACACAGCATATTTTTTTTACAGAAGTTTTTACCTAGTGGACTTCTATCCAAAAGCAAGGTCTTCACTAACTAAAAACTTCTGTAAATAAAATATGCTGTGTGCTGTAAGTGCCCTTACTTCTCATATTTAGATTGAAATTATTAATGGAGTTTATAATTTGTAGAAGTGATAAAAATAGAAGGTGCTGCTAGTGAGGGTAGAGAGAGGGTGTTCTAAGAAGATATGATATTCATCTTGCATCTTCCCCTACGCCTATAGCTTACTAAGGTTGTGTTTGTTTTTTCCCTAAAAGGTGGTATACTGAGTGATTTCTTTTGATGCATGTCTTGGGGCACATTAGTGGTTATTGTTTTTGTTATTACACAGCTTTGGCATTTGTGTTGTTATGATCAAATGTGTATCCCATAATGTAAAAGGATTAATTTGATCTCAAATAAGACAAATTACATTTACATATTGCAAAGAGCAGAAGGTTAATATCATAGGCTTACAAGAAACTCATTGGGTTTATGGGAAGGAACCAAGATATTACATTAGTAATATAATTTTGTACTATGTTTATCTTTTATAAAAAAATAAAAAAAAGTTAGGGGTTGCAATAATTATTAGCAATAGAGTTCATTTTTACTAGCCTGAATCCTGATTGTCGTTTTATTCTATATATATGTAAATTAATTAATATAGTTTTTCTTTAATAAATATCTATTCTTCAAATTTCTATCAGGTTAGATTTTTTTTTTTTTTTAAGTTTAATGTTTTAATGACGGCATGGATTTTAAAACTGATAAAAATATTCTAGAATTACTAAACATTTTAAGGAAACAAGAGACTTAGCATATACATTTTAAATAACATTGAGGAAGCTGGTTTGTTAGATATATGTCTAAAAGTACCTTAATGTTAGCTCAATTGAATTATATTTTTAGCAATAATGATATTTTAGAAATGACTAGGAAAGTTAAAATCAAACAAATAAGAAAGATAATATAAGGAGTAAACTGTTTAATATTCCATGGCATTGTAATGATTAATATATGAAGCAACCAAAATATTATTATAATATAAAAATAATATTATAATAAAAAAAAATGTATTATATTATATATATATTATTATGATGTCTGGCTCCAGCTCATTGGACAAACTATTGAAGTCATCACAGGTGTTAAGATTCTTCCTGTATAGATCTTCAGTGTATTCTTGCCAGCTCTTCTATATCTGATTTTTTTCTATCAATTCCCTACCATTTGTATCTTTTATCACACCCACTTTGGCATGAAGGTTCCTTTGAGATATGTTCTTGAAGAGATCTCTTGATTTTCCATTTTGTCTCTTCTTCTATTTCTTTACATCACTCATTATAGAATGTCTCGACTCTTCTTGTGATCTTTGGAATTTTGCATTCAGTTGGACAAATATGTTCCTGTCTACACTACCTTTCGTTTATGCCCAGGATAACTGTATGTGTATAGAATGTATAATTATGTACTGTTTTCTATTTAAATTGAATTATTGGGGCCTGTATTAAGATGGGGAGTCTGTGATATACAAGATGGATCCACTCTGGTTATATTATCTGAGGAAACTGCATGGAGCAGTGTCAGGTCAGTACCTCGTGCTCACTGACATTATGCATGAGATTTCTGTATGTCACCACCTCCCTGGGCTGCACCTCCACATTATGTCCGCCGCAGCACAAAGCCTTTCTGTCTCAGTAGGGGTGGCTGATGCATAGAGGCAAATGGGCAACCTCCCACCCAAAAATGAATACACTGACTTAATCCCCCCATCACTTACTTAATTGTATAATTTATATTTTCAATAATAAAAAAATAAAAAGTGTTTTATCATGCTCAATATTCTGTTTTTTTTTTTTTTAAAGCTGCTGCTGTCACTTTAAATTTCAAAACCCTATGTGCTATAGTTAAACACACTGACATCCCATTTAGACCCCTGCTGGTGATTTGCCTAAACTGTTTGGGTCTCTGCCCAAACTCTGCTATAACAGATACAGTCTGTAAAACACAGCATCATCCAATCAGAATGCCTGGAAGGGAAAAGTCCCGTATCATACAGGGACTACAGTTCTCACAGTCCCCCCGGAAGTGAATACATTGGTGCAATCTCAATAAAGTTTATTGGGGAAAAAAACAACTCCCAGCTCACAATAAATGCAGATAGCGGGAGCTGTGTGTAAAGCTTTAGTTTTCTCAATTCTCTGGTCTTATTGTTTCTGACTACCCTGCTTCACACACCAAGCTTGTGACCTGTATGTCACCACCCCAGCCTATACCAGACAGGAGCAGCTGTAGAGCTCAGGTGGGCCCATATGCCTCTCTGTGTCTTTTGTTGTTGTTCTGTCCTTAATAATAATAATGTTTAAAATGGAGGGAGAAACAAAACAGTACAAGTCATGCAGAATAAACTTGGAGTGCAACATTCTTGTTCTGGTCTGTTGGTGAATTATCACCCTGACCTTCGGTAGGGCCAAGATGTGTTGTTTAGTCTTTGTTTGTTTAATTAATCTATTTGCTCATTTAACAAATTATTTATGTATGCAGTTTTATTCTCTCAGTATATTTGCTGCTATCATATTATCTGCTTGTATCGATATTGGCTCAGTCATAAAATACCTGCCCTAGGCTCAGAAGGATAGATAGAGAGGTAAGGAGATGGGGGGTATTGAATGAGGGAGTAGAGGGGTAGAAGGAGAGATGGATAGAGAGGGAAAGAGAGGGATAGAAGAAGAAGCATAGAATCTATCTCTCTAACTGTCTATTGCCCTCTCTATATCCCTTCCTCTCTCTCTCTATCCCTTCCTCTCTCTAGATATCCCTTCCTCTCTCTCCCTATGCCTTCCTCTCTCTCCCTATCCCTTCCTCTCTCTCTCTCTCTCACTCTCTATCCCTGTCTTTCTCTATGGGATCCCTTTTGTGGGTGGAGACTGTGTCACTAGGCAGGGTCTATACATGTTGTGGTAACATGTTGTGAAGGGGAGGGGTTTTAATTGTTGGGTCGAGTCAATGTAAGGTGAGGTGCCAGATCTCTGTTTTTCGCCCCACTAGTTGGAAAGTCCACCACTGTATCTCAGTACTCTGGATAACGGGCAGCTCCCCTGCAAATTAAAGCAGGCTTGTCTGCCAGCCATCTTGTCATGTGTTTATTATTCTACTTCTTTGTGCATCTATTGTGTTGTGTCTGTGTTTATCTGTGTCTGTCCAGTGTGTACGCCTGTGTGTGTGTGGACTAATTGATCAAGATGTGTGTCTGGTCGTCTGCCCACTTCAGAAATATAGTACACACAAATAACTGTAAACTGCAAACGTTCTTATATGATGCATTGTAAGGACGGGCTGGCACAGGTGAGACACATCACACACTCACTGATCACTTATATTAACAATGGTGTTCAGTTTTATCATTAAAGGTCCACTGCAGTTCAAGAAAAAAGACACTTCTTTGTAAAGTATGTGTAAGTCATGGACATCCACATCTTTTAGGAATCCATTTTGTGTTTGTTACATACTTCATGAGAGCTGGATCATGTCTTTTCAGTGGAGGTAGAATTGAGGAAGGAGGGAACAGAAAGCATTTTTTAATTGAAGAAGATTGAAATTGACAGCTCACCCCTCACTGGCTTAGAAGCAGGCTCCTTGATTCAGGAAATGCAACCATATATCTCCAGAAATGTAACTCTCACACACACAACTTCTCCCTATGTATCATGGATTTTTCCAGGGCCCAGCAGAGGCATCAGAATGTATTTTTTTCAATTAAAAACTAGCTGTATTACTTTTTTAGACCCAACTTTTTCAAACAATTTCTGTTTTCATTGTGCAGTGGCAATTTAACTTTCATAATTACTCAGTTGTTATGTGTGATAAAAGTGATCAAGATATGTGTTTGTGTAACATATGCTCACTGCCCACCCATTTAAAAATAAAAATAATATGTCCCAACATCAAATGCAAATAAACAAGTAACAGCTTGGCGAGTGTATGAGTAGCTATGATGTAAAAATTGCTGTTATGGGGAAATGTCTGTGTTCAAACAGTAAGATAGCGATATATACACACAGAAAAGGAAAAAATGGGTGCTTGCATACCTTGCGCACGCACTAGCAAGAGCATTCCACTTTCTTGCCTAGGGGCTCCAAAAAGGTAGATCCGGGCCTGACTGTATTTTTAGACAGACGTCTGGTAGCCCCTGGTTTGTTTGGACAGTGAGTTGCTCAACTGTAGCGTGTCAGTTGCCGATAGTTAGATGGAGAATCTGAGTAAGATAAGGGTTTCTTAAGAATAGATATAATTATGATGTGTTTTAAAGAAGAAGGAAAATTGCCAGAGTTAAGGGAAAGGTTAAAAGTGTGTGTGAGGGCAGGTATAAGTGTGGTAGAGAGGGGCGGGATAAGTTGTGAAGGAATAGGGTCGTTTGGAGAAATTGTAATGCAAGGGGATGAAAGTAGACTAGGGGCCTCATACTCAGTTACAAGGCCAAAGGAGTTCATGATGAATGTGAGAATTGGGAAGGGTAAAAGCTGGGTGTTGTTGGTTTGCTGAGATGAGTGTTTGATTCGAATGTTTTCAATTTTATTTTGGATGGCAGAGAAGAGTGTTGAATGTGGTGAACAACATTTGGGGATGGAGGATAGATTTGATATTAACGATTAGAAGTAGTGTTGCTTGGCAAGATTAAGGGCAGAGAAGTAGGAATGTAAAATAAACTTGTAATGGCAGAGGTTCGAGGTTTCCTCCATTGTCATTTGGCAGTGCGGGAACATCTCTGGATGTAGCATGTTTATATAGGATGACATGGTTGAGGATGAGAGTTAGGACGTGTGCCTGTGGTTCTGGGAGCAAGCGTGTCAAGAGTGGAAGATAGTGTCATGTTGTATTGTGAGGTGGCAGTGTTCGGGCAGGTGAAGGTGTTGAGGGGACAGAGAAAGGGTTGTAGCATAGTGGAAAGGTGTTGAGGGTCGAGTGCTCACAGGTTTTGGTGTGTTTTGGGGGCAGGAAGTGTAGAAGGGCAATGCGTAGGAGGTGTGGTGACGTTGCAGGTAAGGAGGTCAGATAGAGGGAGTGGGGTGATGAAAAGGTTGGAGTGGGAGTGTCCATCATGGTAAGTTGGAGATACTATACATTGTGAGGGACCAGGGGAAAAGGTGAGTGAAAGTAGTTTTGTGGCTGTTGTGGAGGTGGGTTTGTCAGTGGCAATGTTAAAATCTCCAAGAATGATTGAAGGTACATTGGAGGAGAGAAAGTGAGGGAGCTAGGTGGCAAAATGACCCAGAAATTGGGAGAGTGGTCTGGGTGGGCAGTAGTTCACAGCTACTTGCAGCGAGATGGGTGAAAAGAGGTGGACAATGGGAACTTCAAAAGAAGACAATTGAAGGGAGGGGACTGGGGTATGTAGTGAAAAGTGCAGAGAGAGGAAAGTAGTAGTAGGTTATAAGGAGGAAGAAAATGTGGGGAAACATTGTGTAACAAAGTGTAAACAAAAATAAACAAAATATATGAAAAGAGATAAGGTTTGCTTGCCTAGATTGCTTCTGTCTGGGGTGATGGAGAGAGAGAGAGAAACTGTAATAGAAAATGAGAAAGAATGGCCAAATTGTATTCACAGACAAGTTAAGGAGGGGTAGAGAGAGAGGGAGAGAGGGCCTTAAATGTAATGGAGGCTCTAAGTACAAAGAGGAGCCAGCACAGTGCAGGCTTTGATATTATAAATATTTTAGTAGCTCAATAATTCAGCCCCTTTTTGGGGTCTATATCAAAAAATCGAGTGTATTGAATAAAATATTTTGATAACTATACTATTATTAAGAATACTAAAAAAGTTAGAGGAGCAATCTTACTCTGCTGTTCAGCTTTGAGGGAACTCACAAGAAAACCGGGACTGACTGTTTGTGTTTACTTGTGTTCTATGAGTAATTATAGAATTATTGTAAATTTTGTATAGGACTTAAGAAAAAAGTGCTATATAAATATAAATAATTCAATTAAATAAACGTACTTAAAAAAATCAAAGTTTAAAAAATAAAACTACTGTTATTATAGCAGTTTGACGCAGCTGTGTTAATGTGTTAAAGTATCAGTGTCATTAATCTAGTGATAGCATTATTAAGTATTGCAAAATATATCTGTTTTTGGTGCAACAATAGTATATTTGGACCTCTCCTGTTGGGTGGCCGTATTCAGTGGTGGACATCTGCCACTATGTGGATTGGTTAAAGTTAGGTGTTGGGTGTTAGGGCTAGGGGTTAGTTGTTAGGGTTAGGTGTAATCGTTAGGGGTTAGATGTTAGGGTTATGTGTTAGAGTTAGGTGTGAGGGTTAGGTGTTAGGTTTAGGTGTTAAGGCTAGGGGTTAGGGATTAGAGTTAAGTGTTAGGGTTTGGGTACTGACAGGTTATAATAAATTCACTGCCATTTTGGTTGTGCCGCCTAGTGGCCGATGACCGGGACTTCTTGCGGCCAACGAACAGGAAAGATCTGTATATTTTAAAAGTCAAGATTTTTAAAGGTTTTTATTGACATCTAAATACATATTAAAATCTAGACCATAATGCATACTGTATCAATAAAATGTGCTCAAATAGATGATTAGCATTTTTGACCCAAACTTATCTGGCTCCAGAATTTATCTACCCTCTGGCATGCAGGGAGTTTATGCTAATATACGAATATTCTTAGCTTTAATGCGAGAATATCACACAGTTGGCCCAACAGTTATTATATACTGCTAAAAGGCAGTCTGTAATTATAAGTAGGTCACAAAACTATCACAATGATGTCAGATTTGACACTTACACTGGGACACACACCAGAATGTGCAGAGATCATTATCAGACCCTTTGCTGACCCCTATTAAGAGCATGTTTACTATACTGAGCTTCAAACAATCAGAGACCACCTTCATGTGAGCAAATGTTGAAGTGTTAAAGTGGAAGACCCGGCTAACAGTGGCCAGTATTGTACGCATGGTAATACTGTTTATTTAGTCTGTACTAACTTTACAAATGTATATGCTCTAAAAAATATGTCAATTACAGCCTAATTTCCTTTCAAATAAACAACAGACATATGGAAAACAGGCCGAGAAAAGAGGTCTTGAATTGATGTTAAATTACTGGAAATCCAAGCAATTTGGTTAAAAGATGTTAATCCCATACAAAATGCACACCACTTAAATTTATTGTTTGCTATTTTTTATTTTAATTTCATAACTTATTTTGTTAAGGCAACTGTTAATCAGATAAAAACTATTGAACGTTATTTTTTATTTATAAATCTTGGAATTGCCAACATGGAAAAGGGAAGATCATTAATCTGTTTATAAAGTCTTGAAACATAAGCATTCTTAAACGCTGATTAGATGGAACATTTTTATTGCAGGAAGTGTTAAAAGCCAAAGAATATACAGTATATGTCTTGCAGATGGGGCCAGTCTGATGGTAGAACTAGTACCTAAACAGCAAAAGTTATTACCCAACCCTTCACACCAAGCCCAAAGTTAAAGGTTCGGTTGAACAAACCAAGGTGCAAATCATACGGATTGAATAAAAGGATTAAAGTACCACTGTAGTTCAGTATTTAAATTGTGCAGTTTTGAATAACTCCACTTGAAAAATATTTTAGAAGAATATTTTAGAATATAAAAAATATATTAATGAAAATGTATTTTTTACTTTTTCTGTGCAATTATGTTACTGCGGAATCTACCATATTTGTTCCTTCTGATCAACTTGGGAGGAGACTTGGAAGTTTCTATCTGCACAATAAGAATGTGACAGCTAAAACTGCTAGCTTTGATAAGGTCTAATTAAAAAAGCGGTTTACAAAAACAAACCATCCAGACAGGGTTAGAAAAGAAAACTCAAAATTAAGAATAATTGTATGTAAAATTAACAAATGTATGGGTTGTGATTATTATTATTATTACTAGCGAATTGCCCGTCAAAAAATGACGGTCCTAAAATTGTAAGTCAGGTAATGCTGTTTGCCACACAAAGTAAGGCTTTTGTTTGTCTGAGTACCTTCGGCGCTCATTGCGAGCCTCTCGGGTTGGTGTATTTTTGGTCATCTGAGCCCGTTTGGCGTTCATTGCAAGGGCCGCGCTGAGCGCCTTTGGTGCTCATTGCGAGCCTCTCCCCTGGTGTACTACCTGTGAGCACCCTTGGCGCTTAGTGGGAGGTGCGCGCTAAACGTCTTCGGCATTTATTGCAAATCTCTTGCCTGGTCCTTTTTTTTCTGACAAAAATTAACCAATAAAATGATAAAATTAATATACTTTACCTATTTGTAATTAATATATGCAGCAAGCAATATCCTGAATCGTATTTTTTTTTTTGTGTGTGTGTCTCTCGCTTTCCTTGTTTTTTCATGCAATTTTTTCAAACTGCTACGGGTGTCGCATTCTGAATTGTGTAATTCAGTTTTGTGTTGATGTGTAATTCCAAGGGTCCTATGGAGCTCATCTCCACCAGCGTAATGAGCGACTTCGGCGCTCCCTGCCTAAGACGTACGGGGTCGTAGGGATGAGCGCCTATAGTCCTCGCTTTGCCCGCAACATTAGCAACAACCCAAATTGCTCACGTATTGTGATTATTATTATTATTATGTTGCTTTCTAAAAAAAAATTGCCATTATCCAGTTTAGTTAGTTCAGTTAGTAAATTTATACTATGTAACTAAATATATATATATGTGTGTGTAAATATAATTTGGGAACGGAGAAGTGGGACCCAGGCTGGAGAGGGAAAAATACTTTTCATTGGAGGGCAGTGTCTAGCCCCCCTCGAAGTGTGGGCCCTGGTGCAACACACCACTGGCACCACCAATATCTCTGCCGCTGCTTATTACGGTCTGCCCTTGAAAGAGAATAAATAATAATACAGGGTGCTTAGAACCTAAGACCCTATATAACATTATCGTTTCTATAGCTAATCAGAGAAGAGTAACGCTAGAATGAAACCCTATTCTTTTTGGTTGATACCTCAACCTATCAGAATTGGGGAAAATAGAGCCATATGGTTGATTAAAGACTAACCAATTTCAATTAGTGAAATCTCAATCGATCAGAAAAGGAACTGTAGCCTTCTCTGATTGGGTACTGATTAACCAATCATATTTCCTATATTCAAATACTCAATCCTGATATATATATTGGATTCTCTGGCCTTGAAAATAAGCAGACAGGCTTAGAAATGATTTGCCGAATGCTGTGATTGTGGTTCTTCACACTATTGTTTGTGATTTAGGAAAGTCCCAGCCATATCACCCAGTAACGCCTTGCTGAAGCTTGTTGAAATCTGTCTCCATCCTCCCCCCAAGTCTTCATGCACTTGAGGAATTTTTCAGCTTCACTGCAATTTATGAAAGCTCATCTGTTACACTTTTACGGTAAAACCTTTCATTTTTATCCTGTCTGAAGTTTACATAAACACTGACATTTCATTGATCTTTTTTTTATGCAATGAGTCAACAGAGCTATGTATAGAAGGTACACAAATAAACAAACCAAAAGGCACTATATACATACAAATAAAGACAACACTGATTACAATCAACAGAGCTGGAGATATGGAGAGTTCAAGAAACAGTACAGTTCACATTTTCTGCCTTTTAAAGGAGCATTTTTTAAACAGTACAAATACAGGTTTGTTTATTTGTTTTTTGGTGATCTGCACATTACGGTGTCAATGCTGGGAATGATAGTGGCTTATCTGCTATGCAAAGTATGTTCTGCTGTATACAATATGGCTGACTGGCAAAAACTGATTGACTATAAATTAATTGTGCAGATTCTGACTGGCTGAACAGAATGACGTGGCCTTTCTCTTATTTTTTTTTATTTTTTTTTAAATGAGGAGGTTGAGACTAGATGGCTGGAAACAGGATATGTTTATAGAACTATGCAAATTTGTTTTTCCTACTTATTAACCTTCACCCAGGTGTGATCTTTTCACGCCTAAAATACCTAACTTTTATCTTCAATTACCGTTTTTACTCAAATCTAATGCACACCTTTTTCATCAGGTCCCAAATTTGTGATGCGCCCTAGATTCGATGACAAAAAGGAAAGCACAGGACATACCACGACACCACCATCTCTCGCTTCCAAGCTCTCTAGAGTGGGTTACCACCGGAGGAAGTGGCACACAGAGAGCCCCAGCACAGTGGCACACAGAGCCGGGCACCCATAGAGCCCCAGCACAGTGGCACACAGAGCCTGGCACCCAGAGAGCCCCAGCATAGTGGCACACAGAACCTGCCACACAGAGCCTGGCACCCAGACAGCCCCAGCACAGTGGCACACAGAACCTGGCACCCAGACAGCCCCAGCACAGTGGCACACAGAACCTGGCACCCAGAGAGGCCCAGCACAGTGGCACACAGAGCCTGGCACCCAGAGAGCCCCAGCACAGTGGCACACAGAGCCTGGCACACAGAGAGCCCCAGCACAGTGGCACACAGAGCCTGGCACCCAGAGAGACCCAGCACAGTGACACACAGAGCCTGGTACCCAGACAGACCCAGCACAGTGGCACACAGAGCCTGGTACCCAGAGAGCCCCAGCACAGTGACACACAGAACCTGGCACCCAGAAAGCCCAAGCACAGTGGCACACAGAGCCTGGCACCAGAGAGCCCCAGCACAGTGGCACACAGAGCCTGGCACCCAGAGAGCCCCAGCACAGTGGCACACAGAGCCTGGTACCCAGAGATCCCCAGCACAGTGGCACACAGAGCCTGGCACCCAGAGAGCCCCAGCACAGTGGCTCACAGAGTCTGGTACCCAGAGAGACCCAGCATAGTGGCACACAGAGCCTGGCACCCAGAGAGACCCAGCACAGTGACACACAGAGCCTGGTACCCAGAGAGACCCAGCACAGTGGCACACAGAGCCTGGTACCCAGAGAGCCCCAGCACAGTGACACACAGAACCTGGCACCCAGAAAGCCCAAGCACAGTGGCACACAGAGCCTGGCACCAGAGAGCCCCAGAACAGTGGCACACAGAGCCTGGCACCCAGAGAGCCCCAGCACAGTGGCACACAGAGCCTGGCACCCAGAGAGCCCCAGCACAGTGGCACACAGAGCCTGGTACCCAGAGATCCCCAGCACAGTGGCACACAGAGCCTGGCACCCAGAGAGCCCCAGCACAGTGGCACACAGAGTCTGGCACCCAGAGAGCCCCCGCACAGTGGCACACAGAGCCTGGTACCCAGAGAGACCCAGCACAGTGGCACACAGAGCCTGGTACCCAGAGAGCCCCAGCACAGTGACACACAGAACCTGGCACCCAGAAAGCCCAAGCACAGTGGCACACAGAGCCTGGCACCAGAGAGCCCCAGCACAGTGGCACACAGAGCCTGGCACCCAGAGAGCCCCAGCACAGTGGCACACAGAGCCTGGTACCCAGAGATCCCCAGCACAGTGGCACACAGAGCCTGGCACCCAGAGAGCCCCAGCACAGTGGCTCAAAGAGTCTGGTACCCAGAGAGACCCAGCATAGTGGCACACAGAGCCTGGCACCCAGAGAGACCCAGCACAGTGACACACAGAGCCTGGTACCCAGAGAGACCCAGCACAGTGGCACGCAGAGCCTGGTACCCAGAGAGCCCCAGCACAGTGACACACAGAACCTGGCACCCAGAAAGCCCAAGCACAGTGGCACACAGAGCCTGGCACCAGAGAGCCCCAGCACAGTGGCACACAGAGCCTGGCACCCAGAGAGCCCCAGCACAGTGGCACACAGAGCCTGGCACCCAGAGAGCCCCAGCACAGTGGCACACAGAGCCTGGTACCCAGAGATCCCCAGCACAGTGGCACACAGAGCCTGGCACCCAGAGAGCCCCAGCACAGTGGCACACAGAGTCTGGCACCCAGAGAGCCCCCGCACAGTGGCACACAGAGCCTGGTACCCAGAGATCCCCAGCACAGTGGCACACAGAGCCTGGCACCCCGAGAGCCCCAGCCCAGTGGCACACAGAGCCTGGCACCCAGACAGCCCCAGCACAGTGGCACACAGAGCCTGGCACCCAGAGAGCCCCAGCACAGTCGAACACAGAGCCTGGCACCCAGAGAGACCCAGCACAGTGGCACACAGAGCCTGGCACCCAGAAGCCCATGCACAGTGGCACACAGAGCCTAGCACCCAGAGAGCCCCAGCACAGTGGCATAAGTTGGTAACATAAACTCACTGTTTATGACAAATGCGCAAATGCGCATTATGTTCGCCAGCAAAAGTTTTTTTTTTATTCATGGGTTCCAAATTTGGGGTGCGCATTAGATTTGATGGCGCACTAGATTTGCGTAAATACGGTATCTGATACCTCCATTATATTGTTTCATAACTGGGTCCTTTGCAGTGACCATTTAATTTCAAAGCTGAACAGTTTCTTCTCTTACAACTCTTTGCTTTACAACATGCAATCTGACAAGTGAGCTGCTAAAGGCTGTTCTGTCCTAATGTCTCTCAGCTCCTCTGACAGCCTCTTATTCTATAAATTCTTCTCCCCAAAGGTTCCCAACGGGGACCACAAGTTCATTGTGGAATTTACGCATGGTCGATGGTACAACTGTTACAGAACTATATGAAACAAACTAAGAAAATTGATAAAAAAGCAATGCAAAAGTACCTAGATACTTCATTGCATGTTTTGTAACTGCACATGATATACCGTATTCATTTATAATTGTCAAGAAGCAGGTAGAAAATCATTATTCGATCCATGAAGATCCTCAGCAGTAATCAAAACGTCTTCCAAGACCCTGGTCAACTTTAAAGTGGTTTGTATGAAGACAAGTTTGGTTCCACAGCTCTTCTCCTTTGGTGCCTCAACAATGTTTTGCTTTACTACCAAAACCCCTACATCTAACCTGCCACCATACTGATAACACTATAACACAAATAAACAACAATAATAATAATTATCTAAATCTCCCAAGACCACTGACTTGGCAAGGCTACTCATTTTTTATTGATGTTCACATTCAACCATAAAATAAATCATAGCTCTTTCTCCTAAAGATTATCTAGGATATCTGTAGATCCATGACAGAAGACAACAACATTTGTACTATTTTTACTAAGAACATTTTATCTTCCTTCTCTACTGTAGCCAACGTATTGAGGACCCTTTTACCAGTCTATCTTCTGCTCTCATTTCCTCCTTTCGCTCCCCATATCCTCCAGAATGAAATCCATTACCATGACCTAAAATACAAGGTCCTTAAAAGACAAAAAAATATCTAAAACTGCCATGTCGGTGCTGAGCTTTAGATCCATAAGTCCAGTTAAGGTAACTAGCCTACACAAAGCAACTATCCATTTTTCTTATGCTTCATCCTAATACACTTTCACCTTCTCCACTTGATCCCTTCTTAATGGATCATTATCTACAACTAAGTTATGTTATATCTATCTCACAAACATCCTATTATGTACTCCAGCTTGTATGGCGTTTGTGTTTAAACTATACTGTTTTAATCAACAAACAAATAAGGTTCCCACAGGCGGTATAGCTCATGAACATGAGATGTATGCAGATTGGCAAAGCTGTTAATCAAAAGTTCTTGAAAACTAAAATACAGGGGGAAAAAATTATTGTATAAAGAAATAAATCACTCTGGTAGTATTACCCCTTCTGGATTGCTACCTTGTCATGGTGAAGGGGCTTGAGTACTTCAATGCAAATGTGAGCTATACCATGTAGGGTCCCCCAAGATGGGCAGGTCATACCAGAGAGGTACGACGAATCTCGATCCACTGAAGAAGGAACTAGCAACCCACTCCAGTATATTTGCCAAGAAAACCTTATGGATAAGCGCAACCGGAGACATAACAATAGATGTCCCTGGTGTGCTCTGGTCCATAGTGCCACAGAAAGTCGGTCACAACTTTAGAGGGTACACCAAAAAACTTCATAGCATGCTCAGTACTTAAGAACTCCTTTGGGAAATAGCTCCTTACACATTTCATGATGCTCACTGAGGGCTAGGTGGAGTTGCTGTGCATGTCGATTTAAATTGGAGTTACAATGCATTTTAACTTACAATATAGAGTATTTAAACATATGATACAGAAATAAAGGTTATATTTAACTACTGCATAAAGCCAATAGAGAGAGACTTGGATGTGACTGTGCAGGGAGTGTAAGGAATTAGACTGTCTGTACACTTTCCTCCCCAAATCAGTCAGTCAAGGTCAGGGCACAATGCCTATTAGGTTTTCTCATACCCTCTAACATTTATTTGATAACAGCATTAAAGCCAAAATAGGCCAGTATCAAGCAAACTATTTTTTGCCTAAATTTGTAACTTCGCCTTGCTTTTTTTCTCTGACATTGCTCCAGTTTTCTTGAACTCTTTGATAAAAATGACAGTCTGTTTTTTTCTTCTTCTTTTCTTCCAAAGAAAATCTGGAAAACCAAAGCATTTGTCTGGATTATGAGCTCATAAACGTGCTCGCGTGTCTGTAAATTTTATGATGGAAATTCAAGTAAAACCTCAAGGCATAGAAAAAACAGTCGGGACAGTGTGCTGAAAAGCCCAAACTTGTTGCAACTGGTAAACCAATTCAGGCTATGCATTGTGTTATGTAAATAATAGGTTGCTTGGGGAATTTGATTCTGGGGTATTAGCAAAGGCTCCAGTGTGTACCTGAGTGGAGAATTTAGTGGGATCTGTGTTAATTATATATTAGATATGATAGTATGTCTGTGTGTGTCAAACCTGACATTCCATGATAGATCCTATGTCAACAAAGGAAGGGGCCATTTACCGTGGATGTAAATATATGATTTATTTTATTTTTTCTGCATCGCCATCAATGTCAGAGAGGCTTTAATGGGATTATTAGCTATTCACGTTTTTTTCTGAAATAGGATTCAATATCTGAGCAGGAATTTTCTGTTTTTGGCCAATCTCATGTGTTCTCGTTTCCACTTTTTGTTGCTTATGTACATAGCTGAAAAGTTAAAAGTGCCGGTTGTAGAAGGGGATATATTTTTGTTCTTTATAAGACACCAAAGTTTTTCATGGTGCTATTAACCTGGGTATAGGAAATTAAAATAGGTATAACAAACAAGTTAATAAGTCATAAATTAATGTAGAACAAATTCTATGCGCAAATACCAATACAATACAATATGGCAAGTGACAATAGCCCTACTTTAAGGAGCTTACAATCTATAAGACAGAATCTTTACAGAGGAGACATGAATATGGAAAGGATGTGGAGAGAGAGAGATGGTGTTGGTGAATGCTTTTGGAAAGTGCGGTATTATTATTATTATCTTTAATTGTAACTCGCCAACATATTCTGTAGCGCTGTGGTAGTGAAATAGAGGGTGGTAATTGGACATTGAGGGAGAAAGGGTAGAAATTGGGTGAAAAGAGAGAAAGAGAGAGTGAGGGGAGAGTATTGAGAGTGGTGGTGAGTGGGTATTGAGTGAGATAAGAAAGATAGAGAGTGATGAGTAAGTATTGATAGTGAAGAGGAGTATTGAATGGGTATTGAGAGAAACGGGTGTGGCGAGTGAGTATTGTGAGATAGGGTGGGCATTGAGTGGCAACAAGCTTTGTATGATGGTGGATTCTCCTAAATGTAAGATTTTCTCTAAAACTGATTTTATGTCCATGGCTTACCTAACTACAAATGTCACAATGAAGGGAAAATTTCCCAAATTATAGTGGACCTTTAATGTAATTTTTCTATACTACAAAAATCCCATTCAACCCCCATACTCCAGTTACTCCTCATTACTCCTTCTTACCACATCCTAAGATTACGATAACTACATCCTAGGATTACCACACACATATAGGTATAGAAGCATAATTGTATTCGTGTTTATGTATATAGACACTGTTTCAGAAACCTATACTTGCAAACAAAATATCATATCTGTTCATATAGAGACACTATTACAATGCCGTGCACCAACCTCAAGTCATAGTAAATGTGCCGTATAAGCAGGGGCTAATTTGCCTAGGGAGAAACACGCCACTGCTATAGACCAGTTATTTTTCAATTAAAGGACAGCTGTAATCAGTGGTAAAGCCATCCAATGGAGGCCCCGGTGCAAAATAATTTGTGGGGCCCTTTGCACATCTCTGTACACCCCATAGGGGTCAGTAAAAAAAAAGACCAAAATATATGTAATTGGTCAGATCACCCATAGGGTGATTAGATCACCTTTCTATTAAATAATTAGGTGCCCTCCTCTAATAAATTAAGAGGAGTGCTGCTTGCAGAGGTGCTTTGGACCTGCTGCACCGGCAGTAGCTGCGCCACTGGCTGTAATGTTTGAAATATGTTCTTTTAATTGCATGATAGAAATTTAATTATAAAGGGTCAACAACAGGGGGGTGTTTAAGGATTCTGATAATTGCTTTATATGGATCGTTGGCATATTTTCTCTGTTAGATTTTTCCTCTCTAAAAATAAAGGTAAGAATTATTTAATATTAAAAGCTATGAAAGCTTTAATGAGTAGAAATACTATTATTATGTGACATGTGGGTCTATAAGAGTATAATTTATATATTTAAGGGTATCTTTTGGACCGTTTAAGCATTTTCTAACTTTCTACAAAGGGGTTAAGACATATTATGCTATTTTGTAACATGCTTGGCAATGAATAGTATTGCATTGTATTAAATACTTACTCATTGCAAATCTCTTTCAATGCACCATAAATCAGCCTTTAATCTGATTACACAAATCTATAGTTTAATTACACAAGATCTGACCACGTCTTTGAAGGCAGGATTGAACTGGCCCGTTACCTGGGGAAATCCAAGCTAGGTCCTCAAGGTCTTGTGGAAAATGCATGAAATATAAGATACATACATGTAGTAGGAAACTTGCCTGGAGTGCTTTGTATGAGTGCAGCTGCGACTCTGCTATATAGATAGACTAAGAAATCAGTTACTACTTATTCTCCAATACAGCAAGGTACTAAAGCAAACAATAATGATTTAATATGTCCTAATTAAACATCCAGATTTTACAGTGAGAAACTCACTTTTGTTTCTCAGCCAATCACATGTCACATCCTGGGATGTCTTTTTAAAACTTATCTGGAGTCAACAAATCCCTTCCTGCCTCCCGACTCTCTCTCCCTGCCCTGTCTCTTTCTCCTGTACTGTCTCTCACTCTCTCTCTCTCTCTCTCTCTCTCTCTCTCTCATCTGTCTTCCTCTCTCTGTCCTATCTGTCTCTCTCTCTCTCCTGTCTCTCTCTCTGTGTCATCTATATATATATATATCTGTCCTGTCTCTCCATCTCTCTCTCTCTCCTGTCTCTCTCGCTCTGTTCAGTCTCCCTCTCTCTGTCCTATCTGTCTATCTCTCTTTCTGTCCTATCTCTCTCTCTCTGTCCTATCTCTCTCTCTCTCTGTCCTGTGTGTGTGTGTCTCTCTCTCTCTCTCTCTCTCTCCTGTCTCCCTCTCTCCTGTCTCGCTCTCTCTCTCTTTCCTATCTCTCACTCTCTCCTGTCTCTCTCGCTCTGTCCTATGTCTCTCTCTCTGTCCTGTCTCTCTCTCTCTCTCTGTCCTGTCTTGCTCTCTCTTCTGTCTTTCTCTCTCTGTCCTATCTGTCTCTCTCTGTCCCTCTCTATCTCTCCTGTCTCTCTCTCCCTCTCTCCTCTCTCTCTCTTTGTGTCTTTCTCTATGTGTCCTGTCTCTCTCTCTGTCCTATCTGTCTCTCTCTCTCCTGTCTCTCTCTCTCTCTCTCTCTACATCCTCTCTTTCTCTCTCTGTCCTATCTGTCTCTCTCTGTCCCTCTCTATCTCTCCTGTCTCTCTCTCCCTCTCTCCTCTCTCTCTCCCTCTCTCCTCTCTCTCTCTTTGTGTCTTTCTCTATGTGTCCTGTCTCTCTCTCTGTCCTATCTGTCTCTCTCTCTCCTGTCTCTCTCTCTCTCTCTCTCTCTACATCCTCTCTTTCTCTCTCTGTCCTATCTGTCTCTCTCTGTCCCTCTCTATCTCTCCTGTCTCTCTCTCCCTCTCTCCTCTCTCTCTCTTTGTGTCTTTCTCTATGTGTCCTGTCTCTCTCTCTGTCCTCTCTGTCTCTCTCTCTCCTGTCTCTCTCTCTCTCTCTCTCTACATCCTCTCTTTCTCTCTCTGTCCTATCTGTCCCTCTATGTCTGTCCTTTCTCTCACTCTCTCTCCTGTCTCCCTCTCTCCTATCTCTCTCTCTGTGCCCTGTCTCTCGCTACTGTCTCTCTATCTGTCCTCTCTCTCTCTCTCTCCCGTCTCTCTCTCTCTCTGTTCTATCTCTCTCTGTTCTATCTCTCTCTGTCTTTCTCTGTGCCCTGCCTCCCTCTATCTGTCATATTTGTCTCTCTCCTGTCTCACTCTCTCTGTCCTGTCTCTCTCTCTCTCTCTGTCCTATCTGTCCCTCTCTGTCTGTCCTTTATCTCGCTCTCTCTCCCGTCTCCCTCTCTCCTAGCTCTCTCTCTTTGGCCTTTCTCTCTCTCTATCTTGTCTCTCTCTCTCTCTCTCTCTCCTGTCTCCCTCTCTCTGTCCTATCTGTCTCTCTCTCTGTCCTGTCTCCCTCTCTCCTATCTCTCTCTCTCTTTGTCCTGACTAACTCACTCTCTCTCTCACCTGCCTCCCTCACTCTCTACTGTCTCTCTCTCTACGTCCTGTCTCTCGCTCTCTCTCCTGTCTCTCTCTCTGTCTCTCTCTCTCTGTCTCTCTCTCTCTCTCTCTCTCTACTGCCTCTCTCTATCTGTCCTGTCTCTCTCTCTCTCTACAACCTGTCCCCCGCTCTCTCTCTCCTGTCTCCCTCTCTTTGTCCTATCTGTCCCTCTCTATCTGTCCTTTCTCTCTCTCTCTCTCTCTCTCTCTCTCTCTCTCTCTCTCTCTCTCTCTCTCTCTGTCCTATCTGTCTCCCTCACTCTGTCCTGTCTCTCTCTCTCTCCCTCTCTCCTATCTCTGCCTCTTTCTCTCCTTTCTCTCTCTCTACTGTCTCTCTCTATATGTCCTGTCTGTCACTCTCACCTGTCTCCCTCTCTCTGTCCTATATGTCTCTCTCTCTCTCTCTCTCTCTCTCTCTGTCCTGTCTCTCTCACCTGTCTTCCTCTCTCTGTCCTATCTGTCTCTCTCTCTCTGTCCTGTCTCTCTGTCCTGTCTCCCTCTCTCCTATCTCTCTCTATCTGTTCTGTCTTGCGCTCTCTCTCTCTCTCTCTCTCTCTCTCTCTCTCTATCTGTCCTGTCTCCCTCTCTCCTATCTCTCTCTCTCTTTGTCCTGACTAACTCACTCTCTCTCTCTCTCTCTCACCTGCCTCCCTCACTCTCTACTGTCTCTCTCTCTACGTCCTGTCTCTCGCTCTCTCTCCTGTCTCCCTCTCTCTGTCATATCTGTCCTTCTCTATATGTCCTTTCTCTTTCTCTATCTCTCTCTCTATATATATATATATATATATATGTACTGTCTCTCCCTCCCTCTCTCCTGTCTCTCTCGCTCTGTCCAGTCTCTCTCTCTACAAACTGTCTCTCAATCTCTCTCCTGTCTCCCTCTCTCTGTCCTCTCTGTCTATCTCTCTCTCTCTGTGTGTGTCCTATCTCTGTCTCTCTCTCTCTCTCTCTCTGTGTTCTATCTCTCTCTCTCCTTTCTCTCTCTCTGTCCTGTCTCTCTCTCTGTGTGTGTGTCTCTCTCTCTCTCTCTCTCTCTCTCTCTCTCTGTGTCCTATCTCTCTCTCTCTCTACTGCCTCTCTCTATCTGTCCTGTCTCTCTCTCTCTCTCTCTCTCTCTCTCTCTCTCTCTCTCTCTCTACAACCTGTCGCTCTCTCTCTCTCCTGTCTCCCTCTCTCTGTCCTATCTGTCCCTCTCTATCTGTCCTTTCTCTCTCTCTCTCTCTCTCTCTCTCTCTCTGTCCTATCTGTCTCCCTCACTCTGTCCTGTCTCTCTCTCTCTCCCTCTCTCCTATCTCTCCCTCTTTCTCTCCTTTCTCTCTCTCTACTGTCTCTCTCTATATGTCCTGTCTGTCACTCTCACCTGTCTCCCTCTCTCTGTCCTATCTGTCTCTCTGTCCTGTCTCTCTCTCCTGTCCTGTCTTGCTCTTTCTCTCCCGTCTCTCTCTGTCTTATCTGTCTCTCTCTCTCAATTGTCTCTCTGTCCTATATGTCTTTCTCTCTCTCTCTCCTGTCTCTCTCTGTCCCATCTGTCTCTCTCTCTCTCTCGTATCTCTCTCTGTCCTATCTGTCTCTATCTGTCCTGCCTCTCGCTCTCTCTCCTGTCTCTCTCTCTCTGTCCTATCTGTCTCTTTCTATGCCCTGTCCCTCTCTCTATGTGTGATTACCGGCGGCTAATGCTTCTTCTCATGCCCTGAGTCACTGTGCAGGCGTGAAAAACATAAGAAACAGGTAATTATTATATTTTTGTTTGATTGTCTTGCTCAGTTGTGTCCGACTCTCCGTGACCTCATGGACTGCAACACATCATGCAGAACCACTTGTTTTCATGGCAGAAATACTGAAGTGGGTTGCCAGTTCCTTCTCCAGTGAGCCACAGCATACAGCTCCTGGTATCCCTATGTGGTCTCCCATCCAAGTACGGACCAGGCCCAACCTGTATGGATTCAGGGTGGTTTGATCTATTGGCTCCCTGACTCTAATGGTTAAAGCACCGTATCCAACAACTGGACAACCAGAGAACCCCCCTCAATTATTATCACAAATAAAGGTGTCATCAGTGCGGGTTGTCCAAAGTTGTTGTTAACGCTGCAGGCTCGCTTAGCAAGCCTGCAGCAACTGCGGCCCTGGCAAAGCGAGGGCCGCCGTGGCTGGCAAGGACTTTAGGCCAGCAAATGCGGACCCTCGCAAAGCAAGGGGCCGCATTTGTGGAGGTGGAGGCCACCACAACCGCAAAATTTACGGACTTAGCATCCGCAAATACGAGCCGCAGGACTTACAAAAAAAATAATTACGACCTCGCAAAAATACAACATTAGCGCCCGAAACCCGAGCGCATGAAAACATTGAAAACACACAAAATACACACAACAAACACATAAAAAGCTTACCCACAGCAAGGGGGGCACCCAGGATCTAAAAGTGAAGTTACACCTACATTTAAGTAGAAATTCACGATTTTAGACACCCGAAAATCCTGTAAGAGAGAAAAAATGGCCGCCGAAAAAAACGAAAACGAGGCTACAGGACAATAAACACGCAAAACACCACCAAGCACATACGGATTTTCCGAAAATGCTGTACGAGGTCCAAGAACAAGGACGCAAAATCAGCCACAGCGTACCACATATTAGGCGCCATTTTACAACACTAGCTTACACAATCTGGAAGTACACAGCTACCCTAACGGATTTTCCTCGTGCACGCAGCCTTTTTACACTACACACTGCACACATTGCTGACACTAACACAGCAGCTCCACAGCACTGAAAACACACATTGTATGCTGCAGCAACATGAAAACAGATTGTCAGCTCTTCAGCATAATGCTTCCTGCATATATTACTTACAAATAGGTAAAGTATATTACTTTATTAATGTATTATTTATTTGATTACCATACACCAAACAGCATTAGATCACTTACAATTTCATTGCCGTCATTTTTTGACGGGCAATACTCTAGTATTAGATCATTTCAAATTATACCATATTTGGACCTCAGCTGTGTCACTTTAACTTCAACATGTATATAATAGCAGTGACCACTAGGTGGCATTTAGTTTTAGCAAATGAAACCCCAGCATTTTAACAGTGTCTGCAATGGGGGGCAGGGCTGGGAGCAAAAGTTTAAAGGGGGTAGAACTGCGCCCGTCTCAAGTTACAATGTTTTCAACAGATATTTTAAAATCAGTATATTGTGTGTCTTGTGAGGGCTCTTAGCAGACCTTGCTATTTATAAACAGACTCCAAAAGCCTCCAAACTCACCAAACCCCAGGTTATTACTCTCAGCTCAGAATCAGCTCACTATGTCATAGATCACAGTCTGTTTCCTTTCATGCGCTTGGACGCTCTCCAAGTGTGTGCTTTGTTCTGTTTGGGAATGTTAATATTGGCAGAGAGAGCAGATGAGGAAAATATTACTGTGTGCGGCCCCTGCTAGAGTGGAAGCTCGGCGCTAAAAGCGTTAACGGATGTAGCCTTCAATTGAAAATACAAAAAGCTGTCTGTACTGGCGTTTAATAGGTGTGGTGCAAAAAGGTTATTTTGATTGTTGGGGGGGGGGGGGGGGGGGTATTGTACATGCTTACTGTTTAAAGGTTCACAAGACTTAAAAGGTCAAACACTCTTGATTTAAAGGCATAACTATGTCTCCTGGATTCTGAATGCATCTGATAGAGGAGAATCACTAGTGTATGCAAACATTTTTATTGCATGAAAAAATACTAAAATAAACATATACAAACTCACCCTGATGTTTGCTAAATCTTGACACCCACTGAAAATCTCTGCTAACATTTGCATAAAATTCATAATTTGTTTTGGCCAATCACAGGCAGCTGGTACATTTTAATGCAATGTGATAATCAATGATGGCAATTGGTGCAGGAAGGAATCATGGGATGTGTAGTTTCCCTGTAGATGGAAGCAGGAGGTGGCAGACACTGATCCGGAGATTTCTGCATTGAGCTGCTGCTGGATTGAAAGTTAGTAAAGGGTTAAAATCTGTACCCAAATGCAGTGTTTCTATTGGTAGGTATCAGGTGCCTATGTAAGCAGCGCTGTGTGTGTGTGTAGAATGACTCAATGTGATGTGTGTTCTGATAGATTGTAAGTTTGCGAGTTTTCAATCTTGTGTCCGTGCCTTGGAAACAAGCTCTATGTACATTTGATTATAAGCTCAAAAACAGGGCCCTCCATTCTTTATAAGGTGTTAAGTTTGTTTTTTTGCCATGTACTAAACCCCTACGGAATATGTTGGCGCAATATAAATAAAGATAATAGTAATAATATAAGTGTGTTCTGATCTTGGAGCATTTTAGTGCTGTAATAGGACATAGATGTTTTAAATAGGCATTGATCATTAATAATATTCATTTACAAGTATTTAATAAAGTCATTTTTTATTATTAAACGTATGTGCAAAGATCAAACTCAGCTGCTGCTGGTATCCACCCACAGCAAGGTCAATGGAGGGAGGTACCTTTGTATAGCAGGCAGAGCTAAATCTTCAGGGATTAATTTACATCAGCAAAATGTTTAAATACTTACAAAAAAATAAAGTGTTGGTGCCTCAGCAGGTCCTGATCCATGATACATTGGTGGAAGTTATGTGTGAGAGAGGGGTTATTACATAGTTACATAGTAGTTGAGGTTGAAAAAAGACTTTAGTCTATCAAGTTCAACCTTTTTAGATCTCTTCTGATCTGCAATATGCAGATAAGTTGTTTATTGATCCGGAAAAACACCCAGTGAAACTTTGCCAATTGTCTCAAAATAGGAAAATATAAAATTCCTTCCTGACACCAGATTCTAGCAATTGGACTCCTCCCTGGATCAATACTCCCTCTCTAATTATCCTGGATAGACCGGAATGCCCTTTTTATTCAAAAATATATCCAGTCCCTTTTTAAAGTTATCTATTGAATCCCCTATCACCACCTCCTTTTGGTAGAAAATTCCACACCTTAAAGAAAGAAAAGGGTTCCTAACAGTAAGAACCCTTTTCTTTCTTTAAGGTGGAATCTTTTTACTTCGAACCTCAAGGGATGTCCTCTTGATTGTTGAAAGTATCCGTCCTAACATTTTTCTGCTGCCATTTTAGCCCATAACTAATGTCCATGAGGGTAGAGCCATGATTAATGTCCGTGAGGGTATTTACATAGCTGGAGAGCCATCACAACACCCCCCCATTTTTGTCAGCTTTTACCAAGACCCTAAACTGCTGATTTTTGGCCCATAGACATCCAAGGACACTCCTTTTTCAATACTATGCAGTTTTCCTTAAACCTTCCATGCATATTTTTGACCAGTAGCAGCTAAAGTAACAAGACCTCCATTACAGCTTGTGGCCCATAGCCACTAAGCAGCAGCATCCTTGCCCATGTCCAAGGTCACGCCATCATCTTCACCATATGGCCTTCCATAAGCCCTCCATGCAGATTCTGGCACATATCTACTAAGCAGTGTCCTTGCCCATGTCCAAGGTCACGCCATCATCTTCACCATATGGCCTTCCATAAGCCCTCCATGCAGATTCTGGCACATATCTACTAAGCAGTGTCCTTGCCCATATCCAAGGTCACGCCATCATCTTCACCATATGGCCTTCCATAAGCCCTCCATGCAGATTCTGGCACATATCTACTAAGCAGTGTCCTTGCCCATGTCCAAGGTCACACCATCATCTTCACCATATGGCCTTCCATAAGCCCTCCATGCAGATTCTGGCACATATCTACTAAGCAGTGTCCTTGCCCATGTCCAAGGCCTGCACCCCTTTTTCTCTACCACAACAATCTGGTCCTCAAACAAGTTAAGGTTTATGTAGCTAAAGCAAAACTGTCAGCTACCACATGAGGGGGACCCGACCACTAATATATATATATACTGTAAACCCCTGATTATCCAGCACCTAACCAACTGGCACTCTCAAGCAACCGGCACCGGCATCAATTCCCCATTTTAAATTTACTCCTGCTAAACCGGTATAACCGGCATAATCTGGAGTTCGAGTCTGCAAAAAAAAAAACTTTTTTCAAATTATCTTTTCTGGGTCTAAATGGCCCAGTTTAGGTGTGATCGCCTTTTTAGAGGCATTTTGAGGTGTTTTGGGGTGTTTAAGGGTCGTTTAGCCCTTAAATTCGGGAACTCCCGATTAACCGGAAACTACTACATGTATCCGGCAATAGGGAGTCCCTGTAGGTGCCGGAAAACTGGAAGTTTCCGGTATATATATACATATATATATATATATATATATATATATATATATACACATAAACTAATGAGTTGAGATATAGAAAGGAGGAGCTGCAATTGGGGTGTGGGGGTGCACAAATATGAATGGCCTAGGGCAGCATAAAACCCCAATACTCTCATTGTAAACATACATTTTAAAGGCTTTGAGTGCTCATTTGTTCCATATACAATTCCTTTATTAAACTTTTTTTATTTCTCTACACATTACCAGAAGAATCTATCCAGGATTCAAGTGCATTAGCCATCCTCTGCCAGTTCTCCTTTAGGCTTCTCACTCTCAGCCACATTCCAGGATGCTTTATCTCCATGATCCACTAAGAACTGGCTCAGAACTCAGCTGAGAAATGACAACTTGCCTGGGCTTTTCGTTGTAAAGTGGTGGGGTAAGCATTTGAACATGGCTACCTTGGGGAAGGACTCATGCTCATCATCCAGTTTTCAGGATGTGATGTAACAAACACAAAATGGATTCCTCTACTCACAACAACGTTTATGTCCAAGGCTTACACAGCTATTAATATTATTAGTTTGGTGCATACTTGCAAAACAAGTCCCTTTTTTCTTAAACTGCAGTGGTGCTTTAATGAAACCAACTTATTGTTGGAGTAATGGCGTCCTTAATATGCCTTTGCTGATTATTGCAGAATGTTTGGGAGAAACATTTTAATTGCAGTAGCCCTTTAAACTTTGGAATAAACCAAGACGGGTGAGGTTTTTTGAGGCTTTTTCTCGAAAACTGAGGACACAGTGTTGCAATCCCAGACAGGAACAATACTCCAGATGTGTTCAAGGAGACCTTCCTCTTCTTTCTGCGGGATGCTTTCCCTCGATACATATGGTGCACATTTTCCTCCGAGCGGTTCTCCCTTAATACACAGACCCATTGTCCATCCCATACATAAACACTGTGCAGTTCAGGGCCAGATCCCAGATTACTTTTCACTTGTAACGTCTGTTCTGTATTTTTGTGCTGACTAAATCAATGCAGGAAATGGCCAAGTGGCAGAAGCGCCCAGAGCTTTAACATTTATATCATTCATTTAAAGGGAATCTGTCTCTGATACCCCAAAATTATATCTTATCAGTTCACTGTGGTCAAAATTTAAAATAACTTGAAAATAAGCAATATTTTATTACAATATATTACTTTTATATGTTATTATGCTGTAAAATGTATTATTTTAGTTTCCAGTGATTAACTTCCTGAGGTGGGGGACATTTGAATACACTGGAAGTTTATATCTGCACAAAGGCAAGGTGGTAGATCTATCTGTCAGTGCTCTCACTACCACTAATTGAAGGCATATTCGATTATAAGGACAAACCCTATTCAGTAGAAGCTGTAATAAGCAGCCGTAGGGCCTCATTCAATTGGATTTGGCCAATTGAATAGGTCTCTATATATTTTTACAGAAGTTTTTAGTTAGTGAACTTCTATCCAAAAGCAAGGTCTTCACTAACTAAAAACTTCTGTAAAAAAAATATGCTCTGTGCTTATATAGAGCCCTATTCAATTGGCCGAACCGCATTTGAATGAGGCCCTTAGTAAAGATGATGGAAGCCTGCAGTAAGGAATAATTGCACATAAGAATGAAATTAAAAAAAATAACATTGTAACAACATTTTGTATGTTCGTTATTCAAAAGACCACGGGCCTCATTCAATTGTGATTTGGCCAATTGAATAGGGCTCTATATAAGCACATAGCATTTTTGTTTTTAAATAAGTTTTTAGTTAGTGAACTTTTATCCAAAAGTAAAGTATTTACTAAATAAAAACTTCTGTAAAAAATATGCTATGTGCTTACATAGAGCCCTATTCAATTGGCCAAATTGCAATTGAATGAGGCCCATATATTAAAAAATTTACTACAGTGGCCCTTTAATGTTACCTCAAACCACTATAATGGTTTTCAAATTGATTTATATGAACTGGTTATGCATTTGTAAATACTAACATTTGTATATAAGGATTGAAAAATAAATATTTAAAGGGATTGTGTCACCCAAACAGGGAGTTGATTTCATTTTAACGAGCATTACAAACTAGCTATTCATTGTACTAGCCGTTTTTCTCTGCAGTAAATAATTTATGAAATATTTAGAATTGATTTTGCAGATCCGGTATGCTAATGTGAGGCTCAGATCCGGTATGCTAATAATAGAAGGAATTTCTTATGACTGATTCTTTTTACTACAAAAATGGATAAAACAACAAATGACCTGTTTTTATGCTTTCTGTTAACCTAAAAAACAACATGATTGAGTCGCTTTTAAGTAAAAAAGTTCAAATTGAAATTTCGCTTAGGAGCCTCTCTCCACCCCTATTATGTCATGAAGGGGATGGGACCGGTGGTGACTTTGAGGCTGCCTAAAGGCAATTTTATTTACTTGTCAAGTTTAATTATTCAAATCATCATAGAATAACCTGTACCTTTACAACAGTTTTAAAAAATGTTGATTGTGTTTGCGTTACTCAGTCGTGTCCGACTCTTTGTGACCTCATGGCCCGCAACATACCATGCTGATCCACTTGGTGTTCATGGCAAAGATACTGGAAGGGGTTGCCAGTTCCTTCTCCAGGTCCTTCCACAACATAATGCACCTGGTATTCCTAGGTGGTCTCCCATCCAAGTACTGACCAAGTCCAACCATGCATAGCTTCTGGGTGGTGTGAACTCTTGGTTCCCTGAATGGAATCAAACACAGGTCGCAACAATGAAAGCACCGAATCTTAACCACTGGACCACCAGGGAACCTAGTTTTAACATACTTAAAGAGCCATTTACCTCTATAAGTGCTCTTCATGGTGTGAAAGAGCACAAGATTCTATGTTAAAGTGATCTATTGCTATTTTTTAATTACACTAATAAGACGTAAAAATCTGCAGTCATAGGTCTGTTTATAGACACACTGCTGACTGCTCCATGATTTACAGCATCTGCTGACAACGGACGATGCAAGCTCCGTGAACACAAGAATTATGGAATGTAATCAGCCATCAGTTAACCCACAAGTAACATATTTAGGCGTTTCCGGCAGTCATTTTCCTGCACAGATGAATTTGGGGCAGGTTAACCCCTCTTTCTGATCTGCTCTCTGCACAGAGCTCTTGCTGTCAGTCTCTCTAAAGGCATGCCTAATTGTCATGTACACAGACAGGGCTTTTAGGATTTTATCTGTGAAAAAGGCACCTATTTTAAAAGTTCTAAAAGTATTTAAACATGTTTTAAGGAGCATTTTACAGTGGTGTGCTCCAAATTGTGCTGAATTAACTGGCCCTTTAACAATATATTGTCTGTTATTATGATCCCATTATACTTGTTTCTGACATTATAACATTATGTTCTAACTTTATGAAATGATGTGCAAGTTATGTGCACTTGATGAGTTCTGGGCAAACAGTTCAAGTAGGTGATTACTTAAGATCATTTTCAAACATTATGAAATCTAGTTGGGACCAAGACATGGGAACAATAAGCAGTGGAAGACACTCAAAAATGACTCACAAGTCACTTGATGCTGGGGTGACATTTCAGTGTTACCCTGGGCACATTCAGTACGTAGATTCAACAGGGTGGAGGCCGGCTAATAAAAATAGATAAAAAAAACAGATTGACCCAATCATATAACAAATTATTATAAAAGAAAAAGATAAATCAAACCCTTCATTATTCCGGTTGCTATAAGGATAGTTTTTTATCCCTAATTTTTTTTTATAGTTTTCAATAAAAGTTATATTTTATATATATATATATATATATATATATATATATATATATATATATATATATATATATATATATATATATATTCTTCATACTTTATATATGTTGCTACATTGGTCTTTTAAGGAGGTTGCTCATGAAAAAGTCATGCTTCAGGCCTGCTTTGAAAACCAAACTAAGGATCTGAAGTGTATATTTTCATATACTCCCCGCCTTTGAGGGAGAAGTCTAATCTCCATATGCTAAGGTGAGGGATGATCTCATAACACCTTGCAGTATTAATTAAGAGTGCTCATACTATTTAGAAATGGTATAACTAAACCTTACTGCCCATTGAAGAAATAGAGATAATTTCCAATAGCATGCATATCACATATATATATATATTTATATATATATATATATATATATATATATATATATATATATATATATATACACTAGCAACTTGACCGTCAAAAATTATGGCAATAAAATTTGAAGCCTAGCAATGCTGTTTGCCACAATGCGAGGCTCTCCCCCCTCTAAGTCACGGGCCTCGCGATGAGCGCCTTCTGCATTGCCGCATACACAAGTCTGTAACTTTGTCACTCATGGCAGGCCTCGCAATGAGCATCTTCGGCGCTCATCGCGTGCCTCACAATGAGCGCCTCTCCCTTCCCTGCGTCTCTTGCCCCCTGTCTCCCTCCCCTCAGGAGGAGGCAGGAAGCGCATAAGTGAGGTTGGCATCTTTTGACACTTTCCCAATGGATTCCGAGTCATGGGCTTGCAAACTCGCAATTAAGACAACTACTAAAGTTGATATATATAGTGTATTTCTCCAAAGCAATTTTAACACACAGACCCTCATGCTAAAAGATTGTTGTATTAAATATACATTCTAAACCATTCCTGATATGAGTTTCAGGCCAGTCTTCACTGCCCTTTATTTGTTTTGTTTTTACTCTGTTCAGTCTTTTCCAACTCTTCGTGACGTAACACACCAGGACAGCATTATGTCAAAAGTCATGCTGATCCATTTAGTATTCATGGCCCGGATGCTGGAGTGGGTTGCCAGTTCCTTCTCCAGTGGGCCACATCATACAGCTCCTGGAATTTCTAGGTGGTCACTGATGTTTGGCTTCAGGGTAGTGTGGCCTCTTGGTTCCCTGACTGGAATCGAACCTAGGTCGCAGTAGTGAAAGCACCAAAGTCCTAATCACTGGACCACCAGGGAACCCTCTCATTAATGGGTTAAAATTTACTGTGAATTAGTTTAATGCTCCACCAGGACTTCAAGCTACTTGGCCCCCAGATCACTATCTTGGTACTTAATATGTATCCCATATGTACCTATAAACTAGGCGGTCTAGTTTTATAGTGGGGAATACACATATTTCATAAATCTGTATTTTATGCATATTATGGGTGGATTATTTCACAGGTGATTTCCAATGTAGACCTCTTCTACGTTGGCTAAATGGACTTTGCTAAGCAAGAGACCAGATGCCATGTGGAGGTGACACAATACAACAACCTCACTTTAAAAATTGCCTGACCTGCTTGTAGAATTAAAACACAATGCATGAGTGGTAATTAACAGGTTAAAAAGTAACCTGAAGTTATGGGAGGGGCTGGTACTCAACCTATAAATACCCCAACCCTAATCTAGCCCCAAAATGGTGTTAATCTCCCCACCCACCACCTCCTGCTTTCTATCTTCATTTTACTCTCCCTAGCCCTCTAATCAGGCTAGGATGACGTAGCTAAATATGCCACTCTTCAAGCGATCATCACTAGAAAGAAAGCCTGACTACAAATGAAGATTACTCCTCAAGCCGGCAATCATATACATTTTGATATGACATATTGAATGTTCAATCCATATTTAGCCTATCCTATAGTTTCATTGTCTATAAAAAGTGAAAAGCATCCCAAATAAAATACATTTTGTTAGACTAAAGATTGCATCTCCAGGCCTAAATCTACATTGTACAGCTGGATTTCATTGTTCCAGTAGCAATATGTCTTGAATTTGCTAGTATTGGCATTCATTTCTTTGTTTTTAATTTTTTTATAATTTAACTAGCGATTTGCCCGTCAAAAATGACGGCAATAAAATTTGAAGACTGGCAATGCTGTTTGCCACACAATGTTCAGCCCCCTCTGAGCACCTTCGGCGCTCATCTGCGCTGACTGCCGTTGGTTTTATTTTCAAAGTCCTGCGTGCCTGACGTTGTTTGTCTGTGTCCCACGTGCCAGGCGTTGTTGGCGTGTTACTGTGTTTGCCGTTGTGTATTTTCTAAGTCCCGCATGCCTGGCATCATTGGTGTAAGTGTTACTGTCTTTACTGTTGTGTATTTTCTAAGTCCCGCATGCCTGGCATCATTGGTGTAAGTGTTACTGTCTTTACTGTTGTGTATTTTCTAAGTCCCGCATGCCTGGCGTTGTTCATCTGTGTCCCGCGTGCCTGGCGTTGTTGTTGTAAGTGTTACGGTCTTTTATGTCGTGTATTTTCTAAGTCCCGCATGCCTGTCGTTGTTGGTCCAAGTGTTACTGTCTTTTGCGTTGTGTATTTTCTAAGTTCTGCATGCCTGGCCTGGCAGAGCCTGATTTTCATCTTGTTTCAAAATTTTTACGTTTTTTTCGGCCTCCATTTTTTTTCCCGCCTCTGCGATTTTCGATCGTTAAAAAAGACAAAATATGCCTCAAATTAACTTGAAAACTCACGCACCACATTTGTAATTGAATTTGAGGAATATTTGTGTGTTTTTGTCATCTTTTCCAGTTCTGTGGTTCGGCCGTTAAAGTTGTATTTTTTGCAAACTTGTACCTCAACAGCTCGCCTCGCTTTGCGAGGCTCGCAAGCGTGACGACAACTTGCAGTTTGGCAACTATTATATGTGATTTGAATGAATGGTACATTGTTATTATATCTGAGAGGAAATGCACAAAACAAACAAATTATGTTTTTACTGATCTATCTACTTTTGTTTTTAGTTGTTCATTCATGTTGCCGAGGACTGCTTCTATAAGCTCCTTCAAGCTCATGTTCATTAATTCCATTACCTCATCTATTCCTGCATAACATCTCACCATGAGTAGTTCTCTCAAACTATTTGTAATATTACACTTAACAGGAATTGCTTTGGCAATCTCAAAGATACATCGGTTCTAGCCTGACACTCTTGATAATTACTGTACATACCTTTCCAAGTTCATGATGTGATATTGTTGACATTTTCTGATTCTTTCATGGCAAGCAAACTACATATTAGGGATAACTTCTATGTGGGGACATAATAGCCATAGCAGCAAATAATGACCCCTGACTTTTTTGTTTTGTTTATGCAAATTACCCTTAGGGTTTAGTCTCCCTAAGAGGTAGAGGGGACTCCAGCCGTGGACCCCTTACTCACTGTGACTTCGTCAGTGAGGTGCAGCTGTACTCCCTAAGCCCAATGAAGGCTGAAACGCGTCTATGGTTTGCGGTTTCTCCTGTTCAGGGTAGAGTTGCCTGGTATTTTGGGGCTGGGTCACTCTAGTGAGTGGAACCAGACTGATATACTACAAGATATTTCTCCCTGTGAAGGGCACAAGTGAGTAAAAGTTGCTCTTAGAGTGGGTTATTGTGTCCATAGAACTAACCTAGTTCATTCTCTGATGAGCACCTCTGACTTCTCTGTTTTGCCCATACAGTAATAGCAATAACGTCCATGTGATGGCATGAATCAGACTGCTGATAACCGGCAATGTCACAGGTCATCAGGAACCCTCTCAAGTCTCCGCTGGTGTACGTAGGTATGCTGCATAAAGCAAGTACATGAACACCAAAGATGGTAAGATGTTCAAGACTTTCATTTTTTGCCAAAGTAACAACTTTTTATTGGCACACACAGCCCCTTATTATCATGTCCTAACCACAACCTGAACACTAAACATTATATAAACAATTCTTAGTAGGCCTGAATACTCACAGGCAATGCTCCTTGGGAATATAGGGTACTGGACCAGAGCCTGAGGCTTAACATTATACAGGTTATTACTCTCATAACAAAATAGTCCTTGAGTTCAGTTACTAGGTTCCCCTCATGTCCCACACAGTCCATAGTCCACAAAATTCCAGAGGTGGTCCCACTTGGGCATCACAATTATACACAAAGGGATCACTTACACAGTATCAAATTGTGGTACTAGGGTTACCAACCATGGGGTCTGTTGTATGTCTCTTGGTCTCTGTGTGTGGTCATCACCAGGTTACCCACTTCTGGTATGGAACAAATCCATGGCTTATGTATGTCTACCACTTGCCTAGAAATCAGTGGTGGAGCTAGAGAATGAAGGGCCCTGGTGCAAAAAAAAAGAACATTTGGCCTCCAAAGTGCAGGTTGTAAAAACAATTTTTGTTCTTCCTCCCCAGGTACCAACTCACTCCATACCCCTCCCCAAAACTCCTTCTAATAATAGACCCCCTCCGCTCCTATAACTACAACCCTCCCCAAGACCCATTCCTATAGCTGCTTCCCCAAGACTATCATTCAATCTCTAAATAGCCCATGAGTAAGCCCAATAAAGAGGCGGAACGGACCGTCGGGAGCAGGGGCAGGATGGTGCATCTTATTTAAATCCATGTGAGCTGCAACAGCAGAGACGCTTTTCTCATACAAAAAACGCAAGTACCTAGGCATATTTTATGCCAACAGGGGATGCAAGTGATACTCGTTTTTCTACACTTAAGTGATATATATGCATTTATAGCGATATATGTAGATATGTTCCTTCCCCTGTATAATAATGTATTGCGTATACATAACAGCACCATCCTCTACCCCCTGTTTTTTGTTTCTTAGTGTTTTTAACTATTTTTTGATTAGTGCACTATTTTTAGAATATGTGTGTCTGTTCCTAAATACCTATGATTAGCAAATATTTTGCATATGAGGCCTGTATAAAAGTATCATAAAACATTATCGATAGCATCACTATATTTATATCAGGCCCACAGTGATACAAAAACTACTATTCATCACATCTCAAAATGAAGGTGGTCACTATTGAAAATCCCAGAATATTATGGTATAGTGACACCTTTTTGACTTATATTTATAACTTTAGGATTGACACACTTCTACACCTCAATTTAAGTCCAAAATCCTGAGTTTAGACACACAAAAAATCCCTAAGCGAGAGAAAAAATGGCCGCCGAAAAAAACGAAAACGAGGCTACAGGACCCTAAAGCCGCAAAACAACAGCAAGCACATACAGCTTTTCCAAAAAGCCGTACGAGGTAAAGATACACTTTTAGCAAGGACGCTAAATCATTCACACACGTGTACCAAATACACATTTGCCGCCATTTTACAACACTAATTTACAGAATGCGGAAGTACACAGCTACACTAACGGCTTTCCATCGCGCATGCAGCCTATTTACACTAAACACTGCACATTGCTGACACTTACACATCAGCTCAACAACAGTGCAAACCGACATTGTATGCTGCAGGAACATCAAAACAGATTGACAGCTCTTCAGCACAATGCTTCCTGCATATATTACTTCAAAATAGGTAAAGTATATTCATTTATTAATGATTTAATTAGCAAAAAAAAACACATATACACAAATAACAACACAAAAAAACACTATCGCAATAAACACAAAAGCCATTCACTGCGCGCCTCACAATGAGCGCCAACACTGCTCATAGCACACAAAGCATTGCAATTAGCGCAAAAAGCAGATCAGCACCAACCAAACAATAACAGCAAAAGCGCCAATCAGAAAAAAAAATACAACAACCAACAGCCTCGCAATGAGCGCCGAAGGATCTCAGACCACCAAAAAAATGAATGTCTGTGGCAAACAGCATTACCTGCCTTACAATGTTATTGCCCCGTCATTTTTGACGGGCAAGTCGCTAGTATAAATATATTTTTAATTTATTAAAAACTAGCTGTGTGACTTTTTTCCTGCTTAAATAAGCTCTTAGACTCAAAGTATTCCAACATATTTTTTTAATTGTGCGGTGGTCCTTTAATGTCTGACTGTGGTTCACATTATCTGTGAGTTGAGGAGTTCAATGGTGTTAAGTCAACATGGCTTTATATTTTCAGGAAATCACATCTTTGTCTGTAAAACAGTATGAGAAGGGGGTGTTCGATTCCAGAAAACTCCTCCAGTTGAATCATCTAGATGCAGGAACTATATATTATATACACCTTATCAGCAGAAAAGAGCAGAATCTCTTCATGATAAAATATCCTAAAGGGGACTTTAAGCACGTCAAGATAAAGAATACAGCATGAAATATGTACTGACATTTATTTTCACTATATAGAAAAGAACAATGAAATACAAGTTAATATATTACAGGCTGCTAAACAGGAAAAAAAAACAATAATATTTATATATATATATATATATATATATATATATATATATATATATATATATATATCTCAAAGATACGAATAAAAAACATTAAACAATAATGCTTAGAACAGCTGCCAGTCTCATACAGATAACAATACATATTTGTTATCACTTACACAGTGCATAACTGTTTTACAAAATCATACAACTATGAATAACTGACTACCTGTATCATCTCAAGGATCTTCCTGACCAAACAAGACCTCCCCAGCTCCAATGGCTGACATCTTGGGAATGAAAGCCTCAAGTTTGTCACAATTTGCAATAAATAAATATTGCCAGGAAGTATTACATAAAAATTATTGAATGACCACTGAAGTCATTTTGAACTACTGCATTCTATTATGCTGGTGGCTGATATCAAAAGGATTAGAAACCAGGAGGGGTGGGATCTGCAAGATCTGTATTCACTTATGTTGAAATAGTACACTAGACAATAGAACTTAATGGTAGAGTAAGGAACCATAGGATATCCTTCCCTTCAAGTTAAAGATAGACTCTCTGTCTAAGATGTAATCCCCAAAAAACAAAACTCATCTGAATGCGGTTATGAAGCCCGCTATGAGCGCAAGTTAGAGGGGGCACTCATTGCAAGGCCGACAAGGTAGAGGGGGGTTTAAATATCAATTTCCCCAAGCCTGCAAATGTTTTCACACCCGTAAATGGAAAAAGGAGCACAGAGAAGGGAAAGGGGGAGAAAGACACAGGGGAAGGAGAGGAAAGAGACACAGGGGAGGGAGAGCAGGGAAAAGAGACACAGGGGAGGGAGAGCAGGGCAAAGAGACACAGTGGAGGGAAAGGGGGAAAGAGACACAGGGGAGAGGGGAAAGAGACACAGGGGAGGGAGAGGGGAGAAAATGGGGGAAAGAGACACAGGGGAGGGAGAGCGGGGGAAGAGACAGGAGAGGGAGGAAAGAGACACAGGGGAGGGAGAGGGGGAAAGACACAAGTGTGAGAAATGGGGGGGGAGGGGGGAAAGAGAACAGGGAGGGAGCAGGGGGAAAGAGACACAGCATTGGGGGTGAGACAGGGGAGGGAGAGCAGGGCAAAGTGGCACAGGGGAGGGAGAGGGGGACAAAGAGACAAACAACAGATAGTACATAGACAGAAAACACAATGTATAACACTATATCATGCTGTCATTTTTGACGGGCAAGTCGCTAGTAATAAATATAAATAAACTTGCTGGTCATAAATGACAGTATCATATGTTATGATCCATTGTCTGTTCTGTTTCTCTAAGTGTGCCCTCTCCCTCTTTCTAATCTCCCCCTTTGTTTCTCACCCTCTTTCTGCCTCTTCTCTCTCTCCCATCACCAAACTCACCAATCAGCTTGTAGAACACACCTCGCAGGCGTTACTCAAAACTGACAAGTATTATAGGTGATAAAAATAAATATATATATATATATATATATATATATATATATACCCAACATTTATTTTACAGATTTCTGTATGATTGTACCTGATATTCCAAACCTGTGATGGTTGATTGTGGATACCCTCATTATGGTGTTTGCAGCTTTGATGTATGAAGAAGAAATGTACCCTTATATGTACAGCCATGATTGTACCCTTAGTCTCCATTGTTCAGTTTGTGATTGTTTTGTCTAAGTCAGAATAGCATATACTCGTGTGTATGTATATGTTTACACAACACTTACACACCTTACATTTACAATATAAACCTACAAACCATATCACACAGGATGTATTTCCTGCATACTTGACTATGGCCATTAACTATATCACCTCTAATCTTTTTAGGATTACATTATTTAGACATTTAATGTTCTATATATTTAAGAAATACGTTTTTTTAATTGATATATTATAGAATTTATATATTCTTTCTGTGTTTGGAGATTTCGCACATTAAAATGCCTGGTTATTCCTTTTCATCTAATTTTAGATTTCTATTTACATTGTAAATATATATTTAAATATAACTGTTCTTCTGTTAATGATCAGTAATACATAAAAAAAACATCAGAGAGAGTGGAAACAGCCTCTGGCATCATGGGGTAAATATATATAGGGTAATAAACAAAATACTGTATATTTATGTATATGTATGTATAATATGTGTGTGTTTTCTATACTACTGTATATTATGTTTATTCCCCATATGTATATATTCAGTATACATGTATATTGCTTCAGACTTGATAAAGAGAGATCAAACCTCTGAAGAGCTTGTCAATATAAATAAGACGTTTGTCCAATACAAAAAGTTTCACATACTGTATATATACACACACACACACACACCTATATATATATATATATTTATTTTTATATACACACACACAGTCTCATAAAAGTGGGTACACTCCTCCCATTTTTGTAAATATTTTATTGTATCTTTTCATGTGACAACACTGAAGAGATGACACTCTGCTTCGATGTAAGTGTACAACCTGTATAACAGTGTAAATGTGCTGTCCCCTCAAAATAACTCAACACACAGCCATTAATGTGGAAGCTGTTGGCAACAAAAGTGAGTACACCCCTAAGTGGAAATGTTCAAATTGGGCCCAAAGTGTCAATATTTAGTGTGGCCACCATCATTTTCCAGCACAGCCTTAACCCTCATGGGCATGGAGTTCTCCAGAGCTTCACAGGTTGCCACTGGAGTCCTCTTCCACTCCTCCATGATGACATCACGGAGCTGGTGGATGTTAGAGACCTTGCACTCCCCCTCGTTCCGTTTGAGGATGCCCCACAGATGCTCAATAGGGTTTATGTCTGGAGACATGCTTGGTCAGTGCATAACCTTTACCTTCAGCTTCTTTAGCAAGGCATTGGTCGTCTTGGAAGTGTGTTTGGGGTCATTATTGTGTTGGAATACTGCCCTGCGGCCCAGTCTCCGAAGGGAGGGGATCATGCTCTGCTTCAGTATGTCACAGTACATGTTGGCATTCATGGTTCCCTCAATCAACTGTAATCGCCAGTATCGGAGGTCACTGCCCAGATGAGCTCCATCAAATTCATGTTATTTGCTTCAGTGACCTCATCTATCCATCTCCACCGTTGTAGTCCCTTTCTTATTGTGCCTTCAATCTTTCCCATATATAGGGAATCCTGCCGTCTCATGATATGGCCAAGAATTTGAGCTTCAGCCTCATGATCATAGAACAGTTTGTCTTGATTTCCTGAAGTATTGATTTATTGGACCTTCTTACAGTCCAAGGGACTCTAAGCAGTCTTCTCCAACACCACAATTCAAAGGCGTCAATTCTACAGCTCTCAGACTTTTTTATGGTCCAGCTCTCACATCCGTATGTTACTACTGGGAATACCATAGTTCTAACTATGCAGACTTTTGTTGATAGTATAATATATTTACTTTTTACAAGCTTGTCATAGCTTTCCTCCCCAATAGCAAACTTCTTTTAATTTCATTACTACAGTCACTGTCTGCAGAGATCTTGGATCCAAGGAAAATAAAATCTGTCACTGCGTCTACTTTTCCGCCTATTTGCCAGTAAGTGAGATTGCCGTTTGCCATGATTCTTTGTCTTTTTAAAGTTGAGCAGCTGATTTATAATTTTATTCCTGTCATTTTTGAAGGGCAATTTCCTAATTTATATATATATATATATATATATATATATATATATATATATATATATATATATATATATATATATATATATATATATATATTACACACACACACAGTAGACTCTAAGTGGACCCACACTAAATGTAGTTTCTGGTTGCTTGAGAGTCACTATTAAGAGAGGCCTAGATTAGATGCACATAGAATGCTCTGCTAAGTATATTTGGCAGTTAGTGCTGTTATAACAGCAGCAGCTTTCACTCCTCAGGTACGTTCGGCTGGAGGCTGCAGTGCTGAACCCGGGAATGTAACGCCAACACTGCCCTGGCTCAGTCACTCATGCTTATCTGCTTCCATGTAAAACTGAATTACATACAGAGGCATACAGTGGATGTAATCTAGGTGCCTGTAAGCATTTTTCTGGCATTACAACCTGGATCCTGACATTTGCCGAGCCATGTAAAATTTACATTTTTACTTAAAATACAGTATTCATTTTTTTGGGTTTGCGTGAGTTCTGGATAACAGAGCGTCTACAGTATATGAATATATCTAAAAGAAAGAAAGGTCAAACTTCTCAAAAGCTTGTCATCCTGTATAAAACCTTTATCCAATTAAAAAAGGTATCACTATACTACTCATTATTCAACTGGACGTTCATTTTCCTTCTGCTTTGTGTTTTATTCAAAGTGAATAAGCATAAGAGCTGTCATTGGCTTGATATTCTCTACTAGCCTACACTTTGGCTGCATCTCCTTTTTTTTTGTACATAGTAATTAGTTAAAACATGGTGCTATTCACTGTCTAATTGTATCCATTTAATCGAGCTAGCAGGTCTATCACATTAAAATTAGATTATTAATAGACTAAAATGACCATCAGCTTTGTCTCGAAGCTCTATGCTGGGTTACAAAAGCACAGGACTAAATAGCAATAAAATCAAGTGGGCTCCTCGCACATAGCTTCCTACCATTAAACCATTTAAATACATACTAGGGGCCTCATTCTATTATCGGCCGCAGCCGTTGCGGGGCCGCAAGGACCGGCCGCAAGCTATTCTGCTATTCTATTCCCTTACGGCCGGGGATTCCGGCAGGCTTGCGGCCGGTGCCTTGCTATCTCTTGCGGCCGCTCGCGGCAGAGGAGAGCCTTTGATCTAAAACGGCCGCAAGAGATTTGCAATTCAATTGCTCCGGGAAACCTCTCTGCAAGGCTAAAAGCGAGCCGCAGTTACTTGCAGGAAAAAGGTCTCGCTAGCACCAATTAAGCACATAAAATAGCTCAAATAAAGCCATCCTGCACTTTGAGAAGACTATAAAGGGATTTTAGGTGTTAGAAAAAATAGCACATAATTACCCTATACTCAAATCCGTAAAATATTTGTTTTTTAATATCCGTAAAATATCCATGTAAAAAGTCCAGAGTGCTTGGAGCACTTCAGACACACCCACGCCGCAGCCGGCAAATAAACAGTTAATTTGAACTCGGGTTTGGGCAGATGTGCAAGCTTGAGAGTGGGTTCCTTTTAATCCTCATGTCCCCCAATATGATCCCTAGCATTTACAGAGCTGTACAGTGCAGGCTTGAATTTATTTTTCAGTTTTTATATTTCACAGATTACGGCCGGTTCCAAGATATGCGGCCGGCCGTAAAAGGAGATCCTTGCGGGGCCGTATAATAGAATCGCGAGTTAACTGAACCCTCGCAAGGAATCGCAGCCTTACGGCCGATTTACGGCCGATAATAGAATGAGGCCCTAGGGGAGGTCTTATATACAGTAAATGAAGTCAGAGCTGTTTTAATATGGAGTCCACATCAGACAGGTTTCTTAAATAAGCTGCTGGTATTTCCATTATGCTGAGCTGAATATGACCTGCTATAACAGTGTAAAATATTCATAGCACATTCTTTCCAGTGTAAATCTATACTTATATTTTCATAACCTTCCTTCTGAATAATATTGAAGAATTAAAAGGTTGTATAACTGAATTTACAGGTTAACAATAAGTCATTCAGATGGTGAATTTAAACAGGTCTGTATAATATCTAGCCAACCCACAAAAACAGATGTCATCAATAGAGCGAACTAAAAAAATGAACATTATTAAATATTAAATGTATTGACTAGATTAAATAGGTACGACCTTTACTACTCAGATCTAAAAAGAGCTTGAGAGTGCCAAGGTCCTGCAGGACAAACAAGTAAATTAATAAATGAGACCTAATATCCATTTCATATGCAACAGAAAAGATAGATGTCTAACCCTGATCTCTAGAGTAAATCAAGAAGAGTAAATCACAAGAGTGTCTATAACCTTGCTGGATAGAGCTAAAGATTCCCGTTTTCTTCGCTCAATCTCCAGACAGTTAAAGACAAAATTGTGATATCTTGATCAAAAGAGGACCCTGAAGCAAAAGATCTCGTGTTGAAGGAAGTGGGCTTCGGGGCTCTACTGAAAGGATTTTGACAAGAGAATGCCATGGTCTACTGGGCCAACAAGGAGCGATACAGATTGCTTCTGCCTTGTTTTAAAGAATTTTGATGAAACCTATTTGATGATAGAAAATAGGTTTAAAAAAAATAACGTTTTTTTTCCCCATGAAATATAAAAGGAAGTCTGCTATCCGATTCCCTCTGCCTCATAAGTAGATGGCCGATATCTCAAACAGATTTTCTTGACCCATAACAGGACGAGAGAGAGCTTCTTGTTCTGCCTTGCTTCTTGAGATAAGACAATATTACTTTGTTATAGACCTTTAATTGGACATATTTTTCAGGTGGAATAGAAGCAAGGTGAGAGAAGGCTAGAGCCACCACTTTTACCTCTAAGAAATTTGATGAGGTTCTTGATAGTACATTTTACCATAGGCCTTGAGCAAATTTTAAGTTGACCCTGCTCCTCTTATGTCCGTAGTGCCTATTATCGGATTTCCTAATGGAAGTCCCTTTCTGAGAATCATTGGATCCATTCACAACTATTGCCCTATAGTGGTCCTTTAACATAAACATGCATATACTCATACAATCACTATTGTATTATATGTATTGGGAAAGTAAAGTATATTTTGTAATTTCTAAAAACATTTAGCTTATTATCAACTAGATATTATGGGGCTAGAGTTATGTCTTAGAAAAGGATGAGTGGCAACATTATCATTTATATTTGGTATTTATAATAATCTAAAAGGATATAGTAGGTGATGATTGAGATAAAAAGCTATAACATTATAACCTTTTCACTAATGAGAAAAGATAAGACGATTATATTAGATGCTGGAGATTCACAATCCAGTTAAGGAACCAGAGATAAATCACTTTGCTAGAGATGGTCTAGAATGATATTGCAATATAAAACAAAACGAAAAAATTAAAATTGTCAGACTGAGCTCTAAAAAATGCATAAACAAAAATAAGGAATAAAAGTTTAAAAAAAAAAAACACAACCAAATATCTCACTACTATAGTGAAACTATGACTGCAGCAAAATCAGTTCTATGGATATATAAACACATTTACTTTACAATAGGTGACTAATGATTGACAGCGTGCAGCTATAGCTGAAAGTATAATAATGTCATAGTTCCCTAGTCGCACAGGGTTGGGTCTTGACGGCGTGTCTGTACTTGAGAAACCTTTCCAAATTAAAGTTCTGCATTTTCATTGATTTGATGCACTGCACCCTCAGGACACCCAACCCTTCTTGAAATGCAGAAGACAAGCAGTGTCATGAGCAGCAGGGAAATTATTTCTTAAGCAGAAAATCTTAATAGTTGTATGTAAAACTAAGAATATGAAAATGAGCAATAGAAAAAAAATGCCTCAGATTGGGCACTGCATTATCTGATCAATATAAAGAAATGGAAACCTATGTAAATCACTATATCCATATAAACAATGATTTTGGCAATCTGTGAAATTTATTCTGATGAAATTGGTCTTAATCTGGTACGAATACAGAGGTAACGTTGAATAATTTACTCAAATAGCCAAAAAATATTTGGTCATTCAAAAAAGAATACCTTTTAGGACTATAAGTGAATACACTTAACATTTAATATTTATTGTAAACTTATTTGTATGCCCTGCTTAAAGCATTTATCATCAGAAGCATAAAGCAAGGTAGTTTGATCATTGATAAAGCTACAAAAGGAGTATCGAAACGCGTTTGATCTTTGTACACAATATCATAATTCATTTTATTGATGTACATTTGATTTAGAGTGGTTTTGATTATCTACTACATTTAATGAGAATGTTATATATACTTTGATGAATCAAATAAAATAAAATATGAAAGCTATATGCCCAACAAGATTTGGTTGTTCTTTCTAATCTTAAATCTCCATACCCCCAACAGGCAATTGGTCAATATAATTTTATATATATTGTTCCCATAAGCGATCTCTTGCTATAGACAAGTAGTCTGGAGGGCACTAGCATATTTTACCCATTGATTAGCACTATATTTGTAAGTATGCAAAAGAATCAAATAAGAAGTGGTTCCACACTGCCAAGAAGCAAGAACGGATATGAGGAAATATCTGTGCAAATTATATCTACCTCATGTCATGAGGTATTAACATGCAAGTGGAACATGACTATTTTTGATGGGTTTTTTTGTTTGTTTTTTTACATACAACTGATCTGCACTAGGAGGTGGTGCACTGTTTCTCTCCCCCTTCCCTGCAAAGACAGTGTGAACAGTGTCTGAGGAACAAGCAGCAAACCTCCAAGATCCAGATTGCATCTTAATACATTATTAGAATCCCTTTGACTAATTGAATACAATAATTCAGATGAAATATATATATTAAAAAAGCACTGTTCTGTTAAAATGTATTACCATTGAAAATGTGGGTTTTTATTGTACACTTAAAAATTACTAATTAAAAATTCTTAAAACCAAACAACATATGTATACTACCTAAATTACTATATGCAACAGGTTTAATTTACCATATTTATTTTCAAATTCGAGCTTATTTATTTAACAAAATTAAACTTCTGAGTCACCTTCTGGACACTACTTTACTCAATGGTAATCTGATCTCTATTTATCTTACATTCAGTATATTTAATACATTTACCCAGCTTCTGTTCACAATGTTCTAATAAAAGGTATTAATATTAAGCTTTCATAGCTAACCGTTTTACTGCACAGTCACTAATGTTACTTCTGTATCTCTATAACGTAGGGCCAAGATCAGCTGGTCGCAAGGTAATAGTGTCAGATATGACAAAAATACATCTGCTGAAACCAATTTTCTATTGACAGTGCTATAACTTGGGACTCATAGTTCTTATTAGTACATTACGCTACATATACCCGCGCTGAGGACGACTTCTGCTTTATGGGGCTTGTGTATTTAAAGTTCTCATAACTTAGTTTGCTGTGCATATACTGGTGTCTTGCAACCAGCCAAATTTGGACGCTACGTTACACACTAACAGCTTAGTCTCTGCTTGCCTCACATATAGTAACAATATTTTTTGCAGGTAATGTTCTTCTTAAACTCTCATATCCATCTGTTGTTACTGCACAATCTCCAAGATTTCTTATATGCTGCTTTTACCTGCAATCAGGTAATCTGGGCGCTACATTACATTTGATTGAAGCATATACCCCCACTTAGGATAACTTCTGTTATATGGGGCTTATATTTTAAGCTCTGCCATACATACATATATCTGTATCTCTTGTAATTCACTTTTAGGTGATTATATATATATATATATATATATATATATATATATATATATATATATAAATTTGGCATCAAGAGTTTAATCCGTAATTTAAGTGTACAGTAAAGGTTAAATATTAAAAGAATATTCACTTCTAATCCTAAAAGGTATTCTTTTTGAATGACCAAATAATTTTTTGCCCACTTATGAGTAAATCTGTGAAACTTCTTTAATTTTATTTCGTGTCCTGGCACTCGCATCACACTGAGGATCGGCAGTAACCGTGAAACAGTGCTGTATGTGGTTAAGTGACCTGGTTTGTGAATAATCCATCCGTTGCTATGCCTAAAACTGTGAAATACAATAAGCATAAGCGAGGATGCATTATATGATCTAATTTGCAGCATGTCCTGCCCAGTTTTCCCATCGTGCAGTGCATAAATTGTATTTATGAAAAATTTGAGCAGGAAATAAGTTTAACTTTTTTTTTTTTAGACATTCAAATGGAATCACTAATGTACTATTCATTGCGTGTACTACTGTACTTTGAATGGCTTCTATCACTTAGCCCAACATATGTGAAATTATATATATATTCTATTTATATTTAGTAACAGCGAATGTCCAGTATCTAGATGATCAATCTGAATTTTGCAGTGGAAAGTGACATATTAGTTAGAATGTTGATCTTTCAAGAGAAGCACCAATCTCAAATCAGAAGCAATTGGAGAGGTGCATCTCTTGAAAGCTCGCCATTCTAATCTGTTTGTCACTTTATACTGCAATAATCTGTATTTATATTCAAACCAGATAAGTCATACATGAACACTACTTTGAATAAAGCAGATTACATTTAGATATTCAACCATTTAAAAATCACCCACTACTGATATACATGTAATTGAGAATGATTTAAACAATTTTAGGATGGAGAATATGGAACTTCTGTGACTCTACATGCTACAAACAACTTTGTTTCATAGAGAGGCAATTCCCTTCAATAATATACAAGCCCCTTTAAACGATAGGTGAATTGTAAGCAATTTAAAAGATATTGGTAAATATCTCTGCTTACCTGTTACATTTGCACTGTGCAGCTTGATGTGAGCAACATGTACACAAAGTGCATCACAATAAAGTGAAGGTGCATGCTATAGCCTTATTCTCTCTTTGTGTTTGGTAGAAGAGGGTACATTGCTTTAACTGCTGAAAAGGGGGGATCCAGATTCAAATGTTTGCTCATCCCAAACCCCACAGGAACATTTGTAAGCAGCCAGCTTCCTCTGTTATGTGTGCCTGCTGCAACACAACCTGCTTCCAATCGGACACAGTCTCATTACCAAGATGCAGATCTTTTTTGCAATACAAATATCTTCCTGTTAACATTCCCATCTCATTGTGTGTGTAACCACTGCAGCAGTGTGTCGCTACACATACAGTGCAAGCAGGACATACTAGGCTTGCAACTCCTGTATGTAAAGTTTTCTTCCCCTTAAAAATGGGTATATGGAAGTTTGCTGGATTATGAATGCATCCGATAGAGAATCAGTAGTGTATGCAAACATTTTTTGAATGAACCCTTACGCCCCAATAAACTTACCATAAAGTTTGCAATCTTTCTTCAGTTTTCTGGCAGCTTTGACAAAAAAAATGCCCCTGAAAATCAAAGCTAAGTTAGCATAAAATACATAATTCATTTTGGCCTATCAGAAGAATCTACAAAATTGTAGAAACGTCTGGGTATTCAGTCTCTGCAGCAAAGCATCATGGGATGTGTAGTCTTTTGGTCCCATCACAAGTTAGCAGGTTAGGCAATGCTTCTCTGATTCTGCACTGTGCTGCTGTTGGCGTGAAGGCTAGCAAAGTGTTAAAATGTACTTTAATGCAGTTTTTCTATTGGTTAGTACGAGGTGCCTATGCAGGCACCACTATGGGTGAAGAAACCAATTTTTAAAATAAAATAAACATGTACATGTATATCATGAATGAATGAATGTAATGTGTGTGTCTAATATAAGCAGCATGTGTTCGATAAGAAAAAAGGTAAAAAAAAAAAAAAAAACAGGGAAACTTCCACATAATTTCATACAGGGCAGAAAAAACAACAACTCACTACCAAAGATGGCTGCCCCCTAATGCAGAATATTATAAAGCTAAATAAGCTAATTTCAGGTACATCTTTGCATTTTTAAAACATACATTCTATACAAAACATTTTTAAGCACCATTAATTTTGCTCTCATATAAATTACATGATTATATCCCAGTAACAGCCAAAAACATTGTTTTAGTTTATAGAAAACAAATTTGTTCTCAACGGATAAGTTTTTAGAATTTAAATGGAGTCATTCACACAAAATAAAACAAAGTATACAGGAAATATATACATTTTATTAAGTAGGTAACAATATATTCAATATTGATCAGTGTGAAGTGTGTGGCTCGATTAGAACCAGAGTATCAAATAAAAAACAAAAAAGTCAGATTGTCAATAAGTTGTATAGGATGCTAAGGCATGACAGAATTTTTGGTCTGCACATTTGTGGGAAAGACATAGCACAACATTTCTGTATTTGACAAGTGTTAAAAATACAGAAGACTTGAATTTAAGCAAAAAAAAAAAAAAGTATATATCACAAACAAAAATTAAATCATTTTTTTTAAAGTATTACAGAAAGAAAACATTGTAACAGAATTTATGTACCTAATATACTGGCATGCATTATCACCTAAAGTAAACAATGATACTACATATATTCAAAATGTGTGCATTTAGGAATTTTCTAAAATAAGACATAATATGAAAAGTTTTTTGTTTAAAAATAGAGAATAAGTAAAAGTTTAGCACATCTAATTGTACATGATTCATGCTGCCTGAAAATATAATCAAACTTCTCTAATTCATCAGATGTGCAAAAGCTTTAGTGTCATTTATTTTGCATTGTTTAAGTTCCAACACTGATTGGTATACTCTTCAACATATTTTTTCCCCGACAGAAAAAAAGATCTTGATTTGATAATGTATTACAATATAATCAATTTTTGTATCAGTTTGGCTATACAGTACATAGAGAACAAATAAAGTTTAGGTCTGTGATGTATTCACGGTTATTAATGCTAAAAAGTAGGACAGTGCAGTTGAGTTTCACCTTTGACGTGGTAATGACATTCAATGTAACGGGGATGGTAATGGAGCTTAAATGAATAAAACAAATGTCTGGCGCCATTTACAGAAAATATTTTCAATCAAAACACTTCAAGTGAGGAGGCAAATTCATTTAGAGCTTTGTTCTACCACTATCAAGAATTGTTTTGAATTCCAAGAACAAATCAACAACATAATAATGCTTTACACTTAACGAAGGCCAACTAAAATATATGATTAAACTGTATTCTTTCTATAAAATAATAATAAAAAAGCTCAACTATCAAGAAATACCACGGGAAACAGGCAATTTTTACATGAAAGTTCTTTGGTTTGAGGTGAGAGAGTTCTGAAAGTTCATTCAGATCAAGGGGGGGGGGGGGGGGGGGGGGAACCCAGAAGCAATTACTACCACAATGAATCTTGAAAGTAGGGCACAATGTGTGTGTATCGTTATAATATATATATATATATATATATATATATATATATATATGAAAAATATTGCAAAATGATCAAATATTCATAATATATTTACACTGCTTCTCACTACAGACCTGCTCAAACACTTGTGTCCTAAGAATATAGTACAAAATAAAGTATCCATTTGCTATGTATCATGTTCAACTGTTTTTGTTGTGTCTTTACTACTTAGAAATTATATATTTGTGCAGAAGTAATATAAAATAGAATATAAAAACAGTTATCTAACAATAAAAGTTAGGGAACAGTAATAGAAGAATTGCTCAGCATATTTAGGACGGTTGATAAACAAGTCAAGAGTTTCCTTGCAGGGACTATGAAGGAACGATGGACTCTTAAAGACTAAGCATACTATTTGGCAATATTAATATATGTCAACAATACATTAAATGTGTTGCCGTTTCACAGGCTCATTTGGAAAAATATATATAAATGTATTCAAAAAATCGTATGTGGCTTTCCAACTTGTTCCATGGAGTAACCTAGGTTTCAAGCTTCTTTCATAATTACACAAGTCCCTATAGGTAAGCTGACTAGGAGGGACAGGAGTGTCAAGTATAGCATATCTCCTTCCACCGCCATGCCTGTATGAATACAAAACGAAAAACTAAGGAAAGATGATAATTTAGTATATACTCAAGAGGAGGAGGTTTGATCATTTTTCATCTATAGCAAAATACTTTTGTGAATAAGTTATATATATCCTGTCTGTCCATTTTCTTTTTCAGCACTCCTCACGTGCATTGGCTGGTTTATTTATACTATACTGTTTGACTGTACATAAAAGGGAACTGAGGATTCTACGAGGCATTTAGACAAACTGATCATTTTTCATATCCAATATTTGGCAATGATATTTCATAAAGTTTATGGCTCTTTTCTGTGTAAGGTAGAGGTAGAGAACGTGGTGCGTGATTATTAAAGTGCATGTTTAAACTGTTCAAATGAAAGTCTAAAAAGCACAATGTGCCAATAGTAGATGTTGGGTAGTGATATTACGGTTCCAATCTATATTAGGAACAGAAACAGAAGTGAAAAAAACATTTTTTCCACAATGTAGTGATCTAGGTGAAAACAAGAAAAACAAACATCTGCAAAAACACACACAACTGGCACGGTCTGGTCTATATTCTGTTTGACTCTGTAAAGTTATTAATGTACAATATTGACAAGGAGGTGGCGTGGTTGCATTAACTGGAGTACCAAATTTATAATTTGCTTTTTTGTTAAAAAACATTATTCTTCTTAGAAAGTAAAAAAAAAAAAAACTTTCACTCATTAACTATAATATACAAATCCATGCAGACCTAAGCTGTCCCAATTTGAATCTCAAGAAACCTCCTTGTTGACAGCCATATAAGCAAGATTATGTGATGCTTGGTCGCTCTGATAAAAGGGGCAGAGACATATTTAATGATACAATGAGTTTGAATGTCTAGCGTTACAATTTGTATAGCTGGGCTCGAAAATAATTAATTACCTTCACCTTCCGTTAATGCATGTTTATCTTCTACAGGGTCGGTTAGCTCTTCCCACTACAATTTTGAAACTAGTTTATGGTGGGGAAAAAAATAAAAAATAACATTCCTACTGTAGAACAGCAGGTAAAATCTGTAGTACTACCTTATAATCTCAGTATGAAAGGGGCATGGAGGGTTCCCTGTTTTAAATATTAAAACAAAAAAAAAATTGTTTATTTGCATATTTAATCCTTAAATCTTGTTTTTACGACACCTTTCAAAAAGTCCCTGCAAAGGTCCACCCCCTGTAACATATGCTTCTATAGAACTAGATGTACCAGCATGTCAGCAGCACATTGCTAAAAATATACTGAGAGTCTTTCACTGGCTAATACATCTATTACTGTGGAAACATTGTCTGCATGAGCTACAGGGGTCAGAACATTGCAGGAACCATTTGGAAGGTATCCGTGAATAAAACTAACTGATATTTTAAGCACTTTTTTAAATAAAATTATATTTCAATAGGCAAACACTTAGGTTGTTTATTTTAAGATTAATAACAGGGAACCATCCATGTCCCTTTAAAAATGTAGAAAATGTTAGTTTATTTAAATAAAATAAACCTAAGTTGCCAAAGATTTAGATAAACTGCAAAACAAAACAAGTCAGAATAAAAAAAAACAAAAAAGGATGGAAAATAATTCATGCAGAACTGCAAAAATCTATTTATATGGTAAAGACTAATACTGGTGTTCAGATTCAGTGCAACAGATTAGCAGTACTTCAGGTGGGCTGTGATTAAAAAAGGAGCTAGCTGAAGTGATGTGTAGACGTTGTAGTGAAGTCTTCAATTCATACGCTATGTACATATTTTAAGCCATGGCCTTAGAAGTGCAGGAGTGTGGCCTACTTCCAAAAACCTACTATATATAGCCCTGTATGGAAACAATTTATAAATGTTGTGTATAAAGAACACTATTTAAAAAAAAAAAAAAAAAAAAAAAAAAAAGAATATATACACGTAATAGTTAAACCGCGGACTGATTTACAAATGTAACAAACTGTGATAGAAAAGTTTAAAATATGGTAATTCTATACTAGGAATAAATCCGATAGTTTATACCGTATGAGCTACTCTATCGTATAACAGGACCATGCAAGAAGAGCCCATGCTAGTAATGAACACCTACACATAATACATTAACCTTTTTTTGGCAAAATGATAACTCAAAGCTAACGTGATCTTCTGAAACTTCAAGCAGGGAGTATCCATAATTCCTGGCATGTTAACATTTTCTTGATAACTGGAATTGCCCATCCCTGGGTTAGCTGCCTCTCAGATTAAGAAGCATGGTGTGATTCACAAAGAGAAGTTAAACAAGACATGGAAAATGTAAAAAGATGTGACTATTATACAAAATGCTGAGCTGGATAAGTGATGTATTTATACTAAAAGGCTTCTGTATGCACATTGATATGGTCTGCGTTGTTCATTAATTCAATAGCAGTATCTTATTACAATTCGCTGGTTTTTATCATTTATCATTTAAAAATACATATTAACCCATTTATTAATGCATACAAACTCTGAAGACACATAAAAGTTATGCAATTCTTATGCATTAATAAATGTACAACATGCATATATAAGCTTATAAAAACAGGTTTAGTAAAAAAAAAAAAAAAAAAAAAAAAGAACCTCATAGAAACAAGACTGAGGCGACATTCATTCACACACTTTGAATCAGCATCATAATGTGCCTCATTTCCTACTTCTATGAAAGTAAAATGTTTACATTTAAAAGATCAAACCAGGTCACTGTTAACTTACAATTTTTTTCTGTCCATAATTAAAAAATGCAGATTCAACCATAACCAGCAATGTAGCTATAACATGTCCCAATGATCATATCACACTGACCCAATAAAGAACTGTATGAATGCCAAAATATTAAATCCATTGTGGTCTATATATGTGTTAGTTAACTCACTACATTACATTAAATTGCCTTTGGGTAAAAGAATGAAATATAGATGGAAATCTACACATGAAATAGCGATGCTTCTACACAGATACTAGGGGGGTAAAAAAAAAAAAGAAGAAGGAAAAAAAAAAAAAAAAAAAAAAAAAAAAAAACACAATATAAAAAGTTACCAATATCAGTGTTAGTAATATTTCCTTAGTCTCTTGTAATGATATTGAAGTTGGTAATGAACGCCCCAAAACACTGCATGCTACCGACCAGCATCACAGCAGATATCCATTTATTATCCAGCCATCCCCAGCTCTTTAATTAAAAACAGGCAGCTAAAATCTTAAAGATAAAAATTGTTGATTCTTCGGGCTCTCAGGAGTGAGCAATATTTCAGCAATAATGAAGCAGCAATGGGTGAGGATGTAAAATACTAAAAAATAGAGAAGTCTTTCAATGCTTGCTGGTTGTTCTTTGAGTGTGAGCCAACAGTCTGTCACACCGGCTCTTTCCGAATCAAAAATACAGGCACTCTATAATCTCAGATCCTTCAGAGGTTTTGAAAGCAGTTTTTGTACATGACTCTATAACCATGTGAGAAAGCTTTCTTTATCTAGTTTGGTGGCTGCAAGGACAGATTCCATGTCATTAAGGATGTCAGAACTCAAAGCTTCTTGAAGACTTGGCATCAGTTCTTCCCCTTCCACATTCATTGCTTCTCCCTCTAGAGTACCAAGGTCCACATTAGTTCCTGGGAGTGCTTCCAAATAATCTGGAAACCGGTTCTGTTGGGTGGGCATCGTACTTTGGTTTATTGCATCACCTGAATATTTATGAAAAAGTGGAGGGGGAAAAAAATGTTAGTACAAGAAATAAGATGAATATGGTTCTTGTAAATTATAATCTAAGTGCCTTTAAAACTTAATTTTAGTATACGTTGAATTCTTAACAACATAACTCGGCAGTGCATTTTTTTCCAACAGTCAGCACAAATATACACATTGTTCAATAGTAAAAAATAAATACAATTGCAGTATAAGAACGGAAAATATACCCAATCCTTGCCAACCTTTACCAAAAGTTAAAAAAGAGCCAATCTGATACAACTAATAAAACTGACCTGTGTCCATTTCATCAACACTGTTAAGGAAATCATCGGGAGTTCTGGGTACGCTGTAACTACTCATGCTTAACCCACTATCTGTACTCTCGTCTCTGGAGTGATATGTGCCACTGAAAAAAGAAAAGGAGCCACAGATCTAGATTTTGTATTACTGCATACAAAGAACATAACAAAATCCTGATGAATTCTAGTAAAAAAAAATGAAATTAATAATAATAATAATAATAATAAACACCCCACCCATTCTGCACACTTCATGTTGACATTTACATTTGAATGATAAAGAGTTGCTGCTTTTTTGTTTATTCTGTGGTTAACTGCACAAAATCAAGTCTATAATAGACAGGTGAAGATTTAGATCCAACTTAGGAATTAGCAGGTATTATTTAGTAGCCATGGAAAGATGCTTTGGAAATATGCCAAATAAAATAAAAGATTAATAGCTTTTGGAATGGTTAAAGCTTGGCCATAATTAAGATATTCTTCATGCACATTTCCATTACTTTCAAGAACTTTTTATTCATATCTGTAATACATTTTGTACTGGTGTAACCCGTGTCTAAATATCCAGTTAGCAGTGCTGAGTATTTATAGACACTATTTTTTCTCTTGTTTCTATGCAACACAAGCAGCAACTTTCCAAATAACTTGGCAGCAATATATGCTATCAACTAATGGAAACGGCTGGTTTTCTATTTACATGACTCATGATATAAGGCTTGAGAAGTATATAGATTTATGTTAAATTGAAACCTTGCAGGAACAGGATATCTATAGGAATGATTAATCAGATGGAGATGTACACACATTAAAACATTTTATTATTTTCATATCCAGTAACTGCAGCGGTTTTTCAGTAAAGACACAGATCTATCTATTTAGTGGTAAAGGAGCAAGGAATGTATATATGTATATATAGTTTCCACACTCCCAGAGCTGCCTACACCTCATACTAACCAATAGAAAAACCATGCATTCAATTATGTTTTTAACCCTAAACTTTTAGCCAGTAGCAGCACAGTACAAAGAACCAGAGAAGCAATGCCAGAGTTGCATCATTCGAGGGAGGAGAGAGAGATATGTGATGGGAACAAAAGACTACAAATCCAATAATGCTCTGCTGCTGAGCCTGAATCCTCATACTGCTACAATGTTGTAGCTGCCTCTGATTGGCCAAAACAAAATTATGAATTTTATGCTAGTTTAGCTTTGATTATCAGGGATATAGATATATATATATATATATATATATATATATATATATATATATATATATATATATATATATATATATATATATATATATATATATTCTCCTCTATCAGGTGCATTCAAATCCATGAAACTTCCATATACCTTTGAAAAGGTACATATTTTAGTTTTCCTCAACCTGCATGTGAATTTTTTTTTTTTTGAGAGACAGAACCACTTTTTCTCTGAAATGTTGTGAATTTATACTTAAACACATTTAAAACATATAAAAACACTCATTTTTTTATCCTGGTTGAGATGGCAAGGTGAAAAGAAGTGCAAACACAGATAGTAATACTTGTTACACACAGGTATACACAAATTCGTAACAGAAAAATAAAACTACCTGCTAAAGGGACACTGTAGTGGTAAAACAGACACGATGCTTAAAGTTTATATATTGCAACTAGCATTAAGAAATTCCTACTATTACAGTTGTATAAAGCTATTTTATTTGAAATGTCCCTGTGCTTGCCTCTAGTACGCTGCCATGTTAGAGTCTCTCCTGCCTCCCACCCCTTAACCCGTGTGTGGGCAGCAAGTTGTGAATCTTCATATTGCATATTCTAAAGCAAACACAGCAGGGCCAACAGTTTCCTATTGCTTAATGTAATAAAGTCCAGCTTACATCAGTGTTAAGAGCTACACCATGTGCATTATAAGATGCAATTTTGAGACCCACAGCTTGCTGCCTGCGCACCTCACAAAGTGACCTGTTCTGAGGAATGAGCGAGGCCAACATGGCTTCCAGCTAGAAGCAAGCAGAGAGATAATAAAAACAAAAATAGTAAATTCCAATATTTATATTTGACTAACTAGGCTTTTATGACGCAGCTTACATAGTTTAACATTTTTATTGGACGAACATAAACACTAAATAAACTCACCAACATTAAAAACATATTTTTAAAAAAAAGGTGAAGACCTGTTTCACTACCAGTGTCTCTTTAATTTTTGTTAATTTATAGAATCCTAACTGAAGAAAAAATGCATCTGCATTTCTAAAAAAAGAGTTATGAAATCATTCAACATTGAATTAAAACATGGTAGCAGATTTGACAGGATGGCAAAATAAAGTTACAAGGATTCTCAATTAGTGACAAAAGCAAAAGGAACAATACCTAAAATAGAACTGGGGTGAAGGAGATGATAAACCAAAGAAGCGAGGGAGCCCCAGGCCCTAAAATTGTAATTCTGTTTCCTACCCTTTCTTCTATTTCCACATAAAGACCAATGTGCTGGCTCATAAATTTGGTATAAATTTATCAACTTGTGCTACAATAGGGGAGCCAATGAAAATACTAATTTAAAATGCTTACATTATAGCTCAGTGTTGAGAGTTTAATACTGAAGTTTGCAGAGTAAATTTTCCATTTTACTTGTAAATATCCCTGTTGTAATTTGGGTCAGAGGTGTTACTACCTCCCTAGCATGTAAGCTTGCTTCAGAATGTATATAATAGATATTAATGCAGCAAACCATGGCGTCTATCATAGAAAAGGTTTGATTGGCTCCTAATTATACTGACTAAGCCCTATTGTTAAGAAAAAAAAAATTGTCATCCCCTACATTAATCTCTAAGGGCATGAAATATACCATGGAGTCTAACAGCTAAGCCTCTATACAAAATGTATCAATTGTTTCAACATTTTCTAACCATAAGCAAAAGTCTATGTACAGATTTTGAAATAATGGCAGAAATGGACATAAATATCTAAAACTTGGCGGCCAGTCCTTCATAGAAATGCATTATATTTTTGAAAATTATTTAAGAGCCAGGCTTCTGGGAAATTTCCCTCCAAATTAAAGGAATGTGGAAGTTTCTCAGTTTCTAACTTGTTCTAATCCTATACAACATACTGCTTATATCAGAAACACACATTACATTGATTACTTCTATAGACATAGAGGTGCTTACATAGGGACCTAGCACTAACCAATAATAATTAAAAAAAAAAATCTGCATTCAAGTATGCTTTGTAACCCTATACTAACCTTTAAGTCAACAACAGAACAGTGCAGAGATCCAGAACAGCACTGGCTAAGCTGCTTCCTTGTGGTGAAAACAAAAAAAAGACTACACATCTCAAGATGCCTTGCTGCAGAGACGGATCCCCAGACATTGCAACAAGGTTGTAGCTGAATGGTCAGAACAAGTTATGCATTTGATGCCAATTTAGCTAGAGTTTTCAGATGCATTTTTCTCAAAATCAACTGCCAGAAAACTGAAAATATGTGCAAATTTTAGGTTAAGTTTATTATGTTTGCATAAACTACTGATTCTTTTCTATCAGATGCATTCATAATCCATTCTATATACATTGCAGTAGCACTAAATATTCTTCTGTGATAACCATTTTGTTCCAACAAAGATGATAAATTGAAACATTTACATACTCAGTAACTTAGGGAACCTTATCCCAGTTTATTCATTAACTATTCCTTCAGCTCTCAAAAAATACATTCTAATTGAAAGATATTTTACCATTAAGATTTCCACCTGATTGTGTCATGGATGATGTATGGGTTTCTCTTTAAAATGGTAATCTTTATGCATGGGTTTGTAAGTGTTAAAACATGTATATAAAGCAGTTATATCCACCTTGATATAACTGTAATATAAAAAATGTACACTTTACTTCTAAGTGCAAAAACAGCTCTCCAGAAATGTAAACTTCCCTCCCACACACACACCACTCCCACCAATGTATCATGGATCTCTCCAGGATCCTGCAGAGTCATCAACCTTTATTTGTTTCTAATAAAGAACTTTATATATGACTTTTAGTTATGCTAGACAAAGTTTTCAAGCATTCCTAACCCCCCCAATTGTGCAGCAGTGTGTGTGTGTATATATATGTGTAATATATATATATATATATATATATATATATATATATATATATATATATATATATATATATATATATATATACACATATACACACACACACTTCACATAATTAAGAAAGCACCTGATTTGTGGCAATTATATGATTTGGAAACTGTAAAGGCTATTGAAGAGGTAGCTCAAGTACCTCATTTTGTTACAGATTTTACTTTACTGCACATATATTAACAAGTACAAATATGATGGACTATCACAAACCTGTTCAGAAAAGGATCAGAGCTGTTCATGGTCATTGTTCGTAACTCCTGAGACATCCCAGGGGATGTCACTGGATTTTGAGGCCCACTTTCCTGCTCCATGGTTGGGAGCTGATTGCGAAGTACCAGTTCCTAAGAAACAGGAAGTTTGGTGTACTATTACATTCAATAAAAACATGATTCAAGTATGATGCTGCTTTGCACAATAAAACCAGCTTTAACTAAATAGCATGGTAAGAAATATAACATATCTATTAATATTCAGACAAAAATAACTAATGCTAATAACTTAAAAACTCAAGTTTGATTTTTCGAAATCATGATAATACAACTCTCATACTACATGCTAAAAACATACTCTAGAATACAAATTTTCTAGCGAGAAGTTTGAGGTTAATGACCTAAATGAAAATGTTGTGGACTTGCATTGTTTGGGGTGTTTGAAATATGGCATGTTGTAATTAGTACACCAACAAGTTATACATAACACAACTAGGATTTTCAATATGCTGTCCATATTGGATGGAAGATGTGAAATGGGTCTCTGACACAAGTCCTGATTAATCACCAACACTAAAACTTTTAGGCATACTATGCAGAACTCATATTTTCCAAACACTGGTTGGCAAACTTATCACAGACAGAAGTATTTTACCCTGAATAGTAAATGACTCTGGAGTTTATGTTGCAGACCTCCCGCTGCTCTCGTCTAGAACTACTTCCTGATAAAACGTGGATCGCCCAAGGAGACTGATTTACAACCAACATTCTCAGATAGGGACTTGTCCAATAAAATCCATATTATTATTCTTCATTGCCAGTGTGCCACTTCATAGCTCAGACGCATGTGGTGGCATACTGCTTTATCAACTCAAAAACTACCTTCACAGAGCAATGGAGTAGATACTGTGACACTCCGAACCAAATCCTGCCTTGAAACAATGTGCGTTATACAGGATCAAATCAACCTCCCTGCCAAGACAACCTTTCTTTCAACTCCTACCCCATGAAAACTTTGTCCAAGTACTATACTAGTGAATTTCAAAGTACGGAAATCTAATATACCCAATTTATTTTAACAGAGAGGCACCACATGCATCTCTTCTTCAAAAAAGCAATCTAAAAAATAAATTCGACACAAGACAAACATATAAAGAAAAACAAAAGACGGTTTCTAACCTGTGGCCTCACCTGCCGAAGCAGTTCTTGATGTTTGAGTCTGAGACGCTCTTTTTCCATCTGAAGCTGATGCAGTCTTAGTTGCTGTTGGTTGCCTCCTCCACCCATCACCGTACTTTGCGGACTCTGAGGAGTGTGTGGTGGCGGCGATTTCACTGGGGCACTCTGACTAAGTCTCTGATTCATAGCTAAAGAAGAAGAAGAAAAAAAGTTCAAAATTTTAAGGCACAAAAAAAAATAATGCAAGTCATTCATTCACTTTATATTAATCTTTATTTGGAGTCTAAAAAAAATCCAACACAATTTCCAAACATTAATGCTTTATAAAACGAACTATAAAAATATCGTACTAATACAAGCATTCCCTCAAGGTCTTACTTGTGCTTCCAAAATAAGTTGTAAACATAGTGACATTAAAAGGCTATTTTTGATACAATTCACAACAAACACAACAAAACTAGAATCAGGAAATATGTATTTAAACCTAATCTATGGCCTGGTAAATTTATCTGTAACAAAGGAATCACCAAAACAATTTTAAAGTTAAGGATTATATATAGAAATATATGTATAATAATTAAAAATTTAGGAGGCTCTCTGGATCGTGAGATTTGTCAACCTAATCGAAGTATTTTTGCAGCAGACAGAATTTATGCAATTTCAGTGCATGGTTGATTATTGCACGTGTTACTTTCAAACTACCCACACAGTTTCCTTGGAGACTATAAACAAAATGAAAGTTAACGTTATGGACAAAAGCAATAACTGCATTTCTCTATGTGAAACTGAAGCATATTTTCCCATACCACATAAAACCATATGAATGCCACCGTCATTTACTTTTCAATGTCCCACAGTTTAGGTGGGCACAGAAGCCATTCATGAAGACTGACATGAGCTAGGACTCTCATGTAGAGGCCAAAGGGGTATTCTATTAAAGTAAACTGCTGTTACTGCTAAAACGTATAGCAAATATACAGGTACAACATCAATCATCGGCATCATCCAATCTAAAGCTTTTCCGGAATAGTGATTTTACCGGACCAGCGGTGGTTTCCATTTTTTTTAATTAATCCGGCAGTCAGGTCTATATATAGTTATGTAATGGAGTGATAATGCAGAGAATTATGTTAACGTAGTTATTAAAGTGTTCCTTTGAAGCCGCGCTTTCAGCATGTTTAATGAGAGCTATTTACAAAGCTGGCTTTTTGAGAAAGCAATGAAATTAAAAAAAACTTTTGCAAACTAAAATATGTCCGGATTATAAAAGGTGCGGGATTAGCCAATGCCAGATAATTAATGGTGTACAATAATTAATGATTTACCTGTACTAATTGCAACTTTTCACAGTGCAATAATCTCACAATTAATACAGCAGTATTTTGAAAATATTTTACAACCAGAGATACATACATGAATGGCATTCGTATCATTTGACATTGTTTACCATCCAAACAATAACACAAACGCATTAGCAGGTAGAAGTTAGTGCATTTTTGGTAATTATATGGGTATTACAAGTTGCATAAAAATATCAAGTCCCAATGATATCAAAACAGAACCTCTTTGTGATACAGAACTGGATTGTTGGCTATTGGCTGGGTCTAGAGCACTTATTGTGCTCTTGTTCTTTTGATAAAACACAGAAAAGTAGCATGAAAGAGTAGCTGGGTGGGTATATAGTCCTACAATGTGTCGTTACCCAAGACGGGTGGAGCTTCTAATTAGGTGGGTGGAGCAGCCAACAAAATGGGGATGGGGAAAACACTGTAGAATATTGAATTTAAAACGCAGTATATGAAGCAAAATCTAGATTGTAAACTCTACAATAGGAGCCTAATTTCTGTAAATTATCTTTTTAGCGCTACAGAATATGTTGGTGGATTACAAATAAAGGAAATAATAAAAATCTGGTGAAGCAGTTATATTGTACCTGAACTGGTAACTTGCTATTTGTACCCATTGTACTGTATTTATAAAAAATAAAAGTAGCGCTAGTTACAAAGTAGAATAAAGTACAAATAATTATAGTAATGATGAACCTATTTTATGTAGAGAAAAATAAGTTGCAAAAAAAACCCTCAGTTTTTAAATATACAATATAATAAATCTAACCCGACTGACAAATCCATGTGAAAATTAACAGTTAGCCAGGTTACTGAGGCAATCAAAGCTTCTTCTTTTTTTTTTTTTTGAATCCAAGGAAAGGATTACAAGTGTAATAACTAAAAGGTTAGGAGTGAGCAGCAAAATGTTAGCAACTGTGGCTCCCTGGCTCCTTAACTTCAGAAATAAAAGTTTTTCAAAGTAATTATTTTCTTTATCAAAAATATGGAATGCACACCAACTACTTGAGGCGAATGAAAAAAAAATAATAAAGAGCTCTCTCAGGGACATTTTACAGGCAACGATTGAGTGTACACAACTCACTTTAAACATTTGCATTAACACAACAAATAACTTCTTTATCAGGTTAAACTAGGATTTACTCAATTTCCTGGATTATTATGTCCCTCTGTAATTCTAAAAGGGCTTTGATTGGCATAGAAGGCCATACCCAGTTAGCTAAGACCTCACAAGCAGACAAACAAAAATGCTTTGTTCTGGTAGAGGGGCTCAGGATATGGGGGAAGGGGAGGGTATTTTCTTTAACAAAATTTCCAAAATAAAGTCATGCTGACAAGTACCCACATCTCATGGTAAACAATTAACTTGTTTTATCTAAATGTGCATTTCAAACAGACAATGTGATAATTAATGCTTACTGTATAACAAATAGTAATTAAAGCCAAGGCGTAATAAGATGATAATGGTGTGATGGAAGTACTGCTGAACACATATGTAAAAACCTTTAATTTGATGTGCACAGACAAAAACAACCCTGCACTGCCAGCTTTATTTCACAAGTAAATGCATTCTGAGAGTCAAAACGTTGCTTGGTCCATTTAAGAACTAGATCATCAACACACCAAAAAAAAGCTACTCCGAAAAGAATAGACAAATAACATACTGTTTTGTCAACTTATACAAAGAGTAATTGTGTTTAGTCATGATTGTTTATAAACCAATAATAATAGCATCAGTCGTTGTGCCAGTAAAGAACACAAAGAAATCTTAATTTTTGAAGACTGTGTCCGTATATACTTCTATCCCGTTAGACCCGAGTACTTCCTGACAACTTTGCGCCTGCAGGTAATTTAAATTTTCTGACCAGTGGAGGTAGCAATTGGGAGAAGAGGGAATTTTACACTTAACTTCCATACTCAGAAGCAGGTAACTTGCATTAAAAAATGTAAGCTCCGTTCTGCATAAATGTTAATGCCCCGTCACACATGCAACCTTCACCAAAACAGCATAGATGCCTCCAGAGTCCAGTATAGTAAAAAAAAATAAAAAAATAGAATTAAAAATTAGTTAAGATTTCCCCCCTGCTTATTATGCTCAAAATTAGATAATTTCTTCAACATATACAAAAAAAAAAAAAAAATGTCATAATATGACACGTGTCTTAAACTAATTACATTAAAGGTATATGTAAGTTAGGTGGGTTATCAATGCATCCAGTAGAATGCATCAAAACCCACCTAGCAAATAAGTTTGCATGAAAACATGCAAACCATTATTGCAATATAATAAAATATGTGCTTGGGGGGATTTAGACACCCCCAGCAACTGTGATTTGCATAAAGGATATCTCATTTTTTAATGAGTGATCCATTATGCAGCACATGCACAGGCTTTTCAGCCAATCAGCAAGCAGCTGTGACACTAGATGGCAAAAGAGAATTGGGAGGTTGATAAACAGTGTACTTAGGTCTGACCTGAATAAACCTCTAAATCTCTAAAATAAGCGTATGCTTAGACAAAACAATGATAAAGCAAGAAAAAAATGTTTTGTTTTATTTGATGCGACAGTCAAAGTGTACCACAAACCTTTTTATAAGCTGAGATGGTCACAGACTCTAAACATATAAATTATACAATAGTCTCACTGACAGCTATTGAAATTATAACACAGCATTACACAATACTCACAGACAGAACACAAGAAATAATACAGCATTAGACAGTGCTCACTGCAGAGCTTAATACATTATATCACAGCTTTACATATTCAGTAAAGGAAGGAAAGGAAAGTGTCTGAGTTCATGTGACTTTGCACAGTAGGACAGACTTCAGGTGCTAACTGAGCAGGTCTGTAAATCCCCAGGCAAAAAAGAAACATTGTATAAAATATGCTAATAAGCCTTGGGAATTTCAGGGGGTGTCAACATTGAGAGAAAACTCTTTGCAAAAGCAAGAAAATCAGCAAACTTCAGGCTAACGGTTTAACAGTTTACTTTGGAATTGTTTCATGCAAAAGGTTTTTTCAGACACTATAGACTATCAAATGCATTAATAACCCAGCAAAATTACATATACCTTTAAGATGTGACAGGACGAGTATGGTTTACTCTTGTCCTCACATATTACATACAACACTGACCAGGAGCTTTGGACATGTATTCTGCATATGAAACTTGCACTTTATTTACCATAAAACTAGCTGAGCATGCAGAAATATGAGCCTTACTTGGGAAAAAGTGACCCAACATTTACATTAAAATGGAGTGGAGTTGTTAATCTGAATTGTCCATAATATTGTTCTAAACAGATACAGTTGTGAGCCGATAAAGATAATGAACATTTGAATGCCCCTTGTGCACAGTGCGCTATTATCAGCTTTTTTTATGTGTATTTTATTCTTGAGCAAAATGTAGTTATCTTTGAGAATCTCATTAAAAAAAAAAAAAAAAAAAATCGCATTGAGACGAGATAAGTTGAGTTAAAATATGTTTGGGGATTTTAAGATCACTTGCTAACTAACATCTCTACAACCACATGCCTTTCATATTTGAAGTTACTGAAACACTAGTATCCTTTGAGGCACAAAAACAATTGTCCTTTCATTCGCCTCAGAGTATATTACATAAAGGTATTCCAGAAGTCCAAACGTTTATACAGCACTGAAGGTACATTCACTCAGCTTGCATTGATATGGCCTCGTAAAAAATGCAGCATGGACAATATGTTGGAAAGAATATTTTGCTTACCTAGAAATCAGCATGAAGAAGAGGGTTTTACTAAAAAGACGGCGATTAAAAAACAAAACAAAAAAACAAACAAAAAAAAAAAACGATTATACAAAATCTATAATATTGGACAGATGGTCCTACAGCACCAACAGTAGCCTGCTCACATCTATCACGGCACGGAAACCAATAATTGTATGCACTACGCATTGTAATTAGCCACCGAAGTAGAAGTTTTACTTTAAGACAAAAACTCAAAGAAAAAAAAATGGTTTAACTCTTCATTTAATACATTTGAAAAGGTATCTGTCAAAATGATTACTACTAAAATGCAATTGTCAAAACATACACAAAAAAAACAACGAAAACCATAACTGCTTCATCTGCCTAAAAGGTTTACTCACAATATTTGCCAAAATGACCCCCCCCCCAAAAAGAAAGAGAGAAAAAAAAAAAAAAAAAAAATATATATATATATATATATATATATATATATATATATAAATATAAATATGAGAGAGAGAGAGAAGGCAGTGATAGCTTGTCAACACTTTGAACTAAAAATATCCTCTTCTCTATAGTGGGTCCTCTTTTGTTACATCAACAAATTACATCCGGCATCTATGTCAGTGCATTTTTGTGCAATCTTTTTTAACTATGCCTTGTCAAACAGGACATGCGGGTGCTAATACGTATGTCAAGGCACCTTCTATGCAAATAGCAGCACTCCAATAATTCTCCCAGGATTATTTTGGACAGTCACTTATTTTTTAATGCAATACCAAAATGTATGAAAGGCTCAAAATCGGACTATAAGAAACATTTTAACAAATATAACAAAATAAAGGTTCTGTGCAATAAATCCTGGGAGACACAGAGCTCCTTAAAGGGGTACGTAAGTGAGCTGGGTTTCAAAGGTTTCCTAACAGCCACTGATTAGCAGTAAAATATGTATTATATTGAAAAGTTGAATGTACTTACATATTTATATGTTTGATACTGATATGTGGATGTACATACCCCAAGAAAGCTTACATAAAGTGTACCCTGCAGGGTACAGTGTGTGACCTCAAAAGGAAATGATGGTTGGTGGGGTCACAGCTGAAATTCCCAAAGGAGACAGGCAGAGAGAAAACAGACAGCAACTGCCAGATTGTGATACAAATGTTTCAGTCTTGAATTCCTCCTGATTGGCCAAGACAAATCTTCAAATTGTATGCCAGTTTAGCCTGGGTTTGGAGGGTGTTAACCCGAAGTTTCAACTGACAGAAATTAATAGATATTTTGCTGACTTCAAAGTAAGTGTTTAAATGCTTATTTTGGTATTTTTTAATGCAAAGGGGCAAAAAAAAAAAAAGTCATAGACTACTAATTCACCTCTATCAGATGCACTCATAATCCAGCTCACTTAAATATCCCTTTAAATGTTCACTCCCCCCCCCCCCCCCCCCCCCCAACTAAAAATTGGATTGTAAAATAAAAACCCGCTGGCACCTAATTTACTACGCTATACTAAACTGAAGCAAACTACAAATGTGTGAATGTTAACTTTAAGAACATATTTACATTAAGAGGTTGAAAATAATCCCATGAAAACACAATAAGTATCAGATATATTTAAATTATTTGTTTAGAAGCTATGTCCTAAAAGGTATGGAAGTAAACTCAAATTGTAGTGTTTTCTAAAAGGAATGCTAATTTACCTATCATTAAACTACGAGCAATTTGTAGAATTCTTACCAAAGCGTGGGTCTAATCGTGGGTCTAGCCAAGATGTGGACTTGTTCTTATGGTTAATGTAGTATATTTCCCCTTCAGGAGTCAGTGCCTGCTCCCACCCATCTGGTAGTGGACCTATAATAATAAAAATAAAAAAAGATCTTCAGAAGCATGCAAATTTGTGCTTATAAATAACTGCATATAGTAAGAGAGTCGAGAATGAATAACAAAGCCACCATTCAAAAAAATAAGAAAGAAAAAAGAAAGAACTCTACTTAACTATTTTTTTTTTAAATCAATACATCCAAAGCAGACTTGATGAGGTAACCAAAATATCAGTTATGTATCTGAACTGAGGATGTGGGAAGATGTAAGGCCTAAATGTCATTAATCCCTGGAGCGTCAAAAGGGACAGACTCGCATCTGTAGATGTCCACAGGTGTACCTATAAACATTTTCTTTGGTTGATAAATCTACATGCATAGCATGGTTTTGTTATTTTGCCAGCTACAATGTAATGCATCACCATTACATGTCCACCAGGAATTATGAATTAGAACTATGCAATGCTTGCAGGGAATGTAAAAAATTGGGTAAATGCACTGACTTGTAAGAGTAACAAACAAGAATACCAAAAGTTTGAGGAAATACCCATTCAGATCTTGATTTAGCTGATGTTCTGACATAGAAACAGTAATAGATCACAAAGCGGTCTCCTTAAAAGATTAATTATATAAAAAAAGACCTTTTTATTGCAGCTTGCAAGAAATTAACTTAAGGGATTGGAAGAAATAAAAATGATTCTTGTAAACTCTACTGGTTTTCTTCTAATCCTGCCGTAACATATCGACTATGGTTTTAAATAAGCATTGACTGACGTTGTAAAATTCCATGTATCTACAGTCAGGTCCATAAATATTGGGACATGGACACAATTCTAATCTTTTTGGCTCTATACACCTCCACAATGGATTTGAAATGTGAGGGTATTTACATCCAAATCAGGTGAACGGTGTAGGAATTACAACAGTTTGTATATGTGCCTCCCACTTTTTAAGGGACCAAAAGTAATGGGACAATTGGCTGCTAAGCTGTTCCATGGCCAGGGGTGTGTTATTCCCTCATTATCCCATTTACAAAGAGCAGATAAAAGGTCCAGAGTTAATTTCAAGTGTGCTATTTGCATTTGTTGCTGTTAACTCTCAATATGAGATCCAAAGAGCTGTCACTATCAGTGAAGCAAGCCATCATTAGGCTGAAAAAACAAACCCATCAGAGAGATAGCAAAAACATTAGGTGTGGCCAAATCAACTGTTTGGAACATACTTAAAAAGAAAGAACGCACCGGTGAGCTCAGCAACACCAAAAGACCCGGAAGACCACGGAAAACAACTGTGGTGGATGACCGAAGAATTATTTCCCTGGTGAAGAAAACACCCTTCACAACAGTTGGCCAGACCAAGAACACTCTCCAGGAGGTAGGTGTATGTGTGTCAAAGTCAACAATCAAGGGAAGACTTCACCAGAGTAAATACAGAGGGTTCACCACAAGAAGTAAACCATTGGTGAGCCTCAAAAACAGGAAGGCCAGATTAGAGTTTTCCAAACAACACCTTAAAAATCCTTCACAGTTCTGGAACAACATCCTATGGACAGATGAGACTAAGATCAACTTGTACCAGAGTGATGGGAAGAGAAGAGTATGGAGATGGAAAGCAACTGCTCATGATCCAAAGCATACCATCTCATCAGTGAAGCATGGTGGTGGTAGTGTCATGGCGTGGGCATGTATGGCTGCCAATGGAACTGGTTCTCTTGTATTCATTGATGATGTGACTGCTGACAAAAGCAGCAGGATGAATTCTGAAGTGTTTCGGGCAATATTATCTGCTCATATTCAGCCAAATGCTTCAGAACTCATTGGACGGCGCTTCACAGTGCAGATGGACAATGACCTGAAGCATACTGCAAAAGCAACCAAAGAGTTTTTTAAGGGAAAGAAGTGGAATGTTATGCAATGGCCAAGTCAATCTCCTGACCTGAATCCGATTGAGCATGCATTTCACTTGCTGAAGACAAAACTGAAGGGAAAATGCCCCAAGAACAAGCAGGAACTGAAGACAGTTGCAATAGAGGTCTGGCAGAGCATCACCAGGGATGAAACCCAGCGTCTGGTGATGTCTATGCGTTCCAGACTTCAGGCTGTAATTGACTGCAAAGGATTTGCAACCAAGTATTAAAAAGTGAAAGTTTGTTTTATGACTGTTAATCTGTCCCATTACTTTTGGTCCCTTAAAAAGTGGGAGGCACATATACAAACTGTTGTAATTCCTACACCGTTCACCTGATTTGGATGTAAATACCCTCAAATTAAAGCTGAAAGTCTGCAGTTAAAGCACATCTTGTTTGTTTCATTTCAAATCCATTGTGGTGGTGTATAGAGCCAAAAAGATTATAATTATGTCGATGTCCCAATATTTATGGACCTGACTGTATAAGCTAGACTAATGGTTTTTGAGGTAACTCATTTTCGGACGAGGCAGCAGAAGTAGTTGGCGGGTGATTATGCTTAAGGAAACCAAGCATTTTCCTGGTTAGAAGAATTGCCATTTAACCTTATTGTATCCGTTGAAGTAAAAATTAAATGAATGGGGGAAAAAGGAAAAAAAAAAAAAAAAAAAGAAATACTTCAATTTCCAAGATAAGTCGTCTATTCCTCCTCCCAATATTATTAATCGTTTTTTTTTTGTTTTTTTTAACGAATATTAGAGAGCATTATACACGAGGTGTTTCCATTATTTTATCAATTGTTCTTCTAATGCCAGCAGTGAACTGTCTATGCCTGGAATGAAGCATGCTCATAAATTCAGCAGATTCTCAGTTGGTCCCATATCATGGATTAGTGATATTTCTCCAAAGATGAGGCTGGTCGGTTCTACTTGTTTTGGTAGGCGGCCACTGCTGATCTACAATCTGTAAATATTTTCATCCATTAATTATTTGAGGTCCAATGTAAATAAAGGTCCTTGGTGAAGCTTACAGTTCTGAACATAAGTTGGAGAATGTATTTGAAGTGTGATACATCCTTTAACATCTACTTCATCAAGAAATATGCTTCCAACACTGCCCACTTTCAGTGGCTCTTTTGGTACTTCTTTCAGTAGATTGTGCTTAGGGAAGAGTTTTTTTCACAAGTATTGACTGGCTTAACACTCAATGATGGTTCTTGCTTGCTGGAAAAGCAAAAAAGTCTTCCTAATTTTTGAATTGCAGGAGTAGCCACACATTCACCACTACTAGTTTGTTAGGTTTCTCAAAAGCCACAGGAAACGCAGTTCTTGCATTAACAATCCATGACATGGACCAAGATGAAATAACAATAATTTCTGCTGACTTTTGTATATGGAGTCTTAAGATTGTGAAATCCAGATTTTTAAAGACCCTGGAGATGGTAATAAAAGTATATTCTTCATGTAGTTCATGTGGTGGCATGCCTTTAAGATATTCAGTTTTTCAATCCATATAATCTTTAGTAATCCTCAATAGACATGATGATTCTATTAGCTAATCATATTAAATTAATACAGTGGAAATATAGTATAAAATGCAATCTATAGATAAGTACTTTACCAACTGAAGGTTAATATAAGATAAGAACTTTATTTTTGGGGGGCAAACCTGAATTTGTAATCTATCAACCTTTCTTATCCACCCAGAAAGCAAAGACTCGCATCTCTTGTTAATTTGAGAGCATTGCCAAGAATTCACTAATTGCAACTCGTGTGCAAAACAGGAAAGCGCGGGCAAAGAGCATACCAAGTATTAGTGTCGGAGGAATTGGCAAAAGCTTCTAGAAAGAAAATAAACAGTATACTGAAGCCAACAAGAATGATGTAAAAGAATGATAAAATTATGCGTAAACATCTAAGTTAAAAAGAAATGTAAACCCAAAAAAGAAGGTACTGTATTTGTATTAATGTTATACTGCACTCCTACCCTGGACAATACAGGAGTAACTCCAATATAACTTCCTAGTATACTGCAGATGAAAGGACTAGCATCCTTTTTCTTATAAAACTCTGTGTAGTATAAGAAAGTGCAATGGAACCTCTAATATTGGATTTGACAAATATAGGAGCGGGTGATTATACTCACAAAATATAAATGTATCTATACATATAAATAAATAAAAAAATTTAAAAAAAAAAACACACACAAAAAAAAAAAAAATCATTGGTATGGAGCAAAAAACACACAAAAAACCCACATCGATCAGCAGAAATGGAGTTACCGGATGTTTTAATGGAAGGTGTCTCCCCTTCTAAACAATAATTTCTTTGCTCCTTAGTAAAAGGTAAAGTTTTGGCTAAATTTCTATTTATGCATCGGATTCAGGACTGGGAACATACTATTCTATTTTTAATTCCAATGGAAAAAAATAGATTCTATAATCCTTTGATTCGGTAATCGTCCATCCCTATGGAACAGATTGATGAATATAGGAGGTTTCGCTAACATTAAAACATAAAAAAATATTCCAGCCAGACCTAATTCCTCTACTATATTGTACTATACAGATAAATAAATCCTTGCTAGAAAAGTATCTAAAAATATGGAACTGTTACTCGTAACTCCTGTTATTGTTTCCCTTTGTTAATAGGATAGTACCTATAGTACGTATCCTTTAACAAAGGGAAACCATATCAGATCTTACGAGTAACCGTTCCAAATTACAGTAACCTGGTGGTTTACTTTTTATTTTTGACCAAATTAACAGAAAACTGCAAGATAAAAACGGACTTATCTGATGAGTTTAAAAACATACATCCCATAACTATCAGCATCACACTAGTTAAAATAATCTTAGTTTTTAATAAATCACAGTTTTCAATTTCAAGAACTTTGAAAAACTTTAGAAGCACGATAAGGAAGAGAAAAAACAAGACAAAAACACATTAGCAGCTAAGCATAAAAGCATTTTAGGAGAAAATCTGCAGGTATCCTGGGCACTTCCATCTTGGACTGCTAGTCTAGAGAGTGTGAAGTTTATCATAATAGCGATTGATCTTCTATTTACTTCTATTATAAAGTGCGCCATTTCATTCTTTCAGGTAACTAATGTTTTTATGATCAGAGTCAAAATCTCTCTCTCTGTCATTAAATCAAAAGCTTGAATATAATACTGAATAATAAATAAGTTGAAAATAAACGGATAGGATACCTCTACCAAAATACGCAATAAAAAAAATGTGGCAAATCAGTGGTTACGTGCTTCAAAAATGTTTCACCAAAAAAGCGAAACGTTGTCAGACTGTAATTTGTTTAATTAATTATTAATGTCTCCCAAAATATCAATATCTTCACAAACATAGTTAAAAGTATTATTTTGTAAAAAGAGATGACATAAAGCGATTTGTTAGCCTCAACATTATCAGTAAATTAAAAAACATGCAGTAAAGTGTAAACTAATGGGAAAATATTAGTCATCTTTTTTAAAAAAATGGATTACCATTCAAAATAAATCTGGATGATTGCATCTCAGAGATTAATAATACACTGTGTAATATGTCTGGACAGAGAATAAAGTCCAACCTTCAGTTGTCTAGTGTCGAAAAATCTCTATCTATATATATAATTCAGTGTTTAAAAAAGGTATGAAAGAAGCACGTGTGACATGTAGTCTTAACCAAAGTATACCCTTAGGAACAAACAAAACGATTATATTGTTATAAAACTAGTTTTTAATTAATGACCGACTTCTTTCCTGCCTAAAAATGCTCTGTCAGACATTCCAAACATTTATGTTATTTAACACTGGGAAGTGTTCCTTAAGTTTCTAATAAATCTACTTAGATCTAGGCATTTGGCAACCCTAGCAAAAGTTTCTGGGGAACCAGAACATGTGAATTCCACCAAGTACTTTGGGGTGTAAAAAAAGGTTCTGTTGCTAAAATTAGTTTGGGGAATAGTGTCCTACCAAGAGCAGGATTGCCTGTGAAATACAGAGGATACGGAATTCTGGTTTAACCTTATTCTATTTTTTATTTTTCAGATCTTCCACTAGAAGCTTACAGGGCAGGAGAGAATTAACTCTGCTGAAAGGTCTGCAGAGTCACCAATCAACAGCTTAGCCCCACCTCCTACAGCCGCACATGTGGAGGACAACATAAACTAAGCATCGCCTCCTACAGCCGCACATGTAGAGGACAACACAAGCTTAGCCCCGCCTCCTACAGCCGCACATGTGGAGGACAACACAAGCTTAGCCCCGCCTCCTACAGCCGCACATGTGGAGGACAACACAAGCTTAGCCCCGCCTCCTACAGCCGCACATGTGGAGGACAACACAAGCTTAGCCCCGCCTCCTACAGCCGCACATGTGGAGGACAACACAAGCTTAGCCCCGCCTCCTACAGCAGCACATGGAGGATGGCGGAAGGGAGTCAGAGGAAGCCCAGCGGCTCCTGGTGAAACAGCCTGCAGTGTGAATACATCAGAGAAAGGACTTCCCGTGAGCAGGGAGAACAAAGTCAGGAGAGACAAAGCCACAACCACAGGGCAGAACGTAAGCAGAGGTTGCAAGGTTAGGAGGCAATCAGTAAGCAACCATGAAGGCATACTTCTGTATGCTCTTATCACATTATTTCATATAGTATTTTGAACATGGCATTAAAATTACTGCTGGGCACAGTTGCAAAAAATAAGCTCTTGATACAGATACATTATCAATTGTTTCACTTTGCTGGTGTGTATATATATATATATATATATATATATATATATATATATATATATATATATATATATATAAATAAATATATATATATATATATATATATATATATATATATATATATATATATATATATATATATATATATATATATATATATATATATATATATATAATATATATATATAATATATATATATATGTATATGTATATATATATATATATATATATATATAAATAAAAACCCACCCAAACATTTTTACTGGCTGGCTCATAGATTTCAAACAAATGTGTCAAGGCTTGCATTAAATACTAGTTGTTGCAATATGTAGCAAAAAAATAAAGTCTGTGTATTTTGCCATACTACTATATTGCTTTAATTTCCAATTAGATAATGATTTCAGATCATCGGTCTGGACTATATTTTTGTGGTCACAAAAAACCTACCATAAAGGTTTTGGTTGAGCTATTTTTCAAAAATTGGTCAAGGACAAAGTTGAATCTATATTAAAAGCCAGGAAAAATATTAGTAGAGTTACTCCGACTCTAAATAAGTAACTGAAAGGGGTGTTAAATACATATAATAGAAATGTACACAATCACTCATTTTCTTGCCAACTAAATCATCAAGGCAATTTTAATTAAGAAATGGATATCTTCTCAAAATCACTAACCCAACAAAAGACATTGCCGTAGATGGCTGAATATGCCACCAAAGCAACCTCTCAATCTTTCATTTTGTACCAAAAACATGCTTAAAACAATCTGAAAATAAGTATACAACACGGACTCAAAAAAAAAACAATTCTACAAGCAAGGTTGCATATATGGCACATGCCACAAAGTATGTCATATGCAGCAACTTTCTACAAACTGCTAATAATGGATACAGATACATACTAACATTTTGAAAAATACTTAAATGCTGTAATTTAACTTTTCTCAAAGTAAAAGACTATTCTCATCACAAAGGATAGATGTTCTGTAAAGAAAATGTATTCTTGAAAGTAAAGTTCTGTCATGCCTTTATTTTACTTTTGGTAGTAACATGTTTAAATAAGGATCACTTGAACCAATAGAAGACTAAGTTTTTTCATTACCTGTTGGGTTGATTAAATTTTGTTGAGCAGCAGGGCTGGTTGGAGCAGTCACATTCATCTGAGAAAGCATTGCCTTCCTTGGATCCTGCCATGTTGTGGTTTGTTCAATATGACTAGAAGTAAAATAAAACTGTATTAGTACAATGAATACCGTTTTATGATTCTGTAGAGGAAAACACAAATAAATAAATGAATGAAAGAAAACTTTCCAAGGGAAACCTGTGCAAATAATTACAGAACATATTTACTGCTATTTTATTCATTTAGGTAGAAAACAAAAAGTTCACGAATACTGAACAGTAAAAGGAAAGAAAATCTATCATTTGTTTTAGGAATTGTGGCTCCCTGGCACCTGCTGATTTGACAAGTCTTGATATCCACATATACATACATGCAACACAAGTCTCGGTACATATACATTCTCATGGTGCGTATCTTTTATCAAATTAGACAAAGACCTTTACATAATATAATGATTCTGACAGAATAACCCAGAAAACGTATAAATTAGTATTGTGTTTATCAAAAATGTAACAGCTTCTTATCCCTGTTTTATAAATGTGTACAAAGTACATGGCTAACTAATGACGGTTTCTGCGAAGGGACACTCTAGATTGCAATATATTGTAGATTGTTTCAGCGCTAAAACAATTATGCCTAGGCTGATAATCATTTTTTAACATTACCTTTTGATGGGGATACTACCCAACAGGATTTGGATTCTAAAACGTTTACTCATAACCTAAAACGTTTGCTTATAACCTTTTCCAAATAGTGCACATCCCGGAGGGACCATGCTGACTCAGCCCTAAGGAAACCACTTCCAGGGCGAACATGGGAGTCAGAGCAGACGCCGCAACTCAGCGCCATGATCAGTCGCAGCTAAGGCCAGTGTAGGCCCTCTCTCCTACGGTACTCATCTCCACCAGCACAATGAGCACCTTCAGCGCTCCTTGCCTGCAACTGCGGCGGGCTCGCTGTGCGAACCCGCAAACGTTAGCAACAAACCATAATGCTCACAACTGTGATATACATAGCAGATATTTTTGAAAGCTGCACCTAGGGTTTATACCCCTAGAAAGGGTAATTGTTTAAATGTATTATCTTTATTATCTTTTAAGGTTAAGATGAAGTAGAGCGCTAACTTGAAGAGCAGTTTAAAAATCTTTTTAAAATTTCCTTCATATAGAAGCTAAATATTTAAAACTAGTACATAAACTTACAATTAAATATTGGTTGATGGTATAGAGTTTACATAAGCTTGTTTGTGCTTAGAATAGATAAAGGACATATAGAGGGTTTGATAGAAAAAAAAAATCTTTAAATATGAAGAAAGATCAGACTGGTCTCAAAAAGTAAGGGTAGGAAAAAGAGAGGAAACAATGTCATCAAGATCTGCCTCAAATTTTGTTTCCCCTATAGAAACAGAAAAAAGGAGAAGTTTAAATTGCTCCCAATTGCATGAGCCCCTTCTGGAAGATTCTTCCTTAGCTCATTTAGAGGCAGTGGAACTTGAACATCAGATCGAAATACCTATGGAGGCAGGTGCGACAAAGCAAGAACCTCTAAACACTAGCATCTACGAAAAAAACTCCTTCAGGAATTTCAAATCTCGTTGAGAAATTAGATTCAAAGTTATCGGTACAGCTTCTTGAACTAGAAAAAAGGGTCCCCTTGTAGGAAACAAGTATTGACCGATTAGAAAGCCAAGTGAAACAACTAGAAAGAGTTGCATAGCATTAAATATCTTAAATTAGAAGATCTTTCAAAGAAAAATAACCTTAGACCCCGAAGTATTTCTGAGCCTATTAGCCAAGGATCTTACAACATTTGTTAAAAACTATTTAGAATACTTAACCAATCGTAGGAGACGTTTTTATGGATAACATTTATCGTGTTCCTCTCCCGTTAAATATGGATACAGATAGACAACGTGATTTAATAGCAAAATTTCAATAGTTTGCTTTCAAAGAAGCTGTACTGAAAATCAACAGAGAATTAAGTCAGTTTGAGGCCCCTTACAAAAATCTAAAGATTTTCCCGGATATCTCTGGTGAAATCTTACAAAAACTGAAGGTATACAGAGAATTTATTAAAATTCGTAGAAGGGAAAAAATTCCCAATAGATGGGGATTCCTGGTCAAGATTATAATAAATAGAGAAGACCGGAGAATAATAAAATAGTAAAATCTATGGAAGCAGCAGAGAGGCTTCCAGTAAAAAGGAGTTTAAATAGCAATCTAAAACCATCTTTGGAATGAGTCCCTATAGATAAATACCTTAGTGACTGAACACCACTAACTGCCTTAATATTTTAATTATGCCTTTTGCTAGGTTTTCTAGTTGCTGTTGTGGGTGATGGAATAGAAATATGAGTACACAGTAATACATACTTTCGATAACCTTTAAAAACACTTCATAATTAAGTCCACAAATGTGTTTAAATTTACTTTAAGATTTAGGCTCCCATTTTTGGGAAGCAACAACAGGTGATTTTATAAAATGGTTTGTTTGTATTGGTTTTTTGTATAATCTTTGAGAGAATTATCACCTAAGCCACGTGGATAAATTCACTTATTCACTATCAACCAGATGAGCTTAAAGTTGTTTCACTCATTTATTTAACCTAAATTACTTATTTTTGTTATGTATTCTATTGGAGTAATTTATTAGAATTAGATATTGTACAAAACTATATATACACTGTATATACTCGAGTATAAGCCGAGGCACCTATTTTACCACAAAATACTGGGAAAACTTAATGACTCGAGTATAAGCCGAGGGTGGGAAATGTGCTGCCTCAAGTGTCCCCCCTCTCCTCCCCTGTTTCTCTTTCCCCCCCTGAAAACTCTTCCCCCCCTCTCCCTCCCCTGTGTCTCTCAACCCCCCTCTACCTCCCCTGTGTCTCTCAACCCCCCGCCTCAACACTCACTGTACCTATGTAAGCAGCTCTGGAGGTGTGGAAAAACAAGTTTTTTTTAAAAATAAAATAATCTGTGTGTATATAGAATTAATCAATGTAATGTGCGTTTCTGATATAAGCAGCATATGTTCGATTAGAAAACAACTTTAAATATCATACTCTCTTCTAACTTCTTTGATTGCAAGCTAAGCCACTGTAAGGATTCAGCTTTCATAAATTTCAAATAGTTGATTTCATCATAAACAATGTTTCAGTTTATTGTGATTTAAATAGTTGATCTTTTGTGAGAATACTGAAAACAGCTGATTTTCCCAGCATTTGAAGGAACGACCTCACCTAATAATTTTTCCCTGAGATGAATATGGACACTCCTTTCCTTATACTTTAATAAAATAGGAAGTGGTAGGTACAAATATTGCACAATCTGGAAAAAGACTTTATCCCAAACATCAGTGGGAAACCAGCTATATTCAGTGTAAATTTTTGTAAAAAAGATGACACTTTTTAATTGTATGATACATATATTAAATTGTGAAAGCAAAAGCGGCACATTGGTCCTAGAAGGCTGAGCTACTACACTGGAGTATCATTATTTGAAATTTTACAGTAGTTATGAATGTATGAACAACATTTGTAGTCAGGCTTTCTCTCTAGTGATGATCGCTTGAAGTGCAGCATATTTAGCTACGTCCTCCTAGCCAGATTAGAGGTCTAGGAAGAGTAAAATTATGCATGAAAGAAGGGATAGGTATGTAGACAGAGACACACACGTGGAAATATAGTGGGGTAGGAGGAATATAAAAAGTGAGAGGGAGTTTCAGCCCCTACAACAATGCCTGCTCGACTAACCATTTATCAAGATACCTAACTGAGACAGCCAATGGAGTGATAGGAAATGAGGGCATTATATACAACAAGCTATGGCTCTTTAAATAAAAAAAAAAGAAACTAAATAAATTAATGATATATAAATGGTATTTTTACCTATAATTTAATTTGATCTAAAACTTACACTGAAATCTGTATTTTTATCTGTCAACGTTTAATCTGGCTCTTGGGCAGTGCAGAGTAAAAAGCAATTAGTAATGATTACATTCCAAGAGAAAGATTAAAGCAAAGGGGTCAGACAAGCTGACAGACAAAATACTAATACCCCGAATGCCAGCTTACTGTAAGAAATAGTTTTTTAAATCCCATTTAATTGATAAACTACCTGTTTCTACCTTATTTAGTACCAAGAAAACAGGTTTGGAAAAACTATGGAAAATAATTGGTTTAGAAATGGATATGTTTCCTTTAGCAATGCAATTTCCCACAACCCATCTGCATGTAGGATGAAGAGGGTGATTTATATTGCAGTTCAGCATACCTATCTAATATCATACCAGTGCGTGCTATCTCCTGTATAAATTCATTACGTATTCAGCTAAGAATTCTAGAACTGCTGACAAAAATATGCAACCATTTTGTATGCACTTTCCATGGCAAGCCTCCATGAGCATCACGTCAAGAAGCAGATTGTTCAAATCGTGTTTGGGTCTGTCTGCTGCAGCGTATGTAGGGCTTGATGTGCTCCGTGACCATCTCTGCAACATGCTGCTGAGACGTGGCCCCCCTGATAGGCTAGGACACTGCACATTGAGCCCTACAGAGTGTGTCTGCATATGCTGCACTGGGCAGACATATACATTGACGACTTTTTGATTCATTTTAGGCAGGTAAAACAGAGCTTATAGGCACTTAATAAAATAAATAAAAGTAAGTGTAAAATCCAGAAAATTTTCCATATCCTTTTAAGTAACACCACGGTGCTAGCTAATCATTTAAAATATGTATGTGTAGTTAAAAATTAATTCCACTAAAACTATTTATTAATATTTATTTATAAAATGCTATTACGCCAATACGGCCAGATATTGATGGGGGAGGTTTAGAGGTACTTTTCACAGGATACAGTATAATATAATGTGCCTATGTTTCTCTATTGCTAATAAGCAGAATTATGAAAGAGCATTATTCAGGTCACTGTATGATAAATACAGCAAAGTCATGACAAGTACAAAGACATCCCATTTTGACACTAGAGTTAAAAAAACTGGAAATACTAAGTAAACAAGGGTCTTTTTATCTCTGTAGTCACATGCCTGGACCAACAGACTTACGACAAGCGTATGTGGTAAGCAAACAGGAATACTGAGCAGATCTGTGTGCTTTCATGAATGGAACCCACAATTTCTTACAAAAGACGTCAGCAAGTTAACATCAAAAATTATTTTTTTTGTGGGGCGGGTTGAATGTACGCTGAAATAAACTGCTTACAATGCAGTTATAAGAGCTAAAATGTATATTCGCCATAAACTTAGAAAAATGTATAATTACTCTTGAACAGATTATCAATTATAGGTAATTTTACTATACACCTAACTGAATGTCTGCTCTACTCCTAATGCTCCCTCATTGGAGAAAGATTAGAAAACAGGGAGGGCGAGTGCCATCATTCTGGTTATGTAATTATCTAAAACATTTTGTCCAACTGTGGCTTATGAAAAGGAGCTCCCTTTAAATAAGGGGTTGAGAAAAGTATACTAAATTCAGGAACCTGTCATGCTAGAGAGAGGGGTCAGTCAAGGGAATATATAGGAAGTATATATTATACTAAAAAGAATATGGTATATTTATTATATAAGAAGCATGTGCTCCATTATAATCTGTTAAAAACAGGAAAACATAATTACATTGATTTATTCTACACAAAAAAAGAAAAGGGGATTGGTCATCACACCCCAGAGATGCCTACATAGGCACCTCATAATACTAGAAAATGCATTCAAGTATGGTTAACACTATACTAACTTTCCAGCTAGTAGCAGCACAATGCGGAAATCCACAGCAGTTTCATCATTTAAAGAGAGGAGAGACAGAGGGAAGAAACAGACTACAAATTCCATGATGCTTTGCTGCAGAGACTGAATTTGCATACTGATACAATGTTATGGTTGCCTGATTTACTACAACAAACTAAGAGTTTTATACCAATTTTGCTTGGATTTTCAGGGGTATATTTCTTGATCTCGGGAGTAAGCCTTACATGAACTGAATTTTTGTCTCAAAAAAATTACCAGAAAAGTCCTATTTGTTTAAAATTGTAGTCTAACTCCAGTAACTGGCTGTAATATACTAGAAATGAAAGGGTTACCGAATTAACATTTTACCAAAAACACCACATGTGGATTGACTTTTCAACAGTCTTGTCTGAGTTTATTTACAGAGAACAGGTCCTGAGTCAGCAATTGCCAGCATAACACACACCATTTATTTGCCTCTTTTCTGCTCTACTAAACAAAAGTGGTGCCGACCTCCCTGCTACTATTAGGGCACCACAAGAGGAATACGTTTCCTTTAAAGAACCCCCTGTGAAGGTCATCCAGGCTTGATCCAAAAGCCTTGAAGCCTGACTTCCTCGTGACGCCACTGGATGGCTTCCCTGCCGTTTACCACAACTCCCACTCCACAACCCTGCCAACAGTAAAGCTGGTCGGGGAAACAGACAAAAGAGCCTTTTGGAGAGGGGGTGGGAGTACTCAGATGAGATAATCTGCTCATTGCACACAGCTAGTGACAAGGTTTCCTCTTACTAAGGACAATGAGGGAGGCTCTGCAAAGTTACATTCATAAAAGTTGCTGAACTTACGATACATATCTGCACAGATTAAGCTATTCTAACACACCACGGTTAGAATTATACTAAGGCTTTCATTATGAATACTTTTATTGAGTACACAGCTTTTTAAATGTCCCAGCACACAATATATTTTTCTATGTACTCTCAAATCTCCATAAATTTAAGGGCAACTGAGAACTATATAAAATGTAATAAAGGGTTTGCACATGCTAGCTAAAGCAGTTGATTTTGAGCAAGAATGCCTGGTGATTCAGTCTCTGCAGCAAAGCATCATGGTATTTGTAGTCTTTTGTTCTCATCACAAGGAAGCAGCTCAGGCAATGATGCTCTGGATTTCTGCACTGTGCTGCGGTTGGCTTGAAGTTTAATATAGGATTAAAAAACTTATTTTAATGCAGTTATTACTAAGCACCTCTGGGAGCACGCTAACAATAAAAAAATAAAAAAATTATATGTTTATAGAATGAATCATTGTAATGTGTGTTTCTGATATAAGCAGTGTGTGTTATATTAGAAATAGTTAAAATCAGGGAAACTTCCAAATATCTTAAATGTTTGACATTAAAAGGGCAACTGCAATCCAAATATTTCTGCCATTTGTTTAAGAGCATAGCATCATAAGATTTTTTTCTTCCCTTGGAAAATAAATTATATAAATTGTGGAAAATTGCCGTTTTATCTGTCTGTTTTAGTTTCACTGTATTTAATCTCCTTTTATCTCGCCCGTGTGTAAACAAGTACTCATGGATCCCCTGTTAAATGGATTTTCCTATCTATTTTACTGGAAAAACAATGAGGACAAAAGCACAATATGTCATAGTTCAGACATCCATAATGCTCACTGCCCTCGTTTTCCTGTAACATATCAGGACAAAGGAGAAAGGCTATATTTTTTATTCAGAAAAACAAAAACACTGAGCGGTTCAGCATGCCAGAGGTATGTAGCAGCATTTACAGTTGGAGCATGTGCAGGGGAATAAGGTAGGTGTTTAAATCCCTCTCTCTCCCAATACATGTAGATTGCAGTATACATTCACTTTAAATAATCCTCCTATTTGATATAGGATAGGAAGCATAGATAAGAGCATCTAGTACAAACAAACTGCACAATAAGTTTATATTTGGGTTATTACATCAGGAGCCATTTTTTTTTTTTTTTTTTATAAAAAGGCCTGGGGTCCTTAAAAATATTTAATATTTAGGAGCCAGGGAGATTTAATACAAAGCCCAGGATTCTGGACATGTTCTACCCTTAGATTGTAAGTTTGCGAGTTTTCAATCTTGTGTCAGTGCCTTGGAAACAAGCTCTATGTACATTTGATTTTATGCTCAAAAACAGGGCCCTCCATTCTTTACAAGGTGTTTAATTTGTTTTCTGCTATGTACTCAACCCCTGTACAGCGCTACGGAATATGTTGGCGCGATATAAATAAAGATAATAATAATAATAATAATAATAATAATAATAATAATAATAATACACCTGAAAAGGGTTATTAATGACAAATTCATCATGCTTCTACCAGGCAGAAGCTATCCACTGTACAAGACTCCAAAAAGCAGAATAATACATTTACAAGTCAATCAGAAACCCGTTTTCAGCTAAATTCTCACAATTGTGGTAAAAGTGCAAATGAGCTATCACTGTTTTGCCTACAACATACTTAATGAATTTGCGGATTATAGCATAGATTGCATATATTTTGTTTTGATCTCATTGGTGTGAGACTGACTGAAATGGGGAAATTGGCTCACTTGTGCAAATCAATCCTATGCTATGCTCAAAAATGGTGTAGTAATGCCAGGTATACGCTTTAAAATAGTATTTGGATTGCAGGGTTTGCATAACCCCTCCTAGAATTTTTTATGACACTTTTTACCAAGTACTGAACTATCCATAGGAGCCTAAAAATGAAAACGTAGAAGTATTAAGCAAACATATTTATTTATTTTTATTTTTTAAAGAAAAGTAGTTCTATAGCAGACTATACACAATGATTTATTTAAAAATCATAATAATTATAATAATAAGCTAGTGTTAACTTTTCTGAAGGGCTGAACACTTAATTGGTTCTCCATCAACACTACATTATCAAACTAGATTAAAAGTCGCCTCTTTGACCCTTTTGTGGCTTAAACATTCCTGTGATGAGTAAAAGGTCTGTTTTTACAGTTTATGGCTTGGAATGCACACAAATGGCCTAAAGAAAACCGTTTGCTTTTGCAGTGGGAATAAAGGAAAGTATAAACAGTGTCATCTGTTATAAAGTTGTCAGGACATCTCAATCATGCAGATTAGGAGGAGATAGACAAGTAGACATGTATCCAAAGCACAAGCATATCTGGATTACCAAAATGTATTACTTTAAAGACTATTTAAACGTAATAGATATGTAAACCACACATTATTCTTCTGCCAGTATAACAATGTTCAAAATCTCCCCCCATCCCCAAGGATATCATCAATATTTGATGAATATCCCCTGGATCTCTTGGTGAACTGGTTTGTGAAATGGTATGTGTTGCACTATAATGTAGCATAATGTACCCTTCGAACCAGTACAATCTAATATTTAGTCACCTTTGTAATTATCTAGTTTTAATATACTTTTTCATACTTTTTTTGCAATACCAGGATCTGTCAGTTTTGTATTACAACATGAAATTTGTGATATTTATACACAGTACTGAAATAAACTAGATTTGGTCCCTACAGATTCCAAGAGACACCACTGACATTTTATTCCACTATCCAAACCCATTGACACTACAGAATCAGTTCTTATTTGAGAGTCAGACTAAAGGCAAACACATGGCTCCCGCAGGAACTCCCACAAAGCTCATACATAGAGTTCTCACAAGTAAATCTGCAAAACCATTACATGGCTCACACACACAATTTACTACTCTAGCCTGAATGTGTACTCACAACCTGTCTAAAGTGTACCCTCAGGAGACTCCAAGTCTGAAACTCTGTCTACATTGCAATACTACCTAGCCCTCATATCATCCCCTATATATCTACCCATTTTTATAAATAAAAAAAGGATACAAAAAGACCCTACTAGCACCTATAAGCCCAAACAACCCCACAGGACCCGTTTAACATCAGTGCCCCGTTCCAGGACTTTGGGATGGGAGGATATTAAACACACATAAATATACACCATGGGGGTCCCTATGAGACTTTTCCTTAGGTGCAATGGAGGTCCATAGAGACCTCCATGGTTTTAACACTACGCCTTATGGACACCAGTAGTCCTGAATATTAACTTCCCCTGTAAACTGCCCACACACACACACACATATATATATATATATATATATATATATATATATATATATATATATAAAAACAAATACAAAAATAAAGGCTGAGGGAAGGACAGAGATAGTTACTTATAATATAACCACTCTCAGGAGGGAGTTAGCAGATGCTGCAGCAGGCTGAGTTTGCAACGAGGGGATATGTCTCACTGCAAGCACTCGCAGAGCCTTACAAGAACACGAGATGTTCAGTAACTGCTACAGGATCATGAAATAGCACTTTACATAAAATCTACCATAGCAGCAAGGAACATATTATACATAGAGATCATTTGTAAAGGTTTTCTTGTTATGTTTTTTTTGTGGTTCGAATGCAATAGCTACAGAGCTCCCTACCTGGAAAGTTTGCTCACAAGATTATTTACAGGAGCCATGTAATCAAGCTATAAACTTACCAAAGAGAAGGCTGCAACAGCCTCTGGTTAGTAGGATATTGCTTCAGGTCGAAGTAATAATGGAAGACCATCCAGCATACTCAGAGTTGAAAACTCTTTGCATGTTTTAATGCCCATTGCACGGTCACACAATATAAGAAAGATACATAACCTCACCTCTTTCAAAGCTCAGATTAAAATTCACCTTTCAAAAAATGCTTTCTATACACTTAGCTTTTAACTTTCCATAAGCACTTTGAGGTATATGGAAGTCTCCCTTTTTTAAACTTCTTGTAATCCAACACATGCTGCTTATATCAGAAACATACGTTACATGGAGTCATTCTATACAAAAAAAATTAAAAATAAATAAGTGTTCCACTCTCCTAGATGTGCCTACATAGGCACTCGTACTAACGGTAGAAAAAATGCATTCAAGTATATTTTTTAAGCCTTTACTAACCTTCAAGACAACAGCAGCATAGTGCAGAAGTCCAGACCATCACCGAGTGCACCGCTTCATTCCAGGGAGGAAAGGTGTGTGGTTGAAACAAAAGACTACAAATTCCATGATGCTTTACTGCAGAGCCCGAATCCTCATACACTGCTACAATGCTGTAGCTGCCTTAGATTGACCACAACAAATTATGAACCTTATACTAATTTAGCTTGGATTTTCAGGGGCATTCCTTCTCAAAATCAACTCAGGAAACTAATAAACTTACCCTAAAGTTTGTAAATTTCTTCAAAATGTTTATTTTAGCTTTTTTTCATGCACAAAATGTTTTCATACACTACTGATTCTCCTCCATCAGGTGCATTCATAATCCATGAAACTTTCATAGACCTTTAACTGTTTACCATAAGGCGTCGGTCTATCCTCAAATACCTCATACAAGTATAATGTAAGTTCTTCAGGACAATGACTACATAACCCATAGCTTGTCATCTTAAGAATATTTATATTGCAATGCGATTGTTTTGTAAAGCATTGTGCACTGTGAGGACGCTCTACACACATGCATCTTAAATTCAAACTTCCATTGCTACGTATTCAGTTTTGTTTCATGTTTTGTCATTGTACAGAAGTGCTTAGGATTTTATAATTTATTGTACAGGAATTTGCTTCTATATAAAATAAGAGTAGAGGTTCCTAAACTGTGGTTCGCAAACCATCACTGCGAGTTTTATTTAGCCAGCTTACAGAACCGGTGCCATCATAATTATTAAACTTAACTCAAATTTGAAAGAGAAATCTGCAGTTCTAATGTGTAAAGTAATAATGATGATAAAATTATGACGATAACAACAAACATTATCCATACTAAACACCTTTTCAATCCTAACCGAAGAGGCTTTGCAAACTCCACCAGACCAAATTGTTTTTAAAAAAAATAACATTATCAGGCTAGTGACTATCTGATATTTTTCACTGCTGAAAAATAAATGTATTTGGAAATAGTTCTGCTATATTGGAACTTCACTGTAATTTGAGTATAGGCAAAAAGTGTCACAGCAAGGAGATCATTTGTATCTGTTCTGTACTTTGCTACAGTGGTACCTTGGTTCTCAACCTCCTTGGAACTCAACATTTTCGATACTCAACCTTTTTGGATGAGCAAGAAACCTTAGTACTCATTGCATTTGCTAAAACAATTTACATTACTCCTTATAGGAGTTTGGTACTCAACTTGCTGTCCCGAATGGATTAAGGTTGAGAACCAAGGTAGCACTGTATTCTGAAAATAAACTACAGTAGCTAAATATCAATGCAATGGGCATCTTTTTAGTCTAAAGTTTTTCCATAGGGCGTATAATTTGGACAAACAAAAGAACAAATCTCTGGTTTCAAATCACAGAAAGATAAGTAACTTGCAACATAGTAAATAAAATAAAATTGGTTTACAGATCAAAGCTGCATTATTAGCAACTAGGCAATCACTCCTTTGCCATGTTATCTGTACACTGCAACATTGACCATCAAGACAACTTTACAAGTCAGCATAATTAGTGGAAAAAATGAAAAGTTTTTAAAGAAGCTAGAAAAATAATATTTTATATATAATCCAAAAAAACTATTTATATGTAAAACTATTTTCAGAAGCTAGAGTGTATGTGTATATATATATATATATATATATATATATATATATATATAATTAGAAGTCAGAGGAAATAATATAGGAGCCATAGTTCTCTTTTTCACAGGATTTAAATAAAAAAAATTTAAAAAAAAATTAAATAATGTATTTAAAAATTATTTCAGGGACTTTTCACATTTATAGAAAGTCCGAAATGGGGGTGGAGAAGGTGGTGAGAGCAAAAAAGAAAAAGAAAAAATACTGTCATAAGGCCCATAGTTGTCTTGGAACTGAACACTGTAAACCAGAATTGACAGAAGGAGGAGTGTGTATTTTGACATAGCTTCATTTTTGGAACAGTTGTAGGGTAATAGGTGATTGCAAACGGATGAACAAGTTCACTGTGACATTCATAAAAACTAGAGCACTACAACCGCAGACAAAATAAAAACAAGTATTCCAGGAAACTGGTACTGCCTTCCATTACTGCACGACCATTTTAGGAGCAACATTTCATAAACAGATTTTTTTTTATAAAGCATAGACAATGTTCAACTTGACAAGGTCATTTACAAAACTGTCACAACCGGAAACACAAACCAGTTACAATGTAAATATGTATTTGTCCTGCAGAAGAAGGTGAACTTTTGAATCACAGTCTATAAAATAGACTAAACACATTTTCAGTATGAAGATTAAAAAAGACAAGTGAATATGTAAATAGGCAAATCAAAAGCAGGATATTTATTGGCCACTGAAGTAATCCAAACTGCACATCAGATAAAGACAGAGCAGTGAAAATAAAGTAAAAATGTCCTTAAAATTGTTTTTTTCTTAATATGGCCTTTTCATATACCTGTGTGTTTTTATGGGCTTCTGATAGGCATACTCCAGTGTTTTGCATTAATAACAAGCACAGGTGTATAGCAACGATTCTTAGGAGTCAGTGGAACTGGCTGTTACCAACAGTTCTGTCATTTAGACCCCCCAACATGTTTAAAACAGTGGTAATGTCACTGTTGGAAGTTGTCCTAGCCTCTCTTTATCCAGAGACTGGTTGGAGGAGGCATCATGCTTCCACTGCTGTCCCTTACAGCATGCTGTATCCTGCTTATAGACCCACAGACTCATCTTGTTTTATATCTTTCTACTGTGTCCCACACAGTCACTTTTCCTGCAGGTAATAAGGAAAAGCAAGTGAAATTTATTGAACAGTATAAGATGTTTGTATGTGTATTTACAAAGCACTATGCATTCAGAGCCATTGGAGGACCATCACAAGTCAAGGATAGGGAGACTGTAGGACACTGGCAGATCTAGAAGAACAAGATTGGACAGTTGAGAGTTATATTATGGACAGGGGGCAATTATCTATGTCAGAAAACCCACCCACACATAAAAAAGTGTGTTTAAAATCAGCAGAAAATGCAAATCTGTGTACATATATGCCAAGGGCTTAAATAAAAAAATATACATGTTAAATACATATTTATGTGTATAGGCTGACAAATGTTTCTATCGATCCATCATTGTACTATAGTACAATGTTTTCAAATAGTCTGAGCAATAACTGAACAGGACAGGCAGAAAAGATATATCTGTTCTGATTGGCTAAAGAGCTGAGCCCATATAGCATAGTGAGGAAGCAAGAACAATGGGACGCAATATAAACATGAAACCTTTAAAATAAGATAACTCCGATAAAAAAAGCTTCAATTTCAAAAACACAAAACTATTTCCACATATATTAATGACGAAGGCCAATTTCTACAAAACTTGTGCCCCTTTAAGTGTCCAGTTCAATAAAATGCCTTGTATGCCAAATTATGAAAAGCATTTAACAGCACCAAAACAAATAAATACTTTCTTCATTGCAGTCACAGGGCTTTTAGACTTTATGCAAGAAAACATGGCTGGATTACTAAGTATGTATTTTCAAATCACCTCTCTAAAAACTTGTAAAGTATTCCTGCACTCGGATTTGAGAAAATTTGGGTAGGCACATCTTTTTTCCAAGTAAGCGTACCGTTACAGAGGGAGAAATCCTGAACGTAAATAGATTGTTTGCTCAATAAACATTTATAGTATTTACCAAAATATTCATTTTGTGTATCAGCATCATTGGCCTATTTTGAATCATGCTTGTGAAGAAATAAAATGAAAGGGAAAAAATGTGACCTTAAAAGAAAGAATATAAGAAAAACACTTAATTAGTGCAGCTAAAAAACAAAAAAATTCTAGACTGCTTACAGGAGAAGAGCAAAGACAGAGAAATATATCACATGGAGACACAGTGAGTATTTCAAGTCAAGTTAGACATTATTACGCCGCACTTTTTTTTCTGTTGGTACAGCCTTAAGAGTAAATAAACTTAGTAATAAAATGGTTTTATTCATTGACTATTCCATTTTTGAGCCTTAAAGGTGGAGCCAAAAATGATCTCCTCTCGCTTTCAGGGCACATACTAGAGAGACACTCTTGCCAGAGAGAAACATGAACATCCAAAGGTTTAAATGGACTCTGTCACTCCAACACAAGTGTTTTATGTTATTCTTAAAGAGCATAAATAACTGGCTAGACATTAGGTTATCAATTTTATCTTCTCAAGTGAAACGGTCCTGGGACATTCCATATTTATACCGATTTATATGCAAATGAGTGGCTTATACATTTTAATTAGTTTGTAATTACAGTGCTTGTCTGTAGTGGCCAAAATAAAGTCACCCACTGATATAATCACAGAGGAGCCAAAAAATAAATTCTAAACATTTCAGAAATTATTTACTGCAGAGAAGAAAAAAAAAAAACTGTTCATACAATGTATACTCCATTAAAAAAAAAAAAATCAACTTCCTGATTGGATGATAGTGTCACTTTAATCATACCTTTTTCCAGTTATTGTGCATATCATTGGTAAAATGGTCTGTCACCTACCCATTTGAATGTCTGTGTGATTTTGGATACATTCAGGCTGCATTTTGGCCAAAGCAGAGATTCTCAGGCCAGTATGGCTTTAAAATGGAGGATGCATTGTTTTAACCCCTTTGATTTCAAAACAGAGACCACCAACACATTAAGTGAAAAGATAAATGATTCTAGGTAAAGCTGGAGACAATTGCAATGCTGCAATGTCACATAGGATCCTTCAAAAGAACACTTTCACACAAATAATCAATTGCAAGCAGTTATTTTGTAATACAACAACAAGTTCTTTAAAAATAAAACAAAAAAATATAGCTTCCCTATTATGCTGACATCTGTGTTCAATTGCACAAACAGCAGTAGAAGGGTTAAGAATTTTTGCTGGTCGGCATGTGACCCAGCAGGGTGAGGTTCAGAAAGCAGTCTTTATTTTGCTTCTTAACAACATCGTTTATTTCCACACCTTTTCTCAATCAGGACTGATCCTTCACAGTTAGCAGCACTTTCAATCATTTACTTTGGATGTCCGCTAGAGAACAAATGATCTTGCTCATGTAGATGAGCTTGCCAGACTTGTGTGTACTTTACAGTTTCAGTCTCCTTATTGTTCCCTCTGAAACATGATATCTTAATATGGAAACCAGAATACAGTGAAGAGCTAGGGGGAAAAGATCAATATATTCACTTTGTGAAAGTCACATATGTGTTTCAAAGTACTTGTCCCAATAAGCTTGCAATTTACAAAAGTTCAATAAGCATATATATTTATTGCAACAAGCAAAACTTACTTTCACAGAGAATTCTAGCAGCGACAAATATTTAGTAAAAACGCTCACAGAATACAGATGTGTCAAGAGACAGTTTGGAGTTTACCCTGCCATAGCACTCTATTTCAAACATAAAGTATGTATTGTAAACTTTCCTGATCTGGAATACCATTTTTGTGGATTTCATGGATTAATTAAACAAAAAGTAACAACCAGATTTTACCAGTTCTAAAAGATCCCTATGTATTGATTTACTTTTATTAAAAGGGATATGTAAATTTCCTGGATTATGAATGCATCCGATAGAGGAGAATTAATAGTATATAAAAAAAATGTTTAAAATTAAGGTTAACACCCCCTCCATAATTTGTTTCGGCCAATCTGGTTAGACGAAAGATTTGAGACATGGCACCATGTTAGTTGCTATGGCAACACCACACAGCATATACAGGAAGCAGAGAGGAGTCATATACCAGCAATGACGGGGAGGCTGACAACACTGCTCTACTATTGGCTGAGCAAGCAAGAGCAGGTAAATAGTGGGTTAATATTGCTCCCCGGATGCTGCATGCTGATTGGGTGGGGATCAGGAAGTTGTGTATACACCCCCTGGGGGTGTCAACACAATCATTAGAGGGAATTTTAGATATTAATAAAAATAAAATGTTAGCGGAGATATGCTGCATACATATAGGTTGCTTTTTGCCTATAGAGTGCAGAAATGTATTAATCCAGAAAATTTAGATATCCCTTGAAGAAGTGTTTTTAATCTCTGTTTTTACAAACTAAAATCAAACAAATAGTACCTGCGTGAGTCTGCCGTCTATAGCTTATGAATACACAGACTCTGTTGTACTGCCATTGCAGAGTTTAAGACTAGCCAATGTTGCCAAGACGTTGCCCCCGATTGGCTAGTATGAGTTAATAGACAGTGCGACAGAGGGCAAATCATTTTTTTTCCAGCCAGTTAAAACAGCTTATAAGAACTCCTTAATACAATAAACTACATAAAAGTAACTAAACAATTAATGTGGGTTGGAAGGGACAGGTAGAACAACTATGGCAACCTTGGTCCTATGATGGAGGCCAATAGGTTCTCTCTGCTTTACCATATCACTTCTTCAGTTTCCTTCATTAGGATTCATCCACTGGTGTTTGACTAAGAGAAGGCTTGAAGCCCTGGACCAGTTGAGGCCTCGATTGGATTGAGTTGCCCAATACTGAGGTAGAAAGTGAGGAATTTGCAGGAAGAGTGAGTGCTATGATGGTAATGATAAAGACTTAGGGCTAGGAACAGATGCAAATACCTGATGTACAACAATTTAAATATCAAAATAAAAAGGAAAACGTGAAAATAATCCTTAATTACTTATTAAACAATGGCACTCCAAAAATCCTGCTATATGCACCTAGATCGAAGAGGGAAACAAAGTTGAGGTAGAGGCAGACCTCAATGGGATGCCTCCTACCTGGAAAGGCTCAGCTAGCCTGGAGCCAGAAATCTAGCTTGTATAAACCTTAAAGGAAAACAAAAAGTGAATATAAGGATTCTAGTGTAGTTTATATTGCCAAAACCTGGTATTTCTAATCAAATTCCTCAATTTATTAGCTTCTTTTATCCAATTAGCAAGTATAATTGAATGAAAACAAACATTCACACTATTAAAAAAATCCTGGTCTCTACTATGGCCAGATTATCTCAAAGTCTCTTACATTCCCATACATTTCCCTATTAAGAGCACCTTGTATAGACCCTAATAATTATAATCAAATTTCCAGAACTAGGAGAATAGGTAAATTGTGACATGCCCAATTCTGGCTTTCATATCTTTGGGCATAGGTGACAGAGTTCTGATTGGCCGTATGCTGTATGACCCCATATAAGGAGCTTTATGAAAGTGTTGTGTATCTTGGATTGCCTGATAATATCACAGGTTGTTTCCCCAAGATATTTTTTATTTCATAAAGTCCATGTTTGGCTGAGAACATATAACATGGGAATCACACTGCACAGGACTGACAGGATATGTAAGCACTTGAATTATGGATAACTTGTGGACATGCTTCAATATGCATTGATGAGGCAAAAATAATTTGTAATTCTTTAATACCCCGATTCCTCTATTTATAGAATTATTTTTATTCCATAGAGCAGAAGTATTGCAGGCAACATTTTTCAGATTTTTTTTTTTTTTTACCAGGTTATAGGGATACAGCGCCTTATAATGTTGTCTATCCATTTTCATTTGCCTATTACATTGTATATTTATATTGTGTTAAATATAAATTCCCCTTGCTCTTAGTTCAGGAACTTGTGTGCTTCTTAAAGTTTGAGAATATTAGTCATGGATGTACCGGTAAAACTTTACAACTACAGTAATTCATTGAACACTGCTGGTCAGTCATGTCTTTTAAAAAGACAAGTCATGGCCCTTTCATTGTACTGCTTGCTGCTTATACCTGTAAAGTCAGTTATATAGAGATATGAATATTACTTTAATTTTCCCTTTTTTGTTTTGTTTTAAAAGTTCCTTCTGGTTTCTAGCAAGTTGTCATGTTACAGAACACTAAAAAGAATTGTCAATCTATCGTGAGGGAAAATGAGTCCCAAATGTTGCACACATTTTAGCGAAGTGAGATTTACTTAAAGGGAAATTTGTGCTTAAAATCTCTTTTTTCACTGAAACTTTCCAAACCATCCATGCAAAGGTCTGCCCCCTGAAGCTCATTCACACAATGTTTCTATAATCATTGTGGCAGCATTTTAGCAATGTGCTGCTGAGACAGTATTTCATTGGCTCGCACACCTTATAGAAACATAAATTTATCTGAAACTTAGAAGCCAGAGTTTGGATTATATACATAAATTACATGAATAATAACTGAACCACCAGTAGCCAGCAGGAACATTTTAGGAGGTGCTCCCTGGCTCCTGGGATTTGTCACTCCAAGATCTACAGATAGGTTCACAGGACAATTATGTTTTGATTTAACATTACTATTAAAAAGTAGTAAATATAACACACAGCACATAATGAGAAGGAAATTGTAATGTCAATATAAAAGCTGAAGGCCATCAATCAACAAAAATTAGCAAAATCCCAAAAGAAAAGTCCCTATATTAAAAAAGGGGGAAGTAATAGATTACATAATTATAATGCTTGTGAGAACCTTAAACGCTGGAGGAAATAGGACTTCGATATTTACTATATACTATAAACTGCAGCTGTGTGGGAATTATTCTTCATGTTTCCCATTTTCGTCACCTGAAGGGCATTTTGGTGTCTTAGATCTAGTAGGTTTCTCTACATACATCATTCCATCCTTGTGATTCTGACTTCATGTCTCATTCAGTGGACATGTCATATTGTGTCTTTTTGTGTGATTTAGTGAGGATTCAGAAAGAATATAAAAAAATCTTTATTGTGCAAAAGGACACCTGGAGTATTATTTATGCAGTGTTACAAATGACAGAGAACATCAATTAATAAAAAATATAACCATGATAGTCAAGCGATACAAAGAAGTTCTGTAAATTACTAATAATGGCCACATTAATTATATAAAATTCCAACATAGATAATTACCAGGAAAGAGTATAATGGTAGGCAATGTTTTATCTCTAGAAAAAAAAAATGGCAAAGCTAGTAATAACATGACCTTTCAGGCAAAAAATAAGATAATTCTGCCAAAGGGAAAATAAAACTTACAGACCATGAATCTCTATTTAAATGTTGTTAAAATTGTAACTTACTTTAAAAAGTATCGTTGACCAGAGGGTGTTTTTGCCATCTCCCATCCTGGGGGCAGAGGGACATCATCTGGGATTTCATAAGAAGATTGTCGCAGATGCGGATTTGGTGGTGCAGGTCCAGGGCCAGAAACCACCCCTTGCGGGGAGAGAGTACCTGGAGAAACTGCCCCCAGTTGCAAGGATGCAGGGGATGAATGAGCTCTGACATGCTGTGGAGTAAGTGCTCCTGCAGATCCCCCATCAGTGCTGGCCTGTGTGGAGTCAAATGTAATATAGGTGAAAACACTTTATTTAAAATTTAAAAAAAAGTATTAACCATTATGTATTCTCTGCACAATCAGATAGAGGGTTGAAAATCATGTGGAAAATGTGTTGTTTTTTTTTAATTGGTCAGATATCATCATTTTAAATTACTGCTTGTATAGCCCCTGAAGCCAGCCCAAAAAAAAAAAAATCTATAGGTAATTAGGTTCATGCTGTAACTAACTGATATTTCAGGTTTACAGATTTCTTTATTAATTTCTTAACATGCAGAAATGTAAAACAGAAGGTAAAAAATACTGTTCAGAACAGCAGATTATTTGTTTAAAAATATTAATCTAAAAAAGTGATAATACATTCAGTTAAAAAATTCAAGAATTACAGCTCTCTTATGCATCTCATATTAATTCTTTATAGATTATACATATTTTTTGATTTTGCCTTCTGCCAAAATAAAAAATTAACTTCTTAAATAAAAAAAAAAGGTTCTTCTGCAGTAGTAGTAAGCCGATTTTGATAGATCCACCCGCAGGTGGATCCACTACAGACTACTTCAGAATACTTCAGAGTGAAGAGATCTGGGTTTTATGTATCCTAGGGGCATGGCTGACATATAATAATTGTTTAAATGCACAGGAAAAAAAAATATAAGAAAAAAAATTGCTTATCAATCCCTGCTTAACTATTCTTTAGAAATCTCTTTATGAGAACAATAAAGAGGTCCTTTATTGCAAAACATCCCTGTTCAGTGAGCCATGTTTTGGGCATATTAAATGGAAAAACATATGAATTTAGGACATACCAACGCTAGCAAGACTACAATTCACAGTTTTAAGGTGTGATACTGTAAGGTGTACATTTGCTACAGATAGAGATAGTGAGGACAGAGCACAGTAGATCCACAACTGCTCAAATTTTTGTTAGATGAGATGTTGACAAATGTATTTGGAACTGCAGCAAGGTAAGTTATTGAGGAGCCAGCCAGAGAACTGATTTTATATATAGAAATATATGTATAAATCACTTAAAAGTTAGAACAAGCAGTAAACATTTAGGAGCCGTGTATTTCCTGGCTCCCCTGATTTATCACTTGTTTTAGATCTACTGCATTTAATAAGTAGTAATTAAAAAAGGTAAAAACAATGGTACAATATCACAATGAATGAAAAAACAGAGTTTGTTAACTCTTGTACATCTGAAACGAGCTAGCTAAACAAAGTGAACATAAATATATTCTTATTCCTAACTTTTAAGTGAATAGGCATAGATTTCTATAAATAAAACCCTTCTCTGGCTGTCTCCTCAATAACTAAGCTGGCTGCTAAGTTTTAAACAAATTTCCCAATGCTAATCTAACAATAATATGAACAGCCAGAGTCTGTTTTTATGAATCTGGAAGGAAGTCTTTTAGAGGTACATTTAAATTGACAAATATTTAGGAGCCAGAAATATACATTTATGAGCACTGGCTCCCGCACACCCAGAAAACTTTACCAGAAGAGAACGGTAATACAGTACATGACAAATTAAACACATCATGTCTGAGAAATACAGAACTTACCTGCACTATAAATTACCATCAATTCAGATACTAAAAGGTATTAGAGAATCCAGTATTTGATCAAGTAACAAAATTTCACACCACACAAGTGGAAAATTGTCACATTGGGGGAGCACTCATGATGTTGCACTATCTGTGCATGGTGCTATTATATACATACATATAATAAGGATGTCCATTAATTAAAAAAGGACCACCCAGCAAATATAAAGAAAGAAATGAAAAGTCAGAGAAAAGACCCATTTGATTTATCCTAAATCCCAGGCACCTTTACTTGACAAGACTAGTAAGCAAATATAAGTGTTCTTATAGAAAGGCAAAGAGCTGCATATAATAGATAAAACATTAAAGGCTGTTTATTTTTTGTTTAAATATCTACAATATTTTGAAATATAGAAAAAAATGACTTGAGAAAATAAAAAATATATAATATAGAAGGCATTATGAAAAGCTAGTCTAGCTGCAGTTTGCAATTGGATTTCCAAAACAGAGAAGACTTAAGACTGGCCTGACAAATCACAGAACTCTGATGCAAAACCTGGGTGGCCATGGTAGAATAAGTAATGTATGATGTTAAACTGGGGGAGGGTAGTGCTTCCTCTTCATTACACGAACAAACAAGTCTAACTCACAGTAAGAGTTTCAACTAAAGAACATTTCTACTACAAAAATTGCATAAGCCCTAACTGAATATATGAGTGTTTATACGTTTAGTGTGGCGTTTCAGTAGAACATTTCTCTTCTCCTGGTAACATTCCTATACTTTCATGTCCTTTTAAATAATCAGTCCCACCCCCTCAGTCTTTTCCCTCCTGCGCTCCTCCCTGGGGCCATGAATGGGAAAACGAGAATCTTGGAAAGATCCTGTTCAAAACAATTGCTGGACTTATTTTAATTGCTATGAGGGGCCCCTTGGACATAAAAAATAAAATATATATATATACAGAAAAAAAAAAAAGTTACAGCTAGGAACCAAAACCAAAAAAAGGCTTAAAACTTTATAAAAGTAATGATCAAACATGCAAAATCTATTAACCCCTTCAGTGTTCCATACTGCCGTACATGTACACCCATTCCAAGTCACTGAAAACAGACTAAAAAAAATATTTTCCCATTAAAAATAAAATTTCCCATTGTCTATTTAACTTTTAAATTAAGTATCAGCATTATTAACCGCTTAGCTGTTCCCCATTTAATAAAACTAATAGTTTGCAACTGTAGTTATCAATGAAATGATCAGCATTAAATAATGTCACATCTTTCAGATCACTCTGTCCTAAAACAAGTTGTAAAAATCTTTCATGAAAACAGATTTTGTTCACCAACGCGACCCTGCACTCCTTGTGCTTCCCATACTATAATAAACATATATTGTTTTGAAGGAAAATATCTGCATAGCTTTAAAAATTGTGAGTGCTCGTCATTTACATTCAGAGAAATCTGCTCTCCTTTCTTGGTGGCTTTTTAAAGTGAATCATGAAATATGTTTGGAAAGAAAATTAAACAATAATGACTCTTCAAAGATCAAAGCATATGAAATGATGGGAGCAAGAGTAGAATAATTAGGTAAATTGTATCACATTTGAGGTGGGCAGTGAATCAGTGATATATAGATATGGATTACACACACAGTATGTAAAATCACAAGTGGGAAATGGAGCTAAAATACTACACTGCAAACACTAACATTTTTATTCCACAAGCTGCCAACACTGCATGCCTCTGTCTCCAGCAGTTCCTGCTCTCCTGTTGCAAATCTAAATCCTTTTAGTAACTGTACCTCTTAATATACAAAAGCTAAGCACAGCAACGTTCATGGTTGTAGAAATGTGGACAATTACAGTCCAGTGACAAATATACTGTTAATAAGTCTATTTATATTTAATACTGTATTAGGATATTAAGAATAAAATAGTCTCTTGTATTACACAATCTCTAAGCCGACAATCCTCGTGTTCCAGTTAGAAAATGGTTAATAAGTATGTGCAACACAAGTAACCTTCAAAGTTTAGCTGGAAGATTAGAGACTGCAAGGGAGCAACCATATAAAGCTATTAATGACTTCCAGAGCACTATTATTATATAGCACCCACAGTAAAAACAGCTCTTCCCCACCCCCTACTTTATTTTCCCCTTTCAGATGTAGGAGTTGCAAGACTCCACTTGTGTCTCACTTCCCACCCCCACCAGACAGCTTTTAGCTCATGCACAGAGCAAGTTAGAAGTTACTAAAATTGCATTGGCCCTAGGGATATTCTGAAGGGTTTCCAGTTGTGATGGATAAAACTGATTTTAGGTACGTTTTACAAAATATTGTTACTAAGCATTTAGGTTTATTGTGGCAGAATTATTTAGGGTACATTTTTCCTGTAGCTTTAATTTCAGATGCTAGGATATTTTTCCTTTAAAGTTATTTGTCATGGTGCAAATTAAAGAACTTTCCACTTTAGCATACAATCCTAAAGTTTACAACCTGAAATAAGAAACCATACAGCAGCAACAAAATGTTCATTTGTTTCAAAGTACACAAGTAGTAGGTACACAGAAGTGACAGTGGAAAGGAACCACTGGGACATGTCTGTGTACAGGAAATCTAAGTATTCAACAGTGAAAGCATTTGGAAGAAGTCCATGGCCTTCCTTCACTGCAATCACTGAATCAAATTACTACTGATCCCAAATCTCAAGATTGAAGTCCCTACACCAAATGGTGTAGCCATATAGCAGCCAACCACTGCTCCAATAATGTTGCTTCTGCTCCTTGTTGGGGGGTCTCTATATATATTTGTACTCCCAATACTAAATAGATATATGATAACATGGCCTACTGCAGGGATGACAACTGGTTATCAAGCTTAGGAGCCAGACAGATTAGCGAGCAGACAAAAATACATTTTAGGAGTCAAGGCAGTACATTTATAGTAAGCACAATAATACATTTGTGTGTACTTTTGCATGTCAGGAAACCTATTCCCAGCCATAAGAACACAATGCACCCACTGCCTCTGTCACTCATATGCTCATCATGAACAGTCAATGTGTGGTCATACAGATCAAGAAAAGGTGAGGAGCCTGGAGCAGTGTTAAGTGGCTCACAGACTTGGCAAGTTCTGACCTATTGATTTCTTATTCAAGAGACCATACTGTCCCTTACTAAAAATGGCTCTGCCTTGGCCCCAAATTATCAAAATTTGCCTCCAGGGCAATAGCAAGGTTACATCATATATGTATCTATGCATATACTTATGTTGCAGTGTGTGTGTGTGTGTACATATATCCACATAAAATGCATATACACAATAACACACTCAATAAAAATTTGTTTTTTTCAGTAGTCTGCCTTCTAAATCTAGTATAAAGGTATCAACATCAACCATAAAATACAGTACTTGAGTACTATTTCAATCAATCAAGTCAAAATAATAATTACGTGTAAGACTGGCTCCTTACATTTTAATATATATATGTGTATTTCTGGCTCCTATACAGAATTATGTCCGGTGCCTGAACTTCATTGATGTTTGTGAACCTCTGTTGTACACTATGACCTTTCTTCTATGTGGATATTGCACTTCATGAATGTTCTGCCCCCCCCCCCCAACACTGGCTATCCCCCATATTCTGCCCCCCCCCCCCCAACACTGGCTATCCCCCATATTCTGCCCCCCCCCAACACTGGCTATCCCCCATATTCTGCCCCCCGACACTGGCTAACACTGGCTATCCCCCATATTCTGCCCCCCCCAACACTGGCTATCCCCCATATTCTGCCCCCCCAACACTGGCTATCCCCCATATTCTGCCCCCCCCCAACACTGGCTATCCCCCATATTCTGCCCCCCAACACTGGCTATCCCCCATATTCTGCCCCCCCCCCCCAACCCTGGCTATCCCCCATCTTCTGCCCCCCGACACTGGCTATCCCCCATATTCTGCCCCCCCCCCAACCCTGGCTATCCCCCATCTTCTGCCCCCCGACACTGGCTATCCCCCATCTTCTGCCCCCCGACACTGGCTATCCCCCATCTTCTGCCCCCCGACACTGGCTATCCCCCATCTTCTGCCCCCCGACACTGGCTATCCCCCATCTTCTGCGCCCACACTGGGCACCCCAGCAGCCTCATATTTACCTGTCTGGAGTGTGACTTGGGCTCCGGCTGCTTGAAGAATGAATCTGGCAGCTTCCTCATCCTCATGGGCAGTGTCTGGGGGACATTGGCGGTCTTGGGGTTCATTACTGCATTGAACAGCGCCTCCAGATCGGTCTCCGAGTCCCCCCTGACGTGCACTATCTGGTGTCCCGCGGGCGGGGGCTGGGAGGCCGGGGCAGTAGGGGTTTGCTGGGTATCCATCATGGACCCGATTACCACAGAAATAACTTTTAAAAAGTGAATAAAAAGTTTAAAAACTCGATGAGAAGATAAAAACTCGGTAGGAGGTTGTCGGTGATTCGGTTTCACTTCAGATTCTCCTCATGAATCCCAGATTTCCGTCGAGTAGCTCCCGGTAAGGTGACCGCGGCTCATGGAGGGGGTGTCCGGGCTTCTCTCCCCCTCAGGGGGCTCTCTCATGAAGCTCTGGAATGAGATAAAGAAATGCTCCAAAAAAATCCAGCAAAGTGCGGTGGGGGAGGGAAGGTGAGTAGTTGCAGCGGGGCGGAGGATATCCGTCCCTCCCACAGTCCCGGTATCGGTTCTATACACGGTACGGACTCGCCCGTAATGCTCTCCTCAGAGGGATTACTTTGCGCGCGGAGGAAGCGCAAACAAATAACAACAAGGGCAAAATCAGGGAGCGCAGGAAAAGTTTCCTCTCACATCCCGCTGGGACCGCAGAAACTTTTCCAGGAGCACGTGACCGACCGCAACCACGCCCACACAGATAGGCTGAGGTAACCACTGGAAGGCGGGACGGGCAGGAGAGTGAGGGGAGCTAGAGGGGCAGAGTGACGTCATGAGTCTGGAGGACGGAAATAGACAGGGAGCAGAAAGGGAAGAGCAATTCCCAGATTTACTGGAGTAAATAGAGCGATTTAAAGGGACACAGATCCCACATAGTGACATAAAGTGCGATAAAAGTCCCACAGAGTGACAAGTATCCATAATACATTAAAGGGACATAAAAGTCCCTCAGAGTGACAAGTATCCATAATACATTAAAGGGACATAAAAGTCCCTCAGAGTGACAAGTATCCATAATGACTTAAAGTGACATAAAAGTCCCACAGAGTGACAAGTATTCATAATGACTTAAAGTGATAAAAAAAGTCCCTCAGAGTGACAAGTATCCATAATGACTTAGTGACATAAAAGTCCCACATAGTGACAAGTATCCATAATGACTTAAAGTGATATAAAAGTCCCTCAGAGTGACAAGTATCCATAATACATTAAAGTGACATGAAAGTCCCTCAGAGTGACAAGTATCCATAATGACTTAAAGTGATAAAAAAAGTCCCTCAGAGTGACAAGTATCCATAATGACTTAGTGACATAAAAGTCCCACATAGTGACAAGTATCCATAATGACTTAGTGACATAAAAGTCCCACAGAGTGACAAGTATCCATAATGACTTAAAGTGACATAAAAGTCCCTCAGAGTGACAAGTATCCATAATACATTAAAGGGACATAAAAGTCCCTCAGAGTGACAAGTATCCATAATACATTAAAGTGACATAAAAGTCCCACAGAGTGACAAGTATCCATAATGACTTAAAGTGATAAAAAAAGTCCCTCAGAGTGACAAGTATCCATAATGACTTAGTGACATAAAAGTCCCACATAGTGACAAGTATCCATAATGACTTAAAGTGATATAAAAGTCCCTCAGAGTGACAAGTATCCATAATGACTTAAAGTGATAAAAAAGTCCCTCAGAGTGTCAAGTATCCATAATGACTTAAAGTGACATAAAAGTCCCACAGAGTGACAAGTATCCTTAATAACTTAGTGACATAAAAGTCCCTCAGAGTGACAAGTATCCATAATGACTTAAAGTGACATAAAAGTCCCTCAGAGTGACAAGTATCCATAATACATTAAAGTGACATAAAAGTCCCACAGAGTGACAAGTATCCATAATACATTAAAGGGACATAAAAGTCCCTCAGAGTGACAAGTATCCATAATGACTTAAAGTGACATAAAAGTCCCTCAGAGTGACAAGTATCCATAATACATGAAAGTGACATACAAGTCCCACAGAGTGACAAGTATCCATAATACATTAAAGGGACATAAAAGTCCCTCAGAGTGACAAGTATCCATAATGACTTAAAGTGATATAAAAGTCCCTCAGAGTGACAAGTATCCATAATGACTTAAAGTGACATAAAAGTCCCTCAGAGTGACAAGTATCCATAATACATTAAAGTGACATAAAAGTCCCACAGAGTGACAAGTATCCATAATACATTAAAGGGACATAAAAGTCCCTCAGAGTGACAAGTATCCATAATGACTTAAAGTGATATAAAAGTCCCTCAGAGTGACAAGTATCCATAATACATTAAAGTGACATAAAAGTCCCTCAGAGTGACAAGTATCCATAATACATTAAAGTGACATAAAAGTCCCTCAGAGTGACAAGTATCCATAATACATTAAAGTGACATAAAAGTCCCACAGAGTGATAAGTATCCATAATACATTAAAGTGACATGAAAGCCCCAGATTTACTGACATATATTTAGAGATTTATAGGGACACAGAAATCCCAAATAGTGACAAGTAAGTATCCATAAAACTTAAAGGGGCGTGGAAGCCTCAGATTTACTGAAGTATATAGAGAGATTTATAGGGACAGAAATCCCAAGTAGTGACAAGTATCCATAATAACTTAAAGGGACATAAAAGTCCCAGATTTACTAAAGTAAATATAGATATTTAAAGGGACACAGAAACCCACAAAAAGCGTCAAGTATCCATAAGAGCTTAAAGGGTAAAATAGGATTCCCAGATTTATTGAAGTAAATATAGAGACTTACAGGAAGACAAATCCCAGATAGTGAGACGTAGCCATAATATCTTAAAGGGGCATAGAAGCCCCAGATTTACTGAAGTCATACATATAGAAACATAAATGGGCACAGAAATCCCAAATAAAAGTATCCATTATAATTTAAAGGGACCTAGTGGTCCCAGATTTACCAGAGTAAATATAGTAAATTTTAAGTGAAACATAAATATAACATAATATGAAATATCCTTAACTATTTAAAGGGAAACATCATTTCAATAATTTATTTAGGGTAAATAAACTTAAAGGGACATCAGATTCCCAGATTTACTGAAGTAAATATGGGAATTAAAGGGACACCAATCCTAAATAGTGGGAAGTATCTGTAATAACTTAAAGGGACATAGAAGTCCTAGATTTACTAGAGTAAATATAGAGAATTAAAGGGACACAAATTGCAAATAGTGAGAAGCATCCATAACAATTTAAAGGGACACAGAAGTTCTAGATTTAATGCAGTAAATATATCAATTTAAAGTGAAACAGAGATACCAAATAATCTGAAATATCCATGATCGTTTAAAGGGACACATAATCATTTAAAGATTTACTGAAATAAAGTAATTTAAAAGGACATCAAATTCCCAGATTAACTGTGGAAAATATTGTAATTTAAAAGTACATAGATGTTGCAGATTTACTTAAGTAATAAATACAGAGGTTTTCATGGATAACAGAAATCTGAAATAGTGGTATCAATAATGATTTAAAGGGACATAGCAGTCCCAGAATTAATATAATAAATATAGTAATTTAAAAAATAATCAAAATTATTTGATTTCCAAATGGTAGTAAATAAAGTAAATATAGTAAGTTAAAGAAACATATAACTCCAAATATATTAATTAAAGGGAAACAGAATTCCAAATGTTCATAAGTAACTCGGACCAACACATAATTCCATGATTATATCAAATTAAATATAATAACTTAAAGGTATGTAGAATCACCAAACTTTCAGGTGTTTAGAAATAAATATATTTCAGTAAATATACTTAAATCTATATTTTCATCACTCCTTTTATCAATGGTCTTGTAAAACTGAAAAGCAATTTGGATAAAAGTGCTATATACATTAAATAAAGAATACATATGTTTAAAGCCCAGATTTACTAATGTAAACATTATAACTTAAAGGGACGCAGAATTCTCACATTTTCGGACGTAAAGTCATTGAAACTGATACATAGCCCCCAAACATTTAGGGGGACGTATTTAGATAACACTGCATATTAAGATTTTGTGAAGTTAATACAGTAACTTGAATTTTGGATAAATGAAAAGTACACATATGAATCACATATATAGTTGTGAGCGTACGAGTCGTTGCTCACGCTTGCGTAGCGAGGTCACTGGGCAAGGGCCTCAGTTGCTGGCATGGAGCGCCGAAGGCGCTCCATGCCAGCAACTGAGGCCCCTCGCGAAGCGAGGGCCTCAGTTGCTGGCGAGGTCACTGGGCACGGGTCTCAGTTGCTGGCATGGAGCGCCGAAGGCGCTCCGGAGGCCCCTCGCGAAGCGAGGGCCTCAGTTGCTGGCGAGGTCACTGGGCAAGGGCCTCAGTTGCTGGCATGGAGCGCCGAAGGCGCTCCATGCCAGCAACTGAGGCCCCTCGCGAAGCGAGGGACTCCGTTGCTGGCGAGGTCACTGGGCAAGGGCCTCAAACCCTCGCAAAATTCACGTCGCTACTCAAAAAACACGACACACAAATTACGACACTCGCTAAATTTTACGAGGCACGCAAACAACGTACGAAACACGTTACCACACATTACGACCTCGCAAACATCGGACGCAACACGCCGACATACAAACATTTAAAACACAATACATACACACAGCACATACATAAAAAACTTACCTACACCAAGAGGGAGCACCCAGGACCTCAAAAATGCAACTTACACCTCGATTTTACTCGAAATAAAACAGTTTAGAGACTAAAAAAAAATCTAAGCGACAGAAAAAATGGCCGCCGAACAAAACGAAAACGAGGCTACAGCACTCTAAACTCGCAAAACACCACAAAACACCTACGGATATTCCGATACAGACCTATACCACACATTACTCGCCATTTTACACCAATGCGGAAGTACACGACTACGCTAACGGTTTGGTCTCGCGCACAGCACAGTGTTACACTGCACACATTCAGCATGCTTATACAGCAGCTCCACACCACTAATGCTGCAGCAACATCAAACAAGGTTCACAGATCTTCAACACAATGCATACAAATAGGTCAAGTATATTCATTTATTCATTTGGATTATATATTTTAGTAGTACACACAAAACAACATTACCTACCTTACAATTCAATATGTATATTAATAACTAAACAACTTCACAAACATACACATCTCATTGCCGTCATTTTTTGACGGGCAAGTCGCTAGTATATATATATTTACTAGCGAATTGCCCGTCAAAAAATGACGGCAATGAAATTGTAAGTGAGCTAAGGGTGTTTGGTGTATATAATGTGGCTGATGTAGCGTCGTTCATTTTCTCTGTCGTGCGAGTTTTTCAGGATATTCGTTTTTTATGTCGTGCGAGTTTTTCGGAATATCTGTAGCTGTTTGGTGGTGTTTTGCGTGTTTAGGGACCTTTACCCTCGTTTTCGTTTTGTTCGGCGGCCATTTTTTCTGTCGCTTAGGTGATTTTCGGGTCTCTAAACTCCCAAATTTGTGCTTAAATGGAGGTGTTACTTCACTTGCAGAGGTCCTCGGTGCCCCCCCTTGCTGTGAGTAACCTTTTTATGTGTTTGTTGTTTGTATTTGTTGTGTTTGTATTGTTTTTGGGGTTGCGCGGGTTGTCCTTGTTTTCTAATCTTGTAGGTGTTTTTCGGCAAATCCGTAGGTGTTTGGTGGTGTTTTGCGTCTTTAGACTGCTGTTGCCTTGTTTTCGTTTTTTACGGCTGCCATTTTTTCTCTCGCTTAGAGAATTTTTTAGTGTCTAAACTCTTTTAATTTGACTTAAATTGAGGTGTAACTTTAGTTTTCGAGGTCCTGGATGCTCCCTCTTCCTGTAAGTAAGCTTTTTATGTATTTGTTGTGTGTATTTGTTGTATTTTTCATATTTTGATGGGCACGTGTTGCGGACGATTTTTGCGAGGTCGTTATGGGTCGTAACGTGTCTCGTAAATTTTGCAAGGGTCGCAGTTGCAACGGCTCGTATGCTCACAACTATATATGTGATGCATATAATTGCAAGTTTTTTCTTTTATATATTTATGAGTAGAAGTTTTGAATAATTAAACTAGAAAGCTGGGTATTTTAAGTATAAAACATCTCTAAAGTATCTCCTCATTCAAATACTCTTTATCTATGACCATTAATTGACTCTCAAAATAGGGATGATAAAAACAATGGTTCTCAATGGTTATATATTAGAATACATATATAACAAAACTATTCATAGGATAAAAGGATACAGGTCAAATAGAGTGTTAGGTTACAAACAGGACAATGGAAACTAGTTATCCAACATATACCAAGGACTGCCATTAGTATGTTTCTAGTTTTTAAATGGTAAATCTCATTAGCGCTACGGAATATGTTGGCGCATTACAAATAAATGATAATAATCGTGATTAAAGTGCATGTTATGTGTGTAGTGAAGTGACATTTTGTTCACAGAAATATTCTATTACTCCAGTTATTAGGAAAGCTTATCATTGTTATGTTGTGTGCAAGAATAAAGGCCAAGATAAAAGGTCTCTCTATGCCTTTTGCTGTGTCTATGACAATGAGAGAGCCAACCATGTGACAGATTAATATATTTTTATGATACCACCGATTCAGCAGGGAATCTCATGAAGAAAAAATTGACTGTCAACTAGTCTGATATACAGTTGTGCTCAAAAGTTTGCATACCCTGGCAGAAATTGTGAGATTTTGGCATTTATTTAGAAAATATGACTGATCATGCAAAAAAAAATATTTTATTGAAGCATAGTGATCATAGGAAGCCATTTATTATCATTTATTATCATATACCTAAATAGTTTGTCCAATTAGCTGGAACAAGACAGCTCAGAGAGTGAAGTGAGATGGGCCCTAGGAAGCCTTGATGATAACAAGGCTGCAGGAGTTGATGGAATCCCAGCTGAACTATTCACAATCCTATGTTGCTTGCATTATGCCAATTTGGAAAACCCAGCAGTGGTCAGTGGACTGGAAAAGGTTGGTCTAAATCCCAATCCCCAAAAGGGGCAGTGCCAAAGAGTGCTCTAGTTATGGAACAATTGCACTTGTTTCACATGCCAGTAAGGTAATGCTTAAAGATTCTCCAAGTTCAGCTCCAACAATCAATTAACCAATAACTACCAGATGTGCCGGGATGTGTAGTTGATACCACTCTGATGGCTGAAAGTGAGTAGGAACTAAATGGTCCATTGATGAGGGTGGAAGAAGAGAGTGTAAAAGCTGACCTGTTGTTCAATGTTAAAAAGAGGAAGATCATAGCAAATAGCAGACTGAATTCCTGGCAAATATGGAAAAAATGATCTCTGCAGATGGTGACTGCAGCCATGAAATTAAATGATGTTTGCTTCTGGGGAGAAAAGCTATGGCAAATCTGCATAAGCTATTAAAAAGTAAATATATTATAACAAAGGCTAAGGCTAAGCACACAAAAAAAAGGCTAAGCACCACTTAATAAATGTCTTTGGTGTTGGAGAAAACTGCTCAGAGTGCCTCCGATGTAAGAAGATTCAATCAATCAATACTATAGGAAATCAAACTGTTCACTGGAAGGTTTGATCATGAGGCTAAAGATCAAATATATTGTTTTAATTTTGTGAAGGCAGGATTCCCTAGAGAAGACGCTGATGATGGGAAAGATGGAAGGCACTCAATACAAGCACACATCTGAAGAGTGTATACTTGTCATTGACAAAGCTACGTTTAAAAGCAGTATTACTGCACAAAGGGATGAACTACCATCAAATCCTGTAGGAATGCTGTTCACACGAAAGAGTCTTACTTCAAAATAAAGTGCCTTCTTCTTGACTTTTAAATATAAGAACTATCAGTGCCAGATTTGTAGGGATCTAAAAGTAACTGACTTTTTAAGTACCCAAAATAGAGAAAGGTATTTTTGTTGGATCCATTTGTTGGATGAACAGATCATACATGGTGATGAGAAAATACTTTTTGGGAAACATCATGAAAGGTAATTATAAAGAACTTGTGAGTAAACTTCTTTTTACCAGAAATTTGACCGCAACGTGAGAGGCAACTTTCTACATTCATACATAATAACAGTCAAAAATGACAGGTTAGACCTGAAATGCCCAGCTAGTTCATCTTGCATTGAAGAAACCACAGGCATCCGGACATGGCACCTTAGCTGGGGACTTCAAGTTGGTTAATTGACCAATCCTGTTGCTTAAAGGGATCCTTTCACTACACCAGATTCAACATACGTCATTAATCTGTCTTTTTTGACAAGCGCTAGCAAAATAGTTCTAATCAAACTTTTATTTTTTGATAATATTATATATTTTATTCAATGTTTTCTTATGGTAATCCAGATGTGAACCCCTAGCTCAATATGCTGCTAAACTCCATAGGCACAGTGATGAAGTGGCCCACATCTGGATGACCCTAAGAGTTATTTCTATACAAGCAAAATAAGGTAAGAGATCCACTGATATCTTGTTCATCTGATTTCAGAGAAAGCATGACATTCAGTATTTCTTAATTTAGTCCAAAATGTATTAATCATAAATATTTGATTACCATAATATTCCCTAGCTTTCACATTTTGGAATATGCTGTGAGCATCTTGCAGGCAAATGTTGTAATCCTTCAGAGGCGATAAACATAAAAAAAGAAACACTGATTAGTTTTAGCAGTGTTACCACACTAATAGAATATATCATGGAGGAAACCGTATTGTAAATATAGGGCCTCATTCAATCGCGATTTGGACAATTAAATAGGGCTCTAATTAAAAACTTCTGTAAAAAAATATGCTCTGTGCTTATATAGAGCCCTATTCAATTGGCCAAATCGCAATTGAATGAAGCCCATAGAGTGAAAGCCAGCACAGAAAATATTTTTTTTTTTTTTAAATACTCACGAAAATATCAATATTTTAATCAAAATGCAAAACATATCAATTGTCATTATCAAATGCTAGTGATCAGTTGTGAACTGTCTAAGGTGTACTATTATATTTATACTGATGGAAAATACTCTTTAACCAAATATTCTACAAATTAATCTAGTCATTGATCCAACTTCCTGGTATGTTTTAGACATCAAAGACCAATTACTGGTGTTAATTGAAAGGACAGTGTTGCTTACTCACATTATAGTGTTTTTGTTGGGACAATAATTACAATAATTACTTACTTGTAAAGAAGCTTCTATTGCTGAAAAACATAGCTCATTGAACCAAAAACAAAAAAGCTAAAAAAATAAATTAAAATGCATAGATTGTAAATTTAAGAGTTTTAAATCTTGGAAGATACTTTGGAAAAAGCACATTGGACACAATATTTTAAGCTCAGGGATAGGACCCTTCATTTTGCCATGTGTTTATATTTGTTTTTCTTTTACTCAACCCCTGTATAGCTCTAATGAATATGTTGGTGTGTTACAAATAAAGGATAATAATAAGAAGAAGATATGAACATTTTAAGAAAACATCTACTGAGGTAAAGTTTAAGACTTTTCTATATCTAATTCTCACCAAATAATGTTAAATTGAGTCTTACTGGTGAGTAGACTATTGCTACTCGTGATCTGTTTCTCCTGTGGTCAGATCATAAAATTTTCCCTTTTCTCAGTTTACAAATTTAGAGTTAATGTTCTGGTGCAGATACTTAAATGTATAATTAAGCATATAGCCAGGGAACAACTTTAATGCAATGAGTTCTATCAAAAGATCCATACTGATGTTGTTAGCATTAGAGCATATTACTTATACACACCTATAATATTAGTATAGCCAACGCTACACCCTGGCACAGTTTGACAACGCCTACAATGACAAATGTGATGGTGGGTGTCTTTGGAGAAATGAGTATTAGTAATTTGAGAGTAGTGGGGGCACAAGTCTGAGCGGGTCTTCGCCATCATAAATTGAAACTTATTACCAGAGTTAATCGATTTCTACTCCCTTTAGATGTCTAAAACTCCTTCCCACTAGTAAATTGCATACACATATCTTTTTAATATTTACTAGAAGTATACAGTAGCCAAATGTCAAAATTGTCTGTTGTTATAAAGACTTTGATATGCAACACTGAGTGCCATTTTTAAATTTGAATTCACAAACAAGAATAGCAAGCTGCAACTGAAAAAAAGAACGTTTTTAGGAGAGGAAGAAGGTAAACAAAATGGAAAGGAAGGGGATGAGTGGTGGTGGCTTCACCAGATATCAATTACTTCATATAGTGGCTATCTTGGGGGGGCCTGGCTTACAGGTGATGATGTACAATTACAAGATTTAGATATTTTTAAGATGCCAATCAAATTATATATATTACGTATCTAGTTACCTATCTAGGCACTTAAGAAGAGCTTCCAATGGGATTTTCTGAACAGGGATTCCCAGCAGTCTCTCCATGAAGATAAAGTGGGACCATGGTGAAATTACTTAATCCACAATACTTGTTTTAATGTAAGCAAACGTCAATCAACCTCTCAAAAATAAGCCATTATAGATTAGGACGAAATGTTAAATCTGAGATAAAATACCATCTGAACATGCCCTTTCTAAGTGTTCTCTTTTAGAAGTATGTTTAAAGATTGGTTCTTGGTTTATATTTATATTAGAAGTGCTTTTCACAGTTACATGGTCTAATTCTCATGAGTACCCCATGGTTGACAAGTTCTTCAGTAAACTGTCTATAACTGTAACTAATGGTAATATATAAAGCGTTATATACGAGTACCGGCAGAGGTCTCAGGGACTGGTCCTCTGATCAACTGTTGAGAGCCACTGGTCTTAGGAATACTTTTTTTCAAATAAAGATTTAATTTAGTCATCTTTTAATAGACCTCAGTTTATTAAAGACTTTCATTGGCCAACATTTTATTAATATTTTTGTTTCCCTTATTTTAAAATCAATTTGGCATAAGGACTACTTTTTTTTAAATAATTCATATAGCATTTTACTCTAACAAAAATATATTGTTAATGTAATGTGTGATGGTTCCACGCAGAGTGTCTGTGGTTAGGCCTCTAGATTAGGATCTTTTGTGGGAAGAATAAGGAAAGTGAGGACGGAGTCCTAGAGAGCGATTTTTCATGCTTGGGATCCTGAAACTGCTCCAGGTCATGGGAAATTGCCCCCCAGATAGCTCATTTATAAGCCGGCTTGAGCCTGTCATAGATAATGGGTGGGCCATTGCATCATGGGCTAGTAGGGTGTACTTGCCCCTAGGCAAAAGTCTGCAAGTCATGCTCTGCTCCAGGGCATCACAAGCTGGTAGTTTGCATAGTATAGGAGCTTTCTCAGTGTAACCTCGATTTGAAGGGATAGGTGTCTCTCCTTTTATGTACATTGTCAGCTGTGTACAGATTCTACTTATAAATATAGGTATATATACAAATATGTAATTGTTTGACTGCCTAACTCTGGAAAAATATACAAAATTAAATCATTTATAAATTGTTGATGATCAACTGAATTTTTATTTTCAGAATCCCAGAGAGGTGTCTCGTCAATGCGTTTGAAACCTTTGCATCCAGTCTACAAAGACACATCTGAACACATCTTACAAACGTTAAAATGTCATTAGGCTGATGCTTCAATCTGGCTTGGAATTGGAAAGCAAACCAGACTCCCTGGGAAAAGTTACACACAATATTGTGTAGGGTCGCTATCATTCGTATATCAAAAGCAAATATCCTAATATCTTTTGCACAGGGAGTTAAAGTGTCTATGTGGTCTCCACAAACAACTCCATGCCTGGGAAAGATAAACGGATTGTTATCTGGTCTTGTCTTTCACTGTGTTACTAATATCCAGAGCCCATTGACTCATGTTAGGGTCCTCAGTGATGGAAACAGGAAAACATGATTGGCAGATAAACATTCCAAGCTGTGATCTTCTACAAGCTGTGTCAATATCACTGTAAAGACGCACACACCTTACAATTTATTTGCCCTAGGATAGGATTTCAGGAGAATTCACTCAGTTGTCTCTGATTACTTTACCACTGTGTCTTTTAGGACATGGTATGACAAAATGCAGTTGTGGGGAGATTGAAAGCCTGTAACGATCTCTATTGTCTTCCTAGAAGATAAATCTTTTGCCTATAAAGGATGCTGGTTAAGAAGTTTAAGGCTGTGTGTGGTAAACACATCTATGTAAATAGAAAAAAAAACTGGAAAAAGAAAGAAAGAATAGTTGAAAACCTTATTAGTAATTACTTGTTTTTTCTAAAGATTTTCTCATAGAAGTTAAAGGGATATGTAAGTGACCTGGATTATGAGTTCATCTGATAGAGGAGAATTAGTAGTGTATGAACACATTTTTTTGCATGGAAAAAATACCATAATAAGCATTTAAACACTTACCTTGACGTTAGCAAAATATATTTTAATTTCTGTCAGTTGAAATTAATGGTTAACACCCTCCAAACCCAGGCTAAACTGGTATACATTTTGAAAAAAATGTTTTGGACAATCAGGGGGAAGTAAAGACTGAAACATTTGAATCACAATATGGCAGTTGTCGTCTGTTTTCTCTCCTTATGGGCAATTTCAGCTGTGACCCTATCAACCATCATTTCCTTTAGAGGTCACACACTGTACCCTGCAGGGTACACTTTATGTAAGCTTCCTAGGGGTGTGCACATCCACATATCAGTATCTAGCATATAAATATGTAAGTACATTCAACTTTTCAATATAATACATATTATTCTACTAATCAGTAGCTGTTTATTAGGAAACATTTGAAACCCAGCTCACTTATATATAAGTAAAGAAGTGCATATAAAGTCTAAAACTGTAATAGTAGAATACCCCCAGACATGACAGGGACTATTAAAAAGATCAACTTTTAAAAATGAATGTAATGAAAGCTGCAAAATGTGAACAAAAAAACGTGTTTTTAATCTGATTGCATCACTACTGATCTTATCCAATGTCAAACTCAGATTTAGCCATGTGACCTGACACACCCAAGTCTGAACTTTTCAGAAGGAGGTCCTAAGATTTCAGAGAATGGATTAACAGAGGGACTAAAATATATATATATATGCAGTACTCTGTTTTTTTAATTAAATAACAGCTATAAATTCTCTGTTAAATCTTTCTTTTTTCTGAAAGGATGATGAAAGGCCTATACCTTGAGCGGTACTTTTAGAGGACAGTAGACTTCAAGTTTCAGCAGCAATACTGTGTTCATGTACATACATTTTTTGTACTTAACTATACTTGACATTCTGTGTATATATAAATGAACACACATACACTTGGCTTATATACACATTTGCATAGTACTCTAAGCAAGGAGCAAGGAGGAGTTGTAACTCGGGTGTGCAAAACTGAATTTATCTCTCAACTACCCTGGTTTAGACAGATTCCTTTCATGGGAAATCCCTATGTTCAGCATCCCAAATGTTCCTCTTTTAAAAGGAAATCTCCATATTTGATAGCAAGGGTATGTTCTCCAGTCCTGACCATGTCCCACTTTCTCGGACTCCTCTTGTATAATTTTTTGAGAATATAAGTGCCCCTTTTTTTGCCATCTTAAATGTTGGGCGATATTTGCTGAATGAACCTGGTATGGCAAAAAAAACTAAATATCGCTAGTAGAAACCGTAAAATATAATACTATTTTGTTATTGTTCCTCTTATGAATAAAGAAGTCTATGATATTTCAAAAATTTGAAAATTGTTAAAGTGACACATGGATTAATTTGTTAGTTTGAGAACTTCCTTTTGTCTGATGTCCACCAAAAACCAGTTCAGGTAAAAAGGACCTTCCTTTCCCTTATCTTTATTGCTCTCTCCCCACCCCCAGAGACAGACACATGAAATGAAGCACTTGATTGATGAGCACTCTCTATTCATGGTCTTAAATGAGAAAAAAACATCTCAACTGATTTTGAAAGAAACCAAAACAACCATTTTTTGCTTTAAGCAAGATTACATTTGTTTGAAGCCAGATCCCTGTTTAGAAGAAGCCATTTGGAAAAAAAAAAAGCTTATTGGGTGATCTAATGGCGCAGGAGATTAATCAAGTATCTTTGCAACAAAGTAGTCTGCAGAGCTTTCTTTTATTTAGATTGAGGCTAAAGACCTACATTGAATGCAATACAAAGGGGATGGAGGTCAAATAAACTGTCACTAATCTAGATGACTAACAAATAGCAAACATGTTTCCAGAAATGTAGAGCACTGCATTATTATTATTGATCTTTATTTAAGTACCATCATTTTTCATAGCACTGCTTATAGGGGGGAAACTGACTATGTATGTGCAGTAAGTAGTATTTTTTTAATAATATTTTTATTCAATTTAATACTTTATCCAATTCAACAAAATGTTTAGCTTCCAGAAAACATCAATGATAATATAATATAAGTACAGGCGGTCCCTGGTTAAAGACGAGGTACGTTCCTGAGAACGTCTTTAAACCAGATTTGTATGTAACTTGGATCACTGATGAATAATAATAATAATACTATAAAGGCTCATGTGTGGTAATAATAATACAGTGTAATACTGTATTAATAATAATAATAATATTACCATGTACTGTAATGATAAGTTACAGAAACTATTGAGTTCTTTCTTTTAATTCAAACAAACAACATAAAAAGTAACTCATACAAAAAGCCTTGTTCTTAAGTAGGGGTCGTCTGTAAGTCGGGATGCCTGTAAACCGGCGTCCACCAGTATAGGTATAATAAATAAAGAAATTCTATGGGTTAGGAAAAAAACCTCTTGCCATATAGATTGCACATTATGTTGCCTCTCGGGGCTACTGTGATAAGAGGGCATTTTAAGACCCTTTGTATTAAATTAGCTTTCTGCAGGGGTTTGCTGACACGTTCTGGCCTAGGGGCACAAACATTCGATTTGTGCATAATCCAGTGGCCCAACCCGGCTTTTTAGAAAGGAACTATCCCACGCAGACACATAAAAGAATGGCCTGGGGAGCAGTGCCCCTCTGCTCTAATAGCCTGTTTGCCCCTGGCAATAAAATGGATAGTGTGACTGACCTGTAGATAGATAGTATAGGAACAGAACTTAACTTCTTCTGTATCAGTTGGTCCAGTGTACAACCCTTGGAAAACATATACAGCTCCATGTTACCCCATGGGCATATTTACAGAAAATTGACATTTCCAACATTTCTCCAAGTTTCACAACTCATTTTCTTAATTTATTGTATGTACCTGCTGTTTATGGAACAGCAGAAAATATTGACAATATAAGGTACCCTGCATACTATAAGTAAATTTTTTAGAAACTGTTCTGCCTATAATCAAGGTTAGTGCTTTGTATATTGTATATTGTAAATTTGTGGAAAACAAAGGCCCATATTCAATTGCATTGAATGTTGCAATAGTTACCGATCGATTCAATTGATCAAGCCCGCAGCTACCTGGCCGAAAACCTAAATCGTAAACCATATACCCGTAAGTAGCATTTCAGAGCATGATCATGATCAATTAAGGAAGGCCGTAACTACCAATTTAGAAACAGCCAATAGTAAATGAGACCGTCATCATGACGTCAGTAAAACATGGAGGTTACATGTCAATCAAATTCATTTAGAAAACCGATATGCAATCAGACTTACAATCTGGCAATGTACAAATTAATTAATATTAATGAAGATACTGTTCTAGTTCATGTGGGTAGCCTGATATGTATTAACTCCTTGATTACCGAGATCAATATAACACGTAAATGAAGAATAAAAAAATGTTTGCAATTAATTCTAATGTCTTTCATCCCTTTTTGCCATTATTTACAGTGCATTATTATTTTTTTATTTGCATTTACAGTGCTACAATCAGGTGTTTAACCCCCTTGTGAGTCCTATCTGGTACTCGTTGGATTTTCATCTACATTTGCCATTTACGGGTGTGAACACAATTGCGGGTTTGAGGAGTTGGAGCAATTGAATAGCGATTTACGATTGTAACATTTTTGGTCGATCAAAGGCTTAGATGGGTCGAGGTTACGATTTTGACAACTGCAAGGATTTTCAGCCTGTAACTCACATATCATTTGCAGGTAGCTAAAAGACGCCAGTTGAATAGCAAATTAGTTTATGGGCTACATTACGGGCTCCAGTAACTAACAATTGCTCAATTGAATAGGGGCCAAATATGTTTATTTGAGTAGGCTAGGATAGCCATTGCATTGGGGGGGGGGGGGGTGCAAAAACCTACTCTGATGTTAAGATTTTGTGCTTAGGTTCAAGAAGGAGGTATGTGGTCCATTATAATTATTTATTTGCTCCACTCAGGCAGCTGCTCTCCAGTTGACTTATATACTTTTTGTGCATATTAAATTAAATTTTGACATCAACAATTAGCAATTTCAAGTACCATGCAGGACTGTTGTACCATCTGAGACTTATTGGGGAATGGCCAATTAAAATATGGAGAAAAAAAATGGAGATTAGAGGATGGGGTACGATCATGTAAGAGCCGAAATGAAACAGGGAGCAAGAAGGCACATTGAAATAGATGATTAAGGGAGTATGACAAAAAGGAAGATAAGATAATGAGAGGAGTAAATTGGAAAATTATAGGGAAAATGGGTTAATGAGTGAAAACTAGTGTAGAAATACTTTCTCCCCCATTGTTAACACAGGGCCACCAGGGTATTTATTTTTCCCGAGTTTGTGGTGTTTGGTTTAAATATTTCTTGTTTCTTGAGGTGCATACTCCTCTAAAAAAAATGTCCCTGTGATGTGGAGTTCCATAAGACTTTATTTTATTTCCAATGTTGTTTGATGTATCCATGCTACCACTGGGAGAGATAATGAAAATACATGGCCTCAACTACCACTGATATGCTGATGACAACCAGCTTTATCTGTCCTTCAGACAAAGAGGCAGAACATCCAACCTCTGCTCCTAATAGTTGTCTATAAGATCTCCAAGATTAGATAAGTTGTAACTGGCTAAGGCTGAGGCTGAAACCTTAAAATATAGAGGTACTTCTGGTGGATCTCTGTCAGATGACAACAGCTTCCCTAGACCAAACAGGAGTGGACTTTCAGCTTGAGTACTCACAAGTGCACAACTTTGTAGTTTGTTGTCTGACACTAAAATATTAAATGTCAGCTATGATCAGATAATCATTTTTCCATTTGAAGAAAATAGCCATGATAAAGCACTTGATACTTCAAGAAGACCCATTTATTTTAGTTCATGCCTTTTTATTGTCATGACTGGTCTACTCCAACTGTCTTTATTTATGGCTACCAAATAAAGAGTTATATCACTTACAGTTGGTACAGAATGCTGTCACAAGGTTATTAACAAACCTACTTAATTTTTGCCACATCAGACCTATTCCTCCATGTCCTACACTGACAATATATATTTCAAGAATGGCCTGCTGACATACAAAGTTCTACATGAAAGAGGCCCCAGCTACCTGAAGGAGCTCCTTACTCCTTATGTTCCAACTTGTGATCTGAGACCTGCAGGTGAACATATATTGAGCATCCACGGAATCCCTTCACAAACCCCTGGTCCCCAAGCTTTTATGCAGGTACAACCAATATTCCTACTATGTTATGTATATTTTCAAAAAGAAACTGAAGACCATTCTTTTCAGCCAGGCCTTCCAATAAGTTATAACTCATTACCATTTGTCTTTTTCCTTTTAACTCCTTCAAAATCCTTATAGCACATTCTGAGATAAAATATATATACCATTATTATTATTATAACTACTAGAATTGATTTTCCCCAAGAAATCCTGTGAAGTAACCGAAAAGCCAAAGGGGCGAGGGGGCATAGCAAGTTGTAAATATATAATTCTTAAAAATATATATTTGAGTTATACTGGGCCAAACCAAAACACAGGTACTCACACACGCACAGACCCTCGTGCACACAACCACAATGACCCCCAGACAAATATATTCCCTCACAGACATACCAATGGAGAAAGAGGAATCTTGAGAGGAGGTATGTGGTGACAGGTAGGTAGGGCAGATAGAGGGCCTACATTAAATTGCCTCAGGGCTTTTACTAAGTCTCCTGCCTGTCTGCAAAATAGACCCCATTCAAGTCTCAGGTGCAGTACTGGCTCTAAAGGCAACAAGCCATCTCAAGTCCCAGTTACATAGTGCCAAGATCTCCATGACAGGCTGTCCGTGTGTCCATGTCTTCTCTGTCCAGGCACCATACAAATTCACTTAGAATAGTGATGCAGAAATCATTAGGGGATAAGATAAGTGCGTGAGTAATTATAGGTGTGAGATGATGGGAAGAGAAGGCTTAGGATTCTTGTAATACACAAGCAAGCAACAATGGAGATCTTGGATGTTTGGCTGGTGATAGATGGTGGGATCACTATTTGAGAAATTTATATTCAGGTGGAGAAGAAACGTCAGAAAAACTAATTTTTGATTTAAGTTAATATAGAGTGGCATAGGTAGATCTGTGTCATCATCAAATCATCATCAAATGTATTAGGTTGACAAAAGAGGATTTGTTGATTGATGGTGGGGGATGAGCGATTGAAGTTAGGTGGAAATGTAGCAGATTAAAGAGTAATTGAATAGGTGAATGATAGTCACGGTTAGTGTAGTTATTATTATTACTACTCTTTATATGAAAAGTACCACAAATGTCCTGCTATGTACAGTAAATGCATGATAAAAACAAATTAACGTGTGTATAGAAAAATACATAAGACAATACAATACAATAAGACGTTAGACAATTTGTTTTACAGACGGCAAGGTCTCTACCCTGCAGAGCTTATTTTCTAGAATCGATTATTGAGAGTTTTAGACAAGATGGTGAGAAGGATGCATGATGGAAGTGATTGAGCCTGCAGGCTGAATCATTTGGAAGTGGCTTTATGTTAGGGGTTTGATCCAGTTGGGTGGAGTGAAACGGTAGGGGGTAACTTGTTGTAAGATGAGACGATAACACGAGTGCAGACCCCCCACCCTCAGTAGTTTGGGGTAAAACGGTCCTGTGTGTATTAGAGAGACTGTGTTGTTATGTTGTGTCGATTAGGGTTATTTTTAGTCTTGCAGTTTGTTGTAAGATGTGGTTACAATTAATGAAATCTTTTTGAGGGCAGGATTTTCCTCAAAGATACAAAACAGTGCATGAGCACTTTTGGAGATAGTATGGGCCCTATTCAATTGCAATCTTGCAAATCGGTTGTAACAATTGCACGCTTGGGAAAATTGAGCAATTGAATAGCGATTTGTGCCATCGTAACTCTTGCGAAAGTGAAAGATCAATTGCTTCGGGAGGCTGTAAGTTTCGGGTTTAACCATCACAATATTTTCAAGGCTGTAACTCATAACCCATTTGGAGCCCGCAAAAAGATGCCAATTGAATAGCAAATTAACTTGCAACCTCACTTATGGGCTACCGGATTGAGCAAGAGCTCAATTGAATCGGGCTCATTGTCTGGAATTTACCAGTTTTTCCCATTAACATGCAAATTTACACTATTGAATCACTTGGAAATTCATGGTGGTCTAATACTATTCCAATGAGAGGGTAGCAATATTGCAAAAAAAACAACAACAAAAAAACATAAATTCATTTCCATGCAACTAAAGTGTTTTATCATTTGAAGTTTAAAATGTATACGACAATTGCCATTTAGCCCGCCATATCTTAGGCTGCTGTGTTCTTTGCTTTCCTATAACATTTTTAATGCAAGAAGAGTAGTTACACAGGTCATATGTTGTACGCTAATTTAATATTATTATCCGTTATTTGTAACGCATTGAGCACCACTCCAAACTTCAGATTCCTATTGATTCTAATTAATGTTCTTTCTGGATTACAACTTAAAACCTACAATAAAAAGCTCTGTAAACCAACACATTGTAGATATATATAGCTCTCCATTGTTATATAATTATGTAGCAATTGGCGAATGTATGTGATTCGTGTAAAACGTTATTATTATTGACTTGATTTAAATCCATTATTCTTAATATCTACAGCATGGTGAGATCTGTCAGTATATGGTGTGATTCCCAGCCTCCTCTGACAGATAAAAACTGGAAATTAGTGTTTAGTACAATTGGAGTCTCTTTTATTAGGTGTGTCTATTTAATGATGCAATTTTACTTCCTGTTTAGTAATTTTTGCTCCTGTTTTAAACATCCTTATTTTATGGCTGTGATTAGTGCGAAATGATAAGGCACTTGGTCACACTCAAAGTAATTTGTGACCCTTTAAGGACCCATTTATTTAGCCTACAGTGCTTGAAGTGCCAGAAAGACTAGGGTGTTAACACTTCAAGAGAGGGAATAGGAAGTTCTGAACTTTTGTAAAATATCAGATAAATATGAACTTTTTAAAGAATACCACTACCAAGACTTATTCCAAACTAGACTATTTTTTTTTATATGATAACGTTTCTGGAATTTTCCCATCTTTGAAGACAATGTTTTTTTGTATCGTAGCTCAGTTGTGTCCGGCTCTCCGTGACTTCATGGACCACAACACACCATGCTGATCACTTGTTATTCATGGCAGAGATACCGGATTGGGTTGCCAGTTCCTCCTTCAGTGGGCCACATCATACAGATCCTGGTATTCCTAAGTGGTCTACCATCCAAGTACTGACTAGGCCCAACCATGCATGGCATCAAGGTGGTGTGACCTCTTGGTTCCCTGACTTGGAATCAAACCCAGGTCGCAGTAGTGAAACCACCGAATCCTAACCAGTGGACTACAATGTGTTACTGTTAATATAATTCTGTAGTGCTTCTTTTTCTTAGTCTTAGGCAAGGAAATATGACCTTTTTTCCATAGGAAGCAGAGTTAATCTAAGTGTAATGTCTTATATGATGGAAATTATATGATTGTATACAGAAATAAAGAGGGGATACATATATAAGAGCTATATAACCAATCTAGTGTTTCCATAACACATGATCCTTATTCTCTAGAACATATTTTGTACTGCAATAATCACTGTATATTTGAAAAAGCTAGCAGATAATAAATTATACTCTGCATTAAATTGCATTAGTGAAAAATGCATTGTAATATTATATTATATTAAATGCATTGACCTATACTATTAACAAATTATTTAACTGAACATTTTTTGTGACTCTACAAGTTTATGTGAAGTATTGACTGCATATAAATAAATGAAAATGACCAGGTGGGCAAATAACTGACTCCTTGCTCCCCTGGGGCCTTATTCGTAACTCGATCGCAAATAGACGATTTCCTATGATCGAGTGGCGTCCTCGCGTTGCTCTACGTTAACTTAGCTATTCAATTGGCCGGGCCCACAAGTTAGTCCCCCTTCCCCAATGGTATCGGCAATAAGCATTTGCGTGCTTGACCATAATTGCGGCCACAAGCCCGTAACTTGTGTTTCAAGCCCGCAAACTCGGAGCTCTGTAAATGCAAATATGAAGTCAATACAGCACTGTAAAGCACTGTAAATGATGGGGAACACAATGGGTGACATTAGAATTAAAAGCAAAACATTCTCAAGCTCGCACATCACCAAAATGAAATACTTTATTTCATGTTTAATTTCTGACCTCAAAGCCCGTAACTTGTTATTCAAGCCCGTAGAACTTCAATGAAATATGGAGGTTGGATTCCAAAGTGATAAGGGCTTGGAGATTGGAGCACGAAGGACTTTATGAAGAAAATTGAACATGAAACAAAGTATTTTTTTGGGCCGATTTGCGAGCTTGAGAATGTTGTGCTATTAATTCTAAGACCTAACATCACTTTCACTTTTAATAAAAGTACAGTATTGCTTATTTATTTGCTTTTAAGGTGCTACGGTTTGTAAGTAACCTCCTTGGGCCAAGTAACCTGTGGTTCGAGTTTAGCCATTTACGGGCTTGACGAAAGGGTAAATTGGGGCAATTGAATAGCGAATCGGGAATTCTTTGAGGGAAGTAAGCTGCGATTGAACAAATCGCTAGGAATTGTAGCTAGTAGGACGTAACCGGATCCGAACCCGCAAACTTAAGGCAATCGAATAGCAAAGTAAGTTGCGACCTCCATTTGCGAGCCCGGATCTCTAAAACGTAGCAATTGAATGAGGCCCCTGGTTTACCAACATATTTATAAGGCATTGTCATGGAAAGCCCCCACCCAACATTGGAGCTTTCACAGTAATCAGGAACCTACAGCACTAGTGCCACAAGTGGCAACAAATGAAATTCACAGCTTCTCTCGGATAATGAGTTTCACAGTTTGGAAGTGATGGGATTAATTTGACTAAATGGAGATGCGTTGTTGGTGATTTGATGAGATATGGATGTGTTGTGGTGTAATTTGATTGGTTTGAGGATGATATATTAGAATAATGTGGACCTTGCTTAATATAGAGATGTAATATGGTGAAATTGGTGAGATAAGAATGACATGTGTTTGTTTTGAGGATAAGAGTCAATTTAATATGGAGGTTTGATTTGGTAGAGATGTAATAGGAGGAATCTATTATATCAGGATGTAATGTGGATGATTTGATGAGACTGTAATATAACGTGGGTTATATGATGTGATATTGAGGCAATGTAGGGGCCTTGTTGAGATCATGAAGTAATGGGTGATTTGATGAGAAGTAATGGGTAATTTGATGAGTTTTAATTTGGGTGCTCAAGGTAAATTCTGAGATCCTTAAGCATATAAAAAATAAAATTTGTTGCATACAAAATACAAAGAGAGAATAAATGGCCCTCAGTATCTTAAATTAATGAATAAATGAAGATTTAGCACTCAACTTCTGAAATATTACCTACCAAAGCTAATTTTCTAATAAAGATTTTCTTATGTATATTTTTTATTCATTTATAGCAGTAGTTAGTTTGTTTTTCGTCTAGTTCAAAAAAATTATATTTTTATTCAGGCCTTATATATCTTCAACTGGAAGTTCTACTAGGAAGCCATTACAACAGACAAGATGGCACATGGTGAAGGAGTAAATTACATTTTTGATTGTGTCTTTTTGTGAGTATCGGCTAATGAGGTAAAATGTGCACATATATGTAAAAGCAAAATAACACACAAATATAGTGTAACACAGTTTTATTGAAATAGGATTGAAAGTTTAATCCATCATGTCCACGCACAACCATATGATTGCTTTAAGTTCTAGGGTTTGTCACCTGACATCCTGCACTGATCTACCAAACATATGTCATACCAAGCACTAGACTTGAATTTATGAGGGGTCTCAGTTTACTGAATTAATTAACAAGCCACAGGCAGAACAAATGGGTGGTACTAAACAGTTGCAGGATGTTCACGCTTTCATGTCAACTAACAAAGGGATAATTGCAATTACCCATGACTACACTTATGGGTCAACCTATTTATTTTAGGAAGTTGAAGTGATGTTAATAAATACCACCATGAGACTGGACAAAACTGGTATCTTTTTCTGCTTGTAATATTGTTCTGGATAAATTAATGCCAATGAACATTCCTTATGGAACTGTTTATAAATGTACCCTCTACTCTTTCCATTAGTTTAATGAGTATTTGCCTGCTTTCAATAAAATTATACTTTATACAGAGTGGAATGGTAAGTTTTATTTGAGCATTTGTAAATCAGGGTGCCTGTGGTTAGGATTCGGGGCTTTCACCACTGCGACCTGGAATGGATTCCAGTTAGGGAACCAACAGGTCACACCACCCTGAAGTTGAGCAGGGTTGGGCCGATCAGTACTTAGACAGGAGACCACCCAGGAAAACCAGGAGATGTATGCTGTGGCCCACTGGAGAAGGAACTGGTCACCTACTCCATTATCTCTGCCATGAATACCAAGTGGATCAGCATGACCATGAGCATAAAGATGTCCATGAGGCCACAGAGAGCCAGAATAATAACACAAAAAACTGAATAACACAAAAATAAAATCAGAGCCACGATTTAAGTTGGAGCTTGTAGTGTTGCTTAGCCTTTATAGTCATTTATTTACAAAATCTCAAATAAAATATATACAAATACATCAAATTGTACACCAGACAACCAAATTTTTAATTTACATGCTAGGAAACCTGCTGGATAGGCTTTTCTGGTGTAATCAAGCCATTGTTGGAGATACACAAATTAGTCATGGCTGGTAGGCAATTGATTAAGATGGTTCCTCTTCTCAAACCACAAGTGAGAAGAAGTGTTAACTGGATAGAAAGTGAAGAAAGGTTTGTGGTCACTGAGGTTCCCATATGAGTGAGCACCATATGAGACAGTTCTTATTGTTGGAATTTATTGGTTAGTTTTTTTTTTTCTTCGCCTTTGTTAGAAGGTATTGAGTATTTGATACCTTTTAGAGAACCAACTGACACAATTGTTGTAGACAAGGTACAAGGCTTTCAATATAACAAAGATGTATTTTCCAGTGTGCACACAGGCAATTTCGTACTTGGTAAATAGTTCTGTGTAGCGTTATTTTTGGTTGAACTAGTTGAGAATCATGAATACATTGGGCCATATTCAGTTGAGCTTTCGGGAGACCCGGGAGCCCGTAAGTGAGGTCTTGAACGGCCTTGAAAAAATGGTGACGGTTAAACTCGTAACTTACAGCCTCCAGAAGCCTTTGATCTTTTACTTTCGCAAGGCTACAATCGCAAATCGCTATTCAATTGCTCAATTTCCCCAAGCCGTCAAATGTTTTCACACCTGTAAATGAAAAATGAAGGAGAAAATCCAACTGCACAACAGTCTCAAGCCGAAAATCAACAAAATCTTTGATTATTTTTTATCTTTAATATCCGGGGTTAAATCAATCTTGGGTATCAATGAGTTAATATATATCAGGCCACCCATATGGACTAGAACTGTATTGGCATTCATTTTCATGATTCTGTAATTTGCGGGTTTGCGAGTCTGATCACATATCGGACCCCCAAACCTAATTGATTGACATGTAACCTCCATGTTTTACTGCCGTAATAATGACAGTCTCATTTTCCATTGGCTGATTCGAAATGGATGATAACAGGCTTGCTGAATTGATCGTGTTCCGGCCCTGAACTGCTCCGAACCAGTTAGCTTTGAGCCCGTAACTTCTGGGCTTGAGCAATTGAATAGCATCACAATCAGAGACGAACGGGAGCCCGCAGATCTTGGGCTGTCTGGGATAGAGTTGCGGGCTTCAAATTGAATATGGCCCATTGTTTCCTTTTATATAGACTGTTACTGTTTTTTTTATGCTCTGTCATTTTGTATGGACTTTATCATGTAGGAAACAGTATTCCTCAAACATTATTTTAAAGTTTAATAACAGTTGTCATGTCATATGAAAAATTTGTATGACATATAGTTATTTATTTTTTAAGTTTAAGCACCTAAATTAAACAACTGCAATGATATCCTAATCAGACACAATGGCTTCGCTATGTCTTACGTTATTGAGTCAGAGGGTTGAGGTTTCTCCGAATTTCACAATGTTTAGTATTTTAAGCAAACAAAACATATTCTCCTCCCTGGGTGCTAATACTACTTAATTTATATCACATTATTTTTCTCTCACTTACATGAATTAATCCCTGAACTGTTGCAGGAGCTGCACAAATAATTCTAAATAACTCAGGGATTACTTACTGCAGAGAAAAAAGGCTATAACAACGTACAGACAGTTTTTCATGCTCTACACTATGGCACAAACTTCCTGTTAGGGTGACAGTATCCAATTAAAGATTGCTATCCATGATTTTGAATGTGTGAAAGGATTACAGTCAGTACTCACTTGAACTTGAATTTTCCTCTGTCCTCTCATTGTCGTCATCTATATAAATAATCTAAAGATATTTGTGAGCTGCAAGGTCTGCAACTACTTTCTGTCTCTAATGTCTGAAGAAACCAATCTATGGGCCTCATTCAATTGCGATATGCCTAATTTGATAGGGCTCTATATAAGCGCATAGCATATTTTTTTTACAGAAGTTTTTAGTTAGTGAAGACCTTGCTTTTGGGAGAAGTTCACTAACTAAAAACTTCTGTCAAAAAATATGCTATGTGCTTATACAGAGTCCTATTCAATTGGCCAAATCGCAATTGAATGAGGCCCTATGTGTCTGAAGTATTTCAACTTCCTTATATTGTATGAATAAATAGATCACACAAACAGCTATAAATAGTGATTTTTTTTCTAAAAACAGGTAAAATTACCACTGTTTGTCACTTTTTTCTCTTCTTGCTACCTCTCTACTAATGGGCCACTGAAGTATGCTCTTTAGAAGAATTAGACTTGATAGTTAACAAATATTTACGTTCTTTTACTAATTACTTTATGCAATTTTTCATTACTGGGGTGGCCATTACTTTATTTTACTTCATTGAAAGCCCTATTATTAGTTATACTTCAGTTTAATACTAGTCAGCTGGGAGTCATCCAATTTCTCTCCCAGCCAATATGGAAGAGGCATTTATTATATGCAATTTGTTGTGGCCATTACTTTATTTGCCTCATTGAAAGCCCTATTATTAGTTATACTTCAGCTGAACACTAGTTAACTTTGACAATATTATGGCAGCCGTCAATAGAATTAAACAGAGATCTTATATGAGATCTTATTTATATCTAAGTTCCATCCAAGGTGACTGATCTGGTTATAACAAAAACAAAACAAAAGTCAACATTAGTAAAGAAAATTTGCATATAATGGTTAAAAACTAAATACTGTTTTTTACTTTCTAATAGCATGTTGTCCTTTATAAAGTCCAGCTCTTCAGAGAGTGTCCAGTAAATATTAGATTTCAGTTGTCCTTCAGTCTTGTTCACTTTTCATCCTGTTTTTCTCCTCAGTTCATAATTAGTTAGTGATGACATCATGGCCTGGCCTTGTTTGATGGCCTGTCAAGTTTTTACCCCAAAAAAAGCAGTGCATGCAACTATAAAAATAAAACTGTTCAGTTTCAATTGGCCTAGATTACAGTCTAAATTTAGTTTTTACATTTTAAATGTTTGCCATTTGGATGTTGCTGATGGAAACTGAAGCTAACATTTCTGAGTCTAATAAAAAGAAGTCCTCTTGTATTTTTTTGCAGTTACCATTTTCAGAGCCCAGAAATGATCATCCATTGTACCACTTACTTGGAAATAAAACTGGTGACTTACAAACTTTTTCCAGAAAATAGGCGATAATGACCTATGGTACAGGTAGGCATTGAGCAATGATTACAATGTTACTTCTTTCTGCAGGCCATGCACAAAGATTATCATCTGCTAAGATTTATAGTTACACTTTTATGTTGAATATAGAGAGAAATGGTTACTAAATAACTTGCCCATCATACATTATGGTATCATTTGCTATGATCAATTGTCTGTGCTGACTCTCTCTGTGCTGACCTTCTCTGAGCTGTCTCTCTTTATGTGCCCTCTGTCTCTCTTTCTGTGCACCCTCTCGCTCTCTCTGTGCGCCCTCTATCTCTCTGTGAACCCTCTCTCTGCGGTCTGTGTGCTCTCTGTCTCTCTCACTCCCTCCCTCTCACTCCTCTATCGAGACCATGCACACAGCTATACAATTCACAAGCAGTAATATGCAGATCGTTATACAAAGAGACCCCTCTATCCAGACCATGGACACAGCTATACAAGTCACAAGCAGATCCTTATACACAAGGTTGTCTATATAAAGCATGCACATAGCTATACAAGTCACAAGCAGTAATATGCAGATCCTTATATGCAGAGACCCCTCTATCCAGACCATGCAGACCCCTTATCTGGCTCTATGTATGACATTTAAACTGCTCAGAAGTATCCTAAGGGCAAAGTGCATGCAGGGAAACACATTGCTCAAGGCAAGCTATAGAGCTACAACTCCCAGCAACTCACATGCAGAGTGCTTCCTGATCCTGCTGGGAGGCATCCAATTTCCCTCCCAGCCAATAAGGAAGAGGCAATCAGATTCCTCCATGTTGGGAAGTATCTGATTTACAGATCTTTCCCCATAGAACTAAAGCACACTGCACAGTGTGATGCAGTGATAGGCTGCATCACATACACCTTTTATTTTACAACTGAGTAGGCGGGAGCTGGGGAGGAATGATTTAGGTAAATAAAAAAACATTGTAAACAGTTTTTACATAATACAAATACAATTGAGAAAGAAAACCAAAATTTTTGCTATGCAAAGTGCACAGTTCCTACAATATATCTAACACTGTGGGGGACAAAAACAACATTTCTGCATACTTCAGTGCACATTTAAATACAATAATTAAAAGTTAAAGAATGTTGTGATGGACACCCTAGAGATGTCCTCCAAAATGGGGTTTGTGTTTTAACCACAAAGCAGTAAGCCAAGCTAATAGTCACTTTAAATGACTGTAAACTCCATCTAACAGCCACTTACACCACCAAACCAATAATATAACACTGCCACCACCAAGGCAATTTAAGATGTAATAATTAATGAGAGACTTTCATGACCTAGGACTATACAAGTGGGTGTAGCCTCACACCTCCCATTACTTTGATATCATATTTTTCAATCCCTGTTGGCCGGGATTCTGTGTCTGATAACTTGAATCATACAAGAAGAGAGTGTGGATTTCTCAATGTATTCACAGACACCACCTAACATTCTTTATTCATATAAAACAGAACGTGTATTGGATGAATAACCCCTAAATTACACAGCTGCAGCAAATGTTTGCCTCTTCTTGTATTACCGTATTTACTCGAATCTAATGCACACTCCAAATTTGGAACCCATGAATCAAAAAAATGTTTTTGCTGCCGAATGTAATGCGCATTTGTCATTTGTACAAGAAGTACAGAACAGTGTGCCACTGTGCCGGGGCTCTCTGGGTGCCAGTGTGCGTGGGGCACTCTGTGTGCAAGCTCTGCGTTACAGTGTGCTGGAGCTCTCTGGGTGCCAGACTCTGTGTGCCAGTGTGCGTGGGGCTCTCTGTGTGCTGGGCTCTGCGTGGCAGTGTGCGGGGGGCTCTCTGGGTGCCAGACTCTGTGTGCCAGTGTGCGTGGGGCTCTCTGTGTGCTGGGCTCTGCGTGGCAGTGTGCGGGGGGCTCTCTGTGTGCAAGCTCTGCGTTACAGTGTGCTGGAGCTCTCTGGGTGCCAGACTCTGTGTGCCAGTGTGCGTGGGGCTCTCTGTGTGCTGGGCTCTGCGTGGCAGTGTGCGGGGGGCTCTCTGTGTGCTGGGCTCTGCGTGCCAGTGTGCGTGGGGCTCTCTGTGTGCTGGGCTCTGCGTGGCAGTGTGCGGGGGGCTCTCTGTGTGCTGGGCTCTGCGTGGCAGTGTGCGGGGGGCTCTCTGTGTGCTGGGCTCTGCTTGACAGTGTGCGGGGGGGGGGGGGGGGGGCTCAGTATCTGCAGGAAGTGCACGGCATTATTAATGCCAGTCTTTGAGGAGCCACTTCCTCCAGCAGTGATGATAAGGCCCCCCGCTGCCATCTGCCCATCTGAGAGGCTCAGTCACCCACTCTAGAGAGCCGGGAAACGAGAGATGGTGGTGTTGTGGTGTATACCGTTATGTCCTGGTCTGTGCTTTCCTTTTTTGCTATTACCAGTAATGCAATGTTATCGATGGTGCACTATATTCAGTGTTTTAACCCCAATCACACATAAATATGCACATACAGTGCCTTGCAAAATTATTCACCCCCCCTTGACTTTTTATCTATTTTGTTACATTACAGCCTTAAGTTCAATGTTTTGTTAATCTGAATTTTATGTGATGGATCGGAACACAATCGTCTAAGTTGGTGAAGTGAAATGAGAAAAATATATACATAATACTATTTTTTAGAAATAGAAAACAGAAAATTGACATGTGCCTATGTATTCACCCCCTTTGTTATGAAGCCCATAAAAAGCTCTGGTGCAACGAATTACCCTCAGAAGTCACATAATTAGTGAAATGATGCCCCACCTGTGTGCAATCTAAGTGTCTCATGATCTGTCATTACATATACACACCTTTTTTGCAACACCTAAGCAAGAGGCACCACTAACCAAACACTGCCATGAAGACCAAGGAACTCTCCAAACAAGTTTGGGACCATGTTGTTGAGAAGTACAAGTCAGGGTTAGGTTATAAAAAAACATCCAAATCTTTGATGATCCCCATTTAATCAATCATGGAAAGAACATGGCACAACAGCAAACCTGCCAAGAGATGGCCGCCCACCAAAACACACAGACTGGGCAGGAGGCCATGAATCAGAGCGGCAGCACAGAGACCTAAGGTAACCCTGAAGGAGCTGCTGAGATCCACAGCAGAGACTGGAGTATCTGTACATAGGACGACAATATGCTGTACGCTCCATAGAGTTGGGCTTTATGGCAGAGTGGCCAAAAGAAAGCCATTACTTTCAGCAAAAAACAAAGTTTTGTAAATTAAATGATGCAAATCTATATATATATATATAAATATACATTTACTGAAACATTCAACCTGTGAGGTAATTGCTTTAATAAATATCAATGAATTAAGGTTAGCAGTGGAATACCAAGTGGATCAGCATGACCATGGGCATAAAGATGGCTTGGTGTTTACGGCCCATGAGGTCTCGGAAAGGCCAGAAACGACTGAATGACCCCCCCAAAAAAAGAAGCTTTAACCTCACTCCCCCTATCTTCAGTTTTACAGTTTTTATTTCAGAAATTGTTTCACTAATTAAGCATAGAAAATATAGCTGAGCAGTTTTGGATTATCCCGAGCACTCTTCAGTTTCTTAAAAGTTTTTGCCTATTTTAACTAAATTAGAAATTGTATCTCTACAAAGTGGTGCAGTCCATAATATATGTATAGACATTTGTATCTAATACTTGGCAATATATGGTGCTCTAATACTTGGAAATATATGGTGCTTGGAATGAGTTAAGTAATTTGATAAAACATTTTAAACAACAAGTTCATTAGTATGTTAATGTATGTGTTACAGTGGGTGTGTTTGGAAACACCTGGTTAAACTGACTATTTATTTGTCTTTCCTCCTTGTTGAGATGTTATATATTTCTATATTGCAGGGCAATGCTCCCCAGTACTGGAAAAAAACAAACACAAAATCCATAGACGAAATAAAGGTACAAAAAAAAAAGAAAAGAAAAATATTTTTTTTTTGTAAAGGTAATCTTTAATAATAAATAAAGGTAAATAATTGAACAATACAAATAATTCCCAATAAAAAAATAAGCAACAGTTCAGTAATATGTAAGCATTGAATAAAATGTATTATTACCCCAGTACTTCAAATATTTTGCATGGGACTCTACAGCCATCCATTTTCCTGTTCAAAAATATTATCTAGTGTCCAAAAGAATATGTATAAGAACCCATAAAATGTCCAATAGATGAAGTATCTCCGTATATAACATAATACCTTTCCATGACTATTCCAAAGATACCACAGTGTTTTCCTGCTAGAGAAATTTTCGATGGACATCCTGATCAGAAGAAATAGAATGTATTTATAACCTAGTGGATACTTTTCCTTTCCAGGCTCTATTTGTCTTAATCCATTGCCGGCTAGTCTTTCTTACGATATATTTAATTACTGAATTTGCAGCAGACTATTTCTACATTAGTACATTGATTCTGTCAACCCATGGTTTCTATCCTTGGCCTCAAAGACCGATCCTATGTTTGGACTGCCATAGTGAACTTTTATATATGTATTTCTATTTCTGAAATACACTGTACAATGCTATACTGATGGTATGCAACTCCATTGCTTGTTCATTATGGGTAAATTAAACACCAGTCTATAAGGCCGCGGAAGCATGGACAATTTTTATCACACTTGATGGACATGTCAACAAAGTGACAACCTTTGGAGTGTCTATCAGTGGATGTGACTACGATCCCCTGGTTGTGGCTTTTCTCGAAACCACATCCACAATTGACTAAATGCAAGAAAATATTGGCAGCTAATATTATCAGCACCTCCAGACAACCTTTTGCAGAACCCTTCTAGCTACCCCCTCTCCTAACCATATATTTTATTAAGCGTAAGATACTATTAAGATATTGCATAAGACAGATATGGATAAACTGAAATTGACGAATGGTGCATAACACCCTATTCTATTTCTACAGAACCATGTCCCTCCTGTCGAAACCCAACACCAATGACCACCCCAAGATATTGCAGCTAATATTATTAGCACCTCCAGACAACCTTTCGCAGAACCCTTCTAGCTCCCCGCTCTCCTCACCATATATTTAATTAAGTCTAAGATACTATTAAGATAATGCATAAGGCAGATATGGATAAACTGACATTGACGAATGGTGCATCCTACTCTAATTCTACAGAAGCTGATACTCCTATCCAAACCCAACACCAATGACCACCCCAAGATAAAGGTGGATATGGATAAACTGAAATTGAAGAATGGTGCATAATATCCTACTTTAATTCTAAAGAACCCAACCCTCCTGTCCAAACCCAACACCAATGACCACCCCAAAATATAATAACCACAGTTTTTCTTCACATATTTTTGATTTCCTAAAATATTTGGAGTGACCTCTATGTTGCACATGCCCATACTATTTAAAGGCCCACTATGGTCTTTTATATATCCCAAGGACTAGAGTTCAGAAACACTCCCTTAAGCTAATCCTTACTGTGTTTTCATCCTCATTACTTAATGGTCCACTTCTGCTAAAGAAAATCCTTCTAAGTAAGGGTGTTTAATAAAACATATTTTGTTTTGTTTCTAAGGAAGCTACTGCACCAGAAATTATGTTTTATGTTAGTTGAAAATCAAATTCTACTGATCCAGAACAATAACAGTGATTTGTAAGTACTTGTGGATTAATGTCAAAGAAAACAGGAAGGAGAGTAAAAGATCACAGGTCCACAGCCAAACAGGTTCATGCATGTCAATGGTACCATTAAATCTTGCAGTAGTTCCCTTGACTTTCCAGAAAAACAGCCTGGGTGTCACATGCCCTCTAATTTTTCTTAATTGCTATACGTTTTTATGTCATATTACTAGAACAGCAACAAGAAACATTACTCTGAATCACACCTTCATCTGTTTAGCAATAACTGCATATTTTAAATATAAAATGCTTGTATTTTTAAGCTTTCATTACAATTTATCAAATCAATGTCACATGTAATTTGTAAATTTAATGTAATTAATACATTTATGGAAAATATAAATATCTTTGATATTCAGTTCTATTCATTTTTTTAGTGCAATAGATATTGGAAACAGCCAGACACACCAACAGCCTTATTAAATTGCGATATAGCCAATTGAATAAGACTCTATATAAGCACAGAGCATATTTTTTATACAAAAGTTAGTGAAGACCTTGCTTTTTGATAGAAGTTCACTAACTAAAAACTTCTGTAAAAAAATATGCTCTGTGCTTATATAGAGTCTTATTCAATTGGCCGAATTGCAATTTACTAATGCTGCAAATACAGTGGATATAAAAAGTCTACACACCCCTGTTAAAATGTCAGGTTTCTGTGCTGTAAAAAAATGAGACAAAGATAAATCATTTCAGAATTTTTTCCACCTTTAATGTGACCTATAAACTGTACAACTCAATTGAAAAACAAACTAAATTTTTTTAGGTGGAGGGAAGAAAAAAAAAAAAGAAAAATACTGTGGTTGAATAAGTCTGCACAGCCTCTTATAACTGGGGATGTAGCTGTGTTTAGAATTAAGCAATCACATTCCAAATCGTGTTAAATAGGAGTCAGCATACACCTGCCATCATTTAAAGTGCCTAAATTAACCCCAAATAAAGTTCAGCTGTTCTAGTTGGTCTTTCCTAAAAATTTCTTAGTCGCATCCCACAGCAAAAGCCATGGTCCACAGAGAGCTTCCAAAGCATCAGAGGGATCTCATTGTTAAAAGGTATCAGTCAGGAGAAGGGTACAAAATAATTTCCAAGGCATTAGATTTATCATGGAACACAGTGAAGACAGTCATCATCAAGTGGAGAAATTATGGCACAACAGTAACATTACCAAAAACTGGAGCTCCCTCCAAAATTGATGAAAAGACGAGAAGAAAACTGGTCTGGGAGGCTACCAAGAGCTGCAGGAATATCTGGCAAGTACTGGCTGTGTGGTACATGTGACAACAATCTCCCGTATTCTTCATATGTCTGGGCTATCGGGTAGAGTGGCAAGATGAAAGCCTTTTCTTACGAAGAAAAACATCCAAGCCAGGCTACATTTTGCAAAAATACATCTGAAGTCTCCGAAAAGCATGTGGGAAAAGGTGTTATGATCTGACGAAACCAAGGTTGAACTTTTTGGCCATAATTCCAAAAGATATGTTTGGTGCAAAAACAACACTGCACATCACCAAAAGAACACCATACCCACAGTGAAGCATGGTGGTGGCAGCATCATGCTTTGGGGCTGTTTTTCTTAAGCTGGAACTGGGGCCTTAGTTAAGATAGAGGGAATTATGAACAGTTCCAAATACCAGTCAATATTGGCACAAAACCTTCAGGCTTCTGCTAGAAAGCTGAACATGAAGAGGAACTTCGTCTTTCAGCATGACAACGACCCAAAGCATACATCCAAATCAACAAAGGAATGGCTTAACCAGAAGAAGATTAAAGTTTTGGAATGGCCCAGCCAGAGCCCAGACCTGAATCCTATTGAAAATCTGTGGGGTGATCTGAAGAGGGCTGTGCACAGGAGATGCCCTCGCAATCTGACAGATTTGGAGTGTTTTTGTAAAGAAGAGTGGGCAAATCTTGCCAAGTCAAAATGTGCCATGCTGATAGACTCATACCCCAAAAAACTAATACAAAATAAAAAGGTGCTTCATTATTATTATTATTATTATTCAGTATTAGTGTAAGGGTGTGCATACTTATGCAACCATATTATTTTATTTTTATATTTATTCTTCCCTCTACCTAAAAGATTTCAGTTTGTTTTTCAATTGAGTTGTACAGTTTATAGGTCACATTAAAGGTGGAAAAAGTTCTGAAATGATTTATCTTTGTCTCATTTTTTACAGCACAGAAACCTCACAATTTAATAGGGGTGTGTAGACTTTTTATATCCACTGTATATAACACAGCAGACCTTTGTCTGAACTTTGCCCAAACCACTCCCCTCCACTCACGTAAATTTTCAATTAACTTATTATGGTTGAAATTGAAGTTAATATTATACTAACTGTAAAATAATTTTATAGAATGCCACTAAAACGTAGAAATCTTCATATATTTGCACAAGCACATATGAGTGATATATATATATATATATAATGTAAACACTTCAAAGCACTCTTAAAAGAGACCAAAAACTGCTAGCTTGCACTAAAGTTACTTTATCTGTATGGAAGTGATACCCATGCTTTCTGGCTGGTATAAATATATATTGAAAGGATGAGCTTTCAAAAGCTGTACCTCTTTATCAAGAATAAATACTTAATAAAACAATAAAAAAGAGTGGGACACAGACATGCATCATAAATAATGTCCTGATACTTCAGCAGCCCCATTAAATTTGAACGTGTGGGCTTAAAATTCGACAGAGCTATTAAATTCCACTATTGTTACGGGCCATAGACGCAAGCCCGTAAACCATACTTAGGGCATTGCATGTGCGGCCGTGAGCATGATCAATTAGTCAAGCCAATGGCAAAAGGGATCGTCATCATTACGTCACTGAAAAAAGGAGGTTAGATTTCAAAGCCTTACGGCTTCAAATACGATTTTCGATCGGACCCACATTCCAGAAATAATGCGATATTAATAAATCAGTAAATATGATATTCTAGTCCATGCAAGTTCCATTATATGTATTAACACAATGATTGCCACGATCGATATAACACAGAAATTAAACATAAAAAAAGTATTTTATATTGAAGATTTGCAATCTTGAGAATGTTGTGCTATTGATTTTAATACCCAACATCACTTTCCCTTTAATTATAAGTACTGTAGTGTGTGTATATTTGCAATTACAGTGCTACGGATAGGACTTTAATCCCCTTGTGGGTCCTCACTAGTACCCATTGGCTTTTTGGCTCCATTTGTGAGTTACAGGGTTGAACGCCAGTAGATTTGTTGCAATTTAATATAGTGATTGGAACGTAACAGTTACGGGCTTGAGAGAACAAAGGATTTGCGGCCGTGGAGTTATTACACTGCATTTTTCTTCCCTCTACCTAAAATATTTCAGTTTGTTTTTCAATTGAGTTGTACAGTTTATAGGTCACATTGAAGGTGGGAAAAGTTCTGAAATTATTTATCTTTGTCTCATTTCTTTACAGCATAGAAACCTGACATTTTAAAAGGGGTGTGTAGACTTTTTATATCCACTGCATATATTAATATATATATATATATATATATATATATAAATATATATATATATATATATATAAATATATATATAGTAAATAAATAGTACATCTGTGTTCACATTTGAATTTCTAAAGCAAGTTAAAAACCTGCTTCCAGCTCAGAATTCCGAGAAAAACAGTTATTATACTGCATTCTGGGACGCTGAGCTGGGACATGAAAACGTGCCCACAAATGCCTCGCTCTTCAATCCATAGCCATTTTCAAACATTGCTTCCTTTAAGCTTATGCCTGCTTTATTACACAGCTTTAATGCAAAGCCAAGGCTGGATTTTACACAATCCTATCCATGTACAGCTGTTTCAAGCTTACTGGCTATCATCAGCGTGGAGCGGGATCTCAGCCTGTGTTGTGGATCTTATAAGTAAGTAGTTCACCACAAAAATCATTTAATATATGGTGGGCAAAAGAGCGATAGAAGCCCTCCACCGTACTTAATAATAATAATATAAAAAAATGTTTTTTTTTGCTCAGAATTCCGAGAAATACATTTATTACACTGCATTCTGGGAACCTTGGTAGTGACATGGAAATGTGCCCACAAAGGCTTCATTCTTTAATCCAAATACCATTTCAAACACGGCTTCTTTTAAACAGATGCCTGCTGTATTACACAGCTTTAAGCAAAGCCCAGTGTGGGATAGGTACAAACTAGGAAACCTACCCACAGACAGCACTGTTTTGAGGTTACTGCCTCTCATTGGTGTGGAGTCGATTCCTAGCTTGTGTAGTAGATTCTGTGGGGAAGTAGTTTACCACAACAATCATTTAATTTATGATGGGCAAAAGAGCGATATAGAAGCCTCCACTGTGCAGTAGTACATTAAATAAATAGTACATTTGGATCGCTACCTTGTTGTGGTGAAGGGGCTTGTGTACCTCAATAAAGATGGGCAGGTCATAGCAAAGAGGAAAGAAAAAACATGAGCAACTGGAGAAGGAATTGGCATCCCAAATTTGCCAGGATAACTTTATGCATAGGCACAACCAAAAACAACGATTGTGCCTGGCGTGCTCTGGTCCATAGGGTCAAGGAGAGTCGTACACGACTGAACGATACAACAACAACTATATATATTGTTTATTTATATATATTCATACGTGTCAATTTTTCATTATTTTCGCAAGTTTATGTTTTACCTGGTCTAAAAATTGTATTTGACATTTATGTAGTTTTACCACATGGAACAAGCCATGAATTTATCAAGTTATCGATTTCATTTCAGAACCACTATATGTTTTCTTTATGCAAATTATGTTCTAAAAGTAGGAACAAAACAGATTCAATATCTGATCTGTTTGCCCCTGTCAGTCAATGAGCAGTAATATAGATACATGCTAGATTTACAGATGTTGGTATTCTCTATACATTTTCAGTTTGTTTTAATGATGTTTAATCAGGTTTTACTACATATTTATTTTATGCAGACCACAACTTTGGTAATGTTTAAAACATGCTCTTTAAAAAAAAAGAATTATGTTCCATGTCCCTTTAATAAAATTACTTGAATGGGGAGAGACTCGACAGCTACACTTTTTTGACGGGAGTAAAACTGTAAGCCTGGCAATGCGGTTTGCCACACAATGCGAGGCTAAGGGCCCTCTGATCACCTTTGGCGCTCATCACGTGGCTCGCAATGTGCGCCGAGCCTATTTGTCTGCCATTTTTTTTCTTGCTTAGGCAATTTTCTATTGTGAATAAATGGCAAATATGCTTTAAATTAAGTTGCAACCTCAGTCACAGGCTCCCTGTCTCTGAGTGTGTAAGTTAATTTGAGGCATATTTGTAATTTTTTTCAGATTTTTACTGTTCAGTTATTCGGCCGTTAAAGTTGTATTTTTGCGAGCCCTGCAGTCCATATAAGTGCTTCAGGTCCTAAGTCATACGGGCCGTAATTTTGCATCCCTCGCTAAGTTCCACGGGCCAAGCCCAAGTCCCGCGTGTTTCAACTTGCCGGGTGCAAAGTCCTACTGGCCTCGGGATGAGCGCCTGCGGCGTTCATTGCAGCCTAAGTCCTGTGTGCCTCAACTGCTTGCCTCGCTTTTCGAGGCTCGCAGTGCAATGAGCACCTTTGGCGCTCCTTGCAGCCTAAGTCCTGTGTGCCTCAACTGCTTGCCTCGCTTTTCGAGGCTTGCAGTGCAATGAGCACCTTTGGCGCTCCTTGCAGCCTAAGTCCTGTGTGCCTCAACTGCTTGCCTCGCTTTGCGAGGCTCGCAGTGCAATGAGCACCTTTGGCGCGCATTGCAGCCTAAGTCCTGCGTGCTGTAGCCGTCAACAGCTCGCCTCGTTTTGCGAGACTTGCAAAGCGTGACCAACTTGCCGGGTGCAAAGTCCTACTGGCCTCGTGATGAGCGCCTGCGGCGTTCATTGCAGCCTAAGTCCTGTGTGCCTCAACTGCTTGCCTCGCTTTTCGAGGCTCGCAGTGCAATGAGCACCTTTGGCGCTCCTTGCAGCCTAAGTCCTGTGTGCCTCAACTGCTTGCCTCGCTTTGCGAGGCTCGCAGTGCAATGAGCACCTTTGGCGCTCATTGCAGCCTAAGTCCTGCGTGCTGTAGCCGTCAACAGCTCGCCTCGTTTTGCGAGACTTGCAAAGCGTGACCAACGACACGTATATCCACAACTATTATATGTGATATACAGGATCAGTACAGAGGATTGTCAGATAAATGTGTTAAGTCTTTGTGTTTAGAAAATAGAGATTTAACCTTCAGTAAAAAAGGGATCATCCCAGTAAAGGAAGTCACATTGTAGAACTCATCACCATGAAAGGGAGTGGTGACAGATACTATAAATAACTTTAAAAAGGTTTTAGATGATAAACTCGAAATAGCAGCAGTAGTTATGATGGATACACTACACATGGATGGAAGCTGATTCAAAGAGTAATCAAGTTGCCTTCCCTTACATGATCGATTTTTTTTACTTTTCTGTTTTTGTTTGCTTTCCTATTGACAAAAACAGGGGTGTAGGAGCCAGAATAATTCAAGCTTACTGACCCACAAATGGGTATGTTTTAGGTTGCCACAAATATTTGAACAAATAATGCTAGAAGAAAAACATAAAAAACAACCAGTGCCAAATTCTTAAAATATAAAAAAATACCTAATCCCTAAATTAAGGCAACAATAAAAAATAAAAATACAACCCTAGTATGACTAACTCAGAAGTAATGTTACAAATAAAGGATAATAATAATGTTACTCACAAACATATAATATAAATATACATCTATCCTTTAAATAGATAATACAAAGAGTCCTTAAATGGCCATTTACCTCACCGTAAGTGCTCTTCATGATGTGAAAAAGCACAAGATTGTATGTTAAAATTATCTGTTTTGTAATTACACTAATAACAGCAAAAACAAAATCTAACGTTTTAAGTTTGTTTATATAACAAAGTCTCTCCTGCCTACTGTCTGTTGCATGAGTACTTACAGATAGCCGAGCCACGAGGGGAATGCACTGACCAGTTAACCCTGACCTATTTAGGTGATTCCAGCATGCCATGCTCTGCAAGAAAGATTTGTTAAGGGTTAACCTCTTTTTTCCTTTTGCCCGGAGCTTTAGCTGTGGGTCTGGATGGCGACATGTCACTGACACATGTAAAAACAGATTTGATTTGATTTGATATCTTAGTGAAAAATGCACATATTTCTACATTTAGGCAATATGTACTGTGAAGTGACCCAAATTCTGCTGAATTGAGGGGCCCTTTAATGTACATAACAGTACACTGGTTTTACTTTGAAAAAGGATCTATTTTCCCCTAACCACTAAACTTGTAAAAATGTAATAAATAAAGTAAAATTCACTTAAAAATTGAATAAATAAAAAAGAGAGAAGCACTCCAGTTGGGTATAAAAAGTTACATATATAAATATATATCACATATTATTGTTGTCAAACTGCGATTTGTCGTCACTCTTTCGACAAATAGCAGTTTGACAACTACGACTGCTGCAATGCCCGCACATTGCACGTTGTAAGCTGCGCATGCGTATTGTGCAACATGGCGCGCATGCGCATTGCGCAATGGGGGGCATGCGCATTGTGCGGCGTAAGCCACGGATGCGCATTGCGCCGACGAGACAGAGGAGGAGGGGAGACACACAGGGAAGGAGGGGGAAGTCACAGAGGAGGGGGGGAGACACAGAGGAGGGGGGAGACACAGAGAATGGGGGAAAGACACAGGAGAATGAGGGGGGAGAGACACAAGGGAGTGAGAGGAGAGGGGGAGAGACACAGGGGAGTGAGAGGAGGGGGAAGAGACACAGGGGAGGAGGGGTAGAGACACAGGGGAGGGAGAGGAGGGGGGAGAGACACAGGGGAGGGAGAGGAGGGGGAGGAGACACAGGGGAGGGGGGAGACACACGGGTGGGAGAGTAGGGGGGTAGACACACACAGGGACACAGGGAGGGAGACGAGGATGGGAGAGACACAGGGGAGGGAGAGGAGGAGGAAGAGACACAGGGGAGGGAAATTGGGGGGAAGAGACACAGGGGAGGGGGAAGAGACATGGGTGGAAAGAGACACAGGGGGAAAAGAGACACAGGGGAGGGAGAGGGGGGAAGAGACACAGGGGGGGGTAAGAGACACAGGGGAGGAAGAGGAGGGGGGAAAGGAGACACAAGGGAGGAAGTAGACAGAGGGAGAGACTCGCAATGAGCGCCAAAGGCGCTCATTGCAAGGCCCGTGATAAGCGGGGAAGGCGTTCATTGCAAGGCCCTTGATGAGCGCGGAGGCCAGTAAAGTAGAGGGGGAGAGGCTTCCATTGTGTGGCAAACATCATTGCCAGACTTCACATTTTATTGCCGTCATTTTTGACGGGCAAGTTGCTAGTATGGTGGGCAAAAGAGTGATAGAAGCCCTCCACCGTACAGTAGTACAGTAAATAAATAGTACATCTGTGTTCACATTTGAATTTCTAAAACAAGTAAAAAAATCTGCTTCCAGCTCAGAATTCCAAGAAAACAATTATTACATTGCATTCTGGGAAGCTGAGCAGGGACATGCAAATGAGCCCAGAAATGCCTCACTCTTCAATCCCATTTCAAACATGGCTTCCTTAAAGCTTATGCCTGCATGACACAGCCTTTATTCAAAGCCTCAGGTTGGATTATACACAACCTGGGAATCCTACCCACGTACAGCTGTTTCAAGGTTACTGCCTATCATCAGCGTGGGGCGGGATCTCGGCTTGTGTTGTGGACCATATGAGTAGGTAGTTCACCACATCAATCAATTAATATATGGTGGGCAAAAGAGTGATAGAAGCCCTCCACCGTACAGTAGTACAGTAAATAAATAGTACATCTGTGTTCACATTTGAATGTCTAGAACAAGTTAAGAAACCTGCATCCAGGAAAGGGAGCCATGTTTAATATACATAAGAGCATTTGTGGGCACATTTGCATGTCCCTGCTTACCTTCCCAGAATGCAGTATAATAACTGTTTATATCGAAATTCAGAGCTGGAAGCAGGTTTTTGTACATGTTTTAGACATTCAAATGTGAACACAGATGTACTATTTATTTACTATATATATGAAATTTCCTTTATGGTGTGTTTTTTCATTGGGCATTGTTGCAAGTACAGCTTTAGCACGATTGCTAAAGAGCCACTGTAGATTAGCAAACATTTCACATGATTGTGACGTATTCTACATCTATTATCAAGTCATGAGCATAAAAGCATTTTCAGAGAAAATCTAAATTTTAAAAGACTCTGCTTATGGATGGAAGCTGCCATGATAGTGATACTTCAATTTTCAAAAACCAAGGTGACAGATACAGGGCTTACAATTATACTTGTAATATGCCTCAACTGAGCCTTTTAGTGAGGGGGGAATGTGCCATGTGCTGATATCTTATCTGAATCCACCAACCAGTAAACCTCCACTCTTCCCTCCCTCAACCTTCTACACTCACAGCCTTATTAAATTGTGATTCGGCCAATTGAATAGGGCTCGATTTAAGCACATAGAATATTTTTTTTACAAACGTTTTTAGTTAGTGAAGACCTTACTCACTAACTAAAAAACTTCTGTAAAAAAATATGCTCTGTGCTTATATAGAGCCCTATTCAATTGGCCGAATCGCAATTTAATAAGGCTGTCAGTCTCCAAACATGGCACAAGCAGTGTTTATTACAATAAACATTTTACTTATAATACGTTTATGCCTACACAGCTGATAATGTTAGTAATTTGTTACAAACTTCACAAATATCTAAAGTTTTTTCCCAATCTACAATCGCCCTTTAATTTGACATTCTTAAGGCTTAGTGTGTGTTAACAAGGCTGAAGTGATTGAGCCCAATGTTATTAGACTTGTCAAGATGGTAGAATTGCTCAGAAGGTAAATAGTACTAATAAGTACGTTTTAAACTAATAAATTAGCTGTTTTACATCATTCACATTTAAAAGCTCTATATAATGACCTCTACTATTAAAATAGAAGGCCTGGAACATACAAAAGACTATCGTGAAGATATAATATGAAGGAACTTTTTAGATAGATGTGCAGACTTGAAAGGCGTCTTGGTTCATATCTACACTGGAAATCTACGTTTCTATGACTGAATGTTTACCTACATACACAATGTGAGAACATCTCCAAGAGCTTGTTAAAGGTGCAGTCATGTACATTAAAACACTGTACTCAAGTTAATGTTTAATAGGTTAAGCCTAGATGACTGAACATGGCTCAGCCTATAAAACTATAAAAGGAGATTTCAAGTTAAATAAAACAGTTAATGAGTAAATGAGTAATTTTTGCAATTTTATGATTTGTTTTTTAATAAGTAGTTCACTTGTATCTCAAAAGGTCACTGTGGACTCCTCATCCCTGTAATACCTGTAGTAAAGAACCACTGTACAATGAGAAGAAAATGTTTGAGAAACTTTGAGTATGACTGAGGCATAAGTAAGAAGGGAAAAAGTCAAAAACTCAAAGTAAACTTTGATGTCCATACTGGACCTTGGAAGCATCCATTATACTTAGTTTAATGATGAGATTGAGAGACAGGCATTTACATTTCTGGGGCCTCATTCTATTAGCGGCCGCAGCCGTTGCGGGGCCGTAAGGACCGTCTGCAAGCTATTCGGCTATTCTATTCCCTTACGGCCGGGGATTCCGGCAGGCTTGCTGCCGGTGCCTTGCTATATCTTGCGGCCGCTCGCGCCGGAGGAAAGCCTTTGATCTAAAACGGCCGCAAGAGATTTGCAATTCAATTGCTCCGGGAAACCTCTCTGCAAGGCTAAAAGCGAGCCGCAGCTTACTTGCAGGAAAGAGGTCTCGCTAGCACCAATTAAGCACATAAAATAGCTCAAATAAAGCCATCCTGCACTTTGAGAAGACTATAAAGGGATTTTAGGTGTTAGAAAAAATAGCACATAATTATCCTGTACTCAAATCCGTAAAATATTTTATTTTTAATATCCGTAAAATATCCATGTAAAAAGGCCAGAGTGCTTGGAGCACCTCAGACACACCCACGCCGCAGCCGGAAAATAAACAGTTAATTTGAACTCGGGTTTGGGCAGATGTGCAAGCTTGAGAGTGGGTTCCTTTTAATCCTCATGTCCCCCAATATGATCCCTAGCATTTACAGAGCTGTACAGTGCAGGCTTGAATTTATTTTTGAGTTTTTATATTTCTGAGCTTACGGCCGGTTCCAAGATATGCGGCCGGCCGTAAGAGGAGATCCTTGCGGGGCCGTATAATAGAATCGCGAGTTAACTGAACCCCCGCAAGGAATCGCAGCCTTACGGCCGATTTACGGCCGATAATAGAATGAGGCCCCTGGGATGCAGGGCTTACTTTTATTAATGCAAGCTGCCTGCTTCTAAGCACGTACAAGTATGAGTCTTAGTATTATCTATTAAATTCTGCATTTCTTTTTCATTTCCATCGTCCCCATCATTTTTAGTATAATTCATTGTAATTTACAATTTTAGTTTCTAAATGTTCCTATAAAACTATAGAATGCCGATAATTGTGTTTAGCTTATGTTTAATTACTCAATACTTTTGTATTGTATATTTTAATTTCCAAAAGATGTGCTGGAAGATAAATCTCCGCATTGGTTTATGGAACATCAAGCCACTATTGTAGTGCTCATACAGTAGTATTTTAATCAACCATAAAATTAGTATATATAAATTAAATTTGATGTTGCTTTTAAAAGTTAGATTTGAACATAGGCAGCAAATGGATCTCACCACCACTCTTAGCTATCCATATATAGGGATAGGATCTCTGCAGGAAGCTACCCTAGATGTCCTGATTGGTCCAGTTTTGTGGCTACTATTGTGAAGAAGGCAGATAAAGACCCATACCTGAACAGCCTTTTGGGCAGATCCTCTCTCACTCCCTGAGTCCTGAAAGTGGGTGGAGAAGATCATATATGCTGAAGTCTGAGACACTGTTCAAATATAAGTTTTAAATATTATTCTTTAAATACAAATTTTACTGATAACATGAAAAAATGAAAGCATATTGTATGTGCACTACAGTGATTCTTTAAGTCTGCACCTCACTGACGAGACCCATAAAGGCCAAAACGCGTCTGGGTTTTGCTGTTTCTCCTGTTCAGGGTAGATTGCCTGGTATTTCGGGACTGGGTCACTCTTTTGAGTGGGACCAGACTGCCATACTACAGGATATTTCTCCCTGTGAAGGACACAAGTGAGCTAAAGGAGGTTGCTCTCAGAGTGGGTTATTATGTCAATAGAACTAACCTATTAAGGTTAGTTCGTTCTCTGATAAGCACCTCTGACTTAGTTGTTTTGTTCTTTAAGTCTGTCAGCTATTTATTGCTATTTTAAGTAGATTGATGTATCATTTTTCTAAAACCTGTATATACCCATATATAATATACTAGCTAGTGGGCTGGCCAGAGTTGCACTCCTATGAGGCTGTGTTATTTTATTTTTCCCGGTTTAAACCAGGCTTACTTTATATTGAGTAGATGGCAGGGGGGAATATTATGATAGTGATTTAATCTGTCTTTCTAGACCAGGGGTGTCAAACTCGGTCCTGGAGGGCCACACCCAGGCCTGGATTTGTGGATATCCTTGCTACAAGCAGGTGAGACTATTGCTTCTGCAGTCATCCTGACTGACTCACCTGTACACAGAAAGGAAATCCTCAAATCCAGGCCTGGGTGTGGCCCTCTAGGACCGAGTTTGACACCCCTGTTCTAGACACTTAGATCTGCATTCCATTGCTCTTTTAAGAATTTAGCTATCCCCTTGGTTGTGATTCAGTAAGTTTTACTGGCTTCTGTTGTCCAGTAGCCATAGAATAGTTATTGGACTTGCTTTTCAAAACTCCCCTTGTTGTGGGTTAGCCTTCCTTTTACAGGAGTCATGGAATGTAGGCCTCAGTTCTTTTCTCTAGGAGACATGGAATAGAGGCCTCATTCTTTTACCTGGACTACTCAGAAACTTTTCAAAGACAATGGTGAAAAGGAAAAACGCTCTTGAATGTATGAAGATGCGTAAATTAGCGTGGAAATGTGGGGTGGCCAGGTTTCCCTTTTTTTGAGACAGCAATCAAAACGTTGTCAAGTCAGCATGCTACACATGGGGTTTTGTGGGCGAATATGAGGATGTATGCCTTTACTGCCATAGCAACCATTAATTAATTAAAGTCATTGTTTGCTAATTCTCCTTACAATAATATGATTATAAATTAAAATTTTGACAACTTACCATTCCAAGCAACCAACTACTAACCACTTATGCCGTGGTGGAGCTTCTAGTTGTGGAAAGCACTGGGCCCAGCAGCAGGGTAGGGGTCCTATGCTACCTGCGGAGGTCTGGTACAAAGTGGAACTTTTAATTTATTAGAAACAAGGGATGGATTCTTTGTTATAGAAGGGTGATGGGACCACCTACATATATGTTTTTAGTTTTATCGAACTCTACAGTCTCCTACTTTGTATAGGGGAGTTGCAAGGGGCCCTCTATTCACTAGCTCTGCCACTGCCCATATGTAACAGCCTTACTTATTATGTTATAAGGCTCCCTTAGGTAGTCCAATATGATGACATAGGATCAGGAGAACAAGCTGTGGATAGTGCCACCTCTTCTCTTCCGTTTGGTCTCTAGGAGCTTGCTGCACCTTTGCAGATCAGAGTAGCCTTTCATAACCCCTATTAATAGTCCTCAAAGCACCCTTGTGGTTGATTTTTTTGTATATGGGTTTGAATAACTAAAATGATATTAAGAAGTAAAAAAAAAAACAATATACACAGCCTTTAAATTTTTATCTTTCATGCCAAATTATTATTTTCTGCAGGAATCCATTTTCTTTTATCGGCTAGTTCTTTTTTCAAAAGCGAATGCGTTTTTCATTACCCGCTACATGAAGCAATGGCAGATGTCACCTTCCCCTAAAAGTATCATTCCACTTCAGGAAGATGGCAGAATGGTAGATCCCACACTAATAAACTTGCATATAAAAGGCAAATATATTAAATTAATGACCACAGTGGCCCTTTAAAAGCTCCACAATCTAGACAACACATAAAGCTACTTGAATGGCCTAGTATTTTGTGATCTGAAGCATTTAATAAGATCTCCAGCTGGAGTTTTTACTAAATCCAAACCAGTAAGCCTTTCCAATACTATTTAGGAATTTCTGTGCTCTATATAACAATTATGTAGCGTACACAATGTAACAGTCTAATGATGGAACCAAGGTTCCCCATCCATGCAAACACCAGACAGTCAGACCTTGGTCACTGCAACCTGTTCAGCAATCGCCCAGATAACTGTTTGTTCTTCCCATGCCAAGCCAGTCCTAAAATGCCAAGGTATGTAGATTGCTCAAATGTAATAATTTTACATTTGGAAAGGATGACTTGTTCTTGGGTGTGCCTTTTATTGTGGTTATGAATTGAAAACCTGTGATAATCTGTGAGAACAGAAAAAATCCTGCCATGCTTTAATATGGGAGCTCAGGGAATCGATAGTTAAAAAGCTATTGTAGGCAGTAACATGGGCTTCTAGGGTTGGAACCGATCATGGATGGTTCCAGGTTTTTCAACCAAAAGGATAAAGTAGCAATAATCAAGTGAGCAACTCTTTTTAAAACTGTAAATCTAAATCTCAACTGAAACTAATAGGAAAATAATAGCTAGAAGAGGAAGATCCATCACACCAAATAATCAGTTTTAAAGTCTGTGCTACTAAGGAACCCAATAACTAATCTTTTTAAATCATTCTTGGCCTGAAAGATAGACAACTCTCTGCCCAGGATGGCCGTTTTGCACTCTTCACATGTGCCTAGCATAGCATGTGTCTCTGTACCCTGCTCTCTTCATCTGCTTTTTACCACCTCCCGATTTGAAGCTATCCCCAAGTAGCAGCCTAAACTATAACAGACTAGAAAATGGTATATTTACAGGCTATAACAGTCCTTGAGGGCTAAACCAAGCAAAATGTTCAAGAAATTCCTTTGTGAGTACAGGTAAGTAAATCAAATTATGACATCCTCCCCTACAGCTAAAGTAAAGTATAGAATATATTTCTTAAATTCATTCATCTTCAACATTTTCTGATGCACCTTTGGCCCATTACCAATTTATCTTGGAAAGATTATTATATTTTACAGAGTTTCCTCTTTTCATGCATGCTTTATACATTATCAAAATTATGTTATGTATGAAAAAATATTTAAGAAAACTTGTTTAAACTACATTGAAACTATCGGGAAGCATACAGAGCATACGTACATTTAATTGGTAAAAAAGTATATTACTGTATACGTATGTTTCGAATTTAGATCCCATCCTCATCATCAAGGTCTGCTGTGGCCCTTTGCAGTATCATACTGAAGAATAGCGTGAATAGGGTTGGTGCAAGGACACAGCCCTGCTCCACGCCATAACTTATTGGGAAGGACTCCGATATGTCGTTGCTGTGCCTGACTTGGCCAAGCTAGTTTTCATGTAGCTGGATGATCATGTTGAGGAAGTTGGGAGGACATCCTATATGTTCCAGGATTTGCCACAGACCCTTCCTGCTCACAGTGTCCCTTGTTCTGTTCTCTGTATTTTTCTTGGAGCTGCCTGATAACAAAAACCATGTTAGTGGTGCTCCTGTTGGCTTTAAAGCCACACTGACTCTTGAGGAGGAGTTCTTCTGTGATAGTGGGCACCAGTCTGTTGAGGAGTACTTTTGCAAGAATTTTCCCCGTGACAGAGAGCAGAGTTATCCCACGGTAATTGGAGCAGTCTGACTTTTCTTCTTGAGTAGGGTGACGATGATTGCATCACGAAGGTCCTGTGGTAGTTTGTCTTGCCGCCAGCAGCAAACAAAGAGCTCATGAAGCTTAGAGTGAAGTGCTGGGCCCGCATGTTTCCAGATCTCTGCTGGGATCCTATCAACTCCTACTGCCTTACCATTCTTTACCTGCTCAAAGGTTTTTACAGTCTCTTCAAGAGTAGGGATATCATTTGTAGTTGTAGAATGCAATCGAGCGCTGAAACTGAAACTATGCAGTTGGCACAGAATAGTGATGAGACCACGGTTCAAAATCAGCACTTCGTCTTTAAGAAGTGATTGACTTTCTGCAGTCTCTTCAAGAATAGGGATATAATTTGTAGTTGTGGAATGCAATGGAGCGATGAGACTGAAACTACGCAGTTGGCACAGAATAGTGTTGAGACCACGGTTCAGAATCAGCACTTCGTCTTTAAGAAGTGATTGACTTTCTGCACTGTGTAATGGGCTTTGGACCAGGTGCGAAGGCCTACACCACCTTCAAAGCTTCATAAAAGCTCCTGTAGTCGCTGACATAAGCGCAATGCTGAATTCTTTCTGCATGGTTAGTGCACCACTGGTTCTGGATCGCTCGAAGCTTACATTGAAAGTTTCTGCACATAAGACGGAAAGCTGCGTTCTTTTTAGGGGAAGACGGCTGAGCGAGATGCGCTTGATGAGAGGATCTCTTTTTCAACAGTAATTCATGGATTTCCTGATTGTTTTCGTCAAACCAGTCTTTGTTCTTCTTTGTGTAGAACCCTAGGGCCTCTTAAGAGGTCTGCAGAATTCGTGTTTTGTGGTGTTCCCTTGGAGCATTTGCCACCCTATAGTTTTGACTGGAGATTCACCTAGAAGTCGGCCGATCTGTAATTTTTTCCTTGGGGCTCCTTTCCTCCTTTTAGATTAGAGGATTAAGGCTTTAGGATTGAAGAGGATATGACATTTGCAGCACACAAGGCAAATGATCCATATTACATTCTGTGCTGGGCATCACTCTGGTGAGTAGGACGTCTCGAAAGTGACGCACCAGAATGTAGTCTACAGTATAAGATGCCAGTGCTTGGACCAAGGATGCATCCAGATTGTCTTCAGTGGAAAACATTGTTGGTGATGGTGAGTTTCTGCTCCATGCAGAACTCTAGCAGAATATGCCCAGCCTACCCATGCTATAAATATACTGCATTGTGGTTCAATAAATGGACTGTCAGGGAGTTGTAGCTGGAAGATAAGTAAGTCGAATTACTGGATGAGGCATCCATGGGGGCTGTGGCCCTCCAATTGGGGGGACCCTGATGGACGGGCAGGGATGAAGAGGACTGGTTACTGGACCCTTACCAACCAGTAGAAATGGACAAGAGTAATTACATTCAAGGGGTCTGGAGAGAGGTTGGACTATGTCAATATGGATGTACAAATGGCCTGGCCCAGTTAATTTTTGCGATGATTGGACAAATGAGGATGGTATCATAAATTATGGGTATATACCAGAAGCAGTGGAGTCTGAGTCTCAGACAGCAATAGCAGGCCAGGTGGAGGGCCTGGGAAGTAGCTAGTAATGGGACCACGTGGATAACTACTGTCCAGGGGCCAGCCATAAATCAAGGGTCAGCAGGAGAGAGTTGTAAGATCCTGCCAGTAGACCCAGTGACCAAGGATCCCAATGGAGGTTAGCACTATGCTCAGACTGAATAAGTGTAGTTAGTGTAAGGGAAAAAGAACTCATACACCAAGAAAAAATATAGTCCGTTGGTTATTTCTCATTATTAGAATTTATTAGAAAAGGAAATGTGAATTAGCAGCAAATACATCCTAAATGACTGCAACTAATTTACTCACCGGACTGCAACTGACAGAAAATCAGCAGACATAGCCTTTTATATTGTTTACATAACAAATGAAAAAAGAGCCAATTACATTTTATTTATATATAATATCCAATAATAATTTCATACATACTTGATGATATCTGTGCGTAGATCTTTTTTATATAATACACTTGTGCACAGTACATAACTTATTAAGCCTTGAGGATGACCGATTATTATGTATAAAAATCTGTGTACTGTCTGTAAATTAAATTGCTAAGTCATGGGTCAGATGTACTTAACTATTTGATACCTTATATCTTGCAATGGAAAATTACTGGTTCACAGCCTATATCCCAGTCAAATATTACACTTAACTGGAAAGAGTGCTAATTGTATATATAGCCTAAAAATGTAAGAATATTTGTATAATTTCTCCAACACTAGTAATTTGAACAGGATCAATTTCTAGGCTACACTAGAAAAAGGAAGGAAGATGTTCAGCTGGGCTTACTAGACTTGGGAACTGTCGGAGGGACCTGGATTAATGTGGATTGCTGTTGCCTTGTTGGCATGGGGTGGGTAATTGTGCCTTTGGTATGATTGTGACATAAATATGACTTATGTATGCAATGTTAAGTATGAGAATCCCAACAACTTGTCCACATGATCCTATTCCATCACAGCTGATCCCCCCCTCTCTACCACACTTATCCCAGCTCTCACACATCTATTCAACCTTTCCTTAGACAAGTTTCCATCACCTTTGAAACAAGCCACAATTACACCCATTCTTAAGAAACCCACATCTGATCCAGCTTCTCCATCTAATTACCGCCCTATCTCTCTACTTTCCTTGGCTTCTAAACTACTTGAGCGTGTCGTCTACACTCGCCTTACACAATTCATTTCCTCCAACTCCCTCCTTGATCCCTTCCAGTCTGGCTTCCGGCCCCAACACTCTACAGAGACAGCTCTCACAAAAGTTACTAATGACCTGCTCAACGCCAAATCAAAGGGTCATTTCTCTATCCTAATTCTCCTGGATCTCTCTGCTGCCTTTGACACAGTTGATCATCCTCTTCTTATCCAAACTCTCCACTCTCTTGGCATCCGTGACACTGCTCTCTCTTGGTTCACATCTTATCTAGAAAATCGAACATTTAGTGTCTCCTTCTCTGGCACCTCTTCATCTCCTCGCCCTCTAACTGTTGGTGTACCCCAAGGCTCAGTCCTAGGCCCCCTCCTTTTCTCCATCTATACATCCTCCCTTGGTGCCCTTATACAATATTTTGGATTTCAGTATCATCTATATGCCGATGACACCCAAATCTACATCTCTGCACCTGAACTATCCCCCTCTCTGCTAGCTCATGTTGCCAATTGCCTCTCGAGCATATCCTCATGGATGTCTGCCCGTCAACTCAAACTCAACATGTCTAAGACAGAGCTCCTTATCTTTCCACCCTCTACTACAGCTTTCACTCCGCAAATATCTCTCACTGTTGACAATGCCATCATCACTCCCACCTCTCAGGCCCGCTGTCTTGGGGTCCTACTGGACCCTTCCCTCTCTATCATTCCCCACATCCAATCACTCACAAAATCTTGTCACTTTCACCTAAAAAACATATCCAAAATACGCCACTACCTCACACAAGACACAACTAAAATTCTTATTCACGCTCTCATCATATCTCGCCTTGATTACTGCAACACTCTTCTTGCTGGCCTTCCTATCACCCGTCTGTCTCCACTCCAATCCATTTTAAATGCATCCGCTAGACCCATCTACCATACTAAACGATCAGTGTCTGCAGCACCTCTCTGTCAGGCACTCCACTGGCTTCCCATAGCGTCTAGAATACAATTCAAAATCATGACCCTAACATATAAAGCCCTCCACAATAGTGCACCCTCCTACATCTCTGCTCTCATCCCAAAATACACTCCCACCCGCCCTCTTCGCTTTGCTATGACCTTCTTCTCTTCTCCTCTCTCATCACCTCCTCTCACTCCCGTCTTCAAGACTTTTCACGTGCTGCCCCTATTCTTTGGAACTCTTTACCTCACACCACCAGACTATCTTCCTGCCTCAGATCCTTCAAAATCTCTTTAAAAACACATCTATTCAAAAAAGCCTATCATCTTTAGCCTCTTCATTCACTATGCATCTCTCACTCTCCTGTACCTCACCCATACCCTTTAGAATGTAAATTTGCGAGTTTTAATCTTGTGAGGTGCTTTAGGGAAAGCACAGTGTATATCAGATTGAAAGCTCAATAACAGGGTCTTCCATTATTTTCATTGAGGGGTATTGTTTATACTTGTACCTAACCCCTGTATTGCGCTGCGGAATATGTTGGGGCGTTATAATAAAGCATAAAGGTTGTTGCTGTTGTCAGTTTAAAAAGGAATAATCAATGTGCGTGTTTTATTCTGAGGGAATAATATTTCTATACATTGGGAGCATTGCAATGGACTCTGCCTGAAATTCGGCCTCTAATCACTTGGGGTAGTATTGCTTTCCTGTGTTTCCTGTGATCTGGGGCATGCATCCTGATACCTGGGTGGAAAAGGCAGCTGAGAGCTGAGATTGGGTAAAACCCTGACAATCTTGGGGGTTCCTGTGAGCCGTATACAGGAAGGTTTTGGGTTCACATGGCTCCTGGGTTGTCATATTTTGGAAATGAAGGATCTTGCGTCAAAAATGTCTAAATTTAAAACACATTACCTTAATTTGAAATTTAGAAAGTTGAACCTTCTGAAAAATTAAACATGGGTCCCACATCAGATGCAACTTGTCCTCCCTCTTCCCAGAAACCTAAGCATGCATTTTTTGAGGCAATGCTTAAAAACTATGGGATAAAAATATGGGGCCATACTCAATTCCAAGCCAGCAACTCGATTGCAGACGGTCGAAAGTCTGCAGGTGTGTTGCGGTCTCCCGTTCGTCTCCGAATCCGGAGCTATTTAATTGCTCAAGGCCGCAAGTTACTGTCCCAAAGCCGAAGCCGTAAACCATGCACTGGGTTGTATCAGTTAATGGTGGGAACATGATCAATTAAGCAAGCCCATAACCGCCCATTTCGAATCAGCCAATAGAAAATTAGTCATTATTACAGCAGTAAAACATGGAAGTTACATGTCAATCAATTAGGTTCAGGGGTCCGATATTCAACCAGACTCGCAAACCCTCAAAATAAAGAATTATTAAAATTAATGCCAATACTGTTCTAGTCCATAAGAACTGATATGTATTAAATAATTGATACCCGAGATCGTTTTAACCCCGAAATGACACATAAAAATAAATTTAATTTCCTGCCGATTTGCAAGCTTGAGACTGTTGTGCAATTAATTCTAATGTCTATGATCACTTTCCCCGTTATTTACAGTGCAGTATTGAGTTTTTATTTGCCTTCACAGTACCACGAACAGGTGTTAACTCTTTAGCACACATAGGATTTTCTCCCTCATTGCCATTTACGGTTGTGAAAACATTTGCAGAATTGGGGAAATTGAGCAATTGAATAGCGATTTTAGCCTTGCAGCCTTGAAAGATCAAAAGCTTCTGGAGCCTGTAAGTTACGAGTTTAACCATCCCATTTTTTTTCTGTGTAATAATGCTCTTACTCAGTTTTCATATATATATATATATATTTTATCACTGTACCGACAACATATACCGTATTTATCGGCGTTGAGGATTTGAGGTTGAGGATTTTGCTTCAAAGTTCTTTATTTGAAATTTATTTTTTCCCCCCGAAATTTCCTTCTTAAAATGAGGTGCGTGTTATACGCCGGTGCGTGTTATACGCCGATAAATACGGTAATCATTAAACTAAATATTGACTATAGAAAAGTAAAATAGTGTTAGATAATGATGCCAATACACATTTGAGACAGACAAAATATATTTTACTTTCTCATTATGATAGCGATCATAACAGAATCTGGATTAGATAGATTGTTAGATTGTACCCCAAGCTATTGTCCTAAATTAGAAGCAACTGCAAACAGCATAATGACTTCCAAGAACTTCAAATTTATGAGTCAAAAATAGATTTCTAGAAAAATAATTTAACAGAACTATGATAACTACAGCTCTAAACAGAAATCTGTAAGCACAAAAACAGATAATAGAAAACATATGCGTCTCTAGTAAAGCATACAATTAAGTTTATCAAGTATTAAAAATATTGGCACTTTAAAAAGTTAGTTAAGTATTTGGAAAACGCTATATGTAACTCACAAGAAAAATATGTTAAAATGAACCAACAATAAAAGAGCTTAGATCACCAAATCTACTGCAGACACCAAAACAGGCAATTACTCTCTTTATCCCTGAATCAAATGGAAATGTTGATTGGTTACATATACCATGTTCCTTCACATTGTTAAGATCAAACAAAGAAACTCATAACCATAAGCAGATATTTCCATTGGATATCATTATAATTGCAATTCATACAAATTGTAGTCTCCTTATGGCAAAATATATTCCACCTTTACATTGTTTGCGAGTTTTTAATCTTGTAAGGTGCTTTGTGAAAAAAGCTTTATTAAATTCAGGGACCGTTAGTCCAACGTGAAGCTCATAACGGCTGCGGGCATGAAATTTAGTTATGTTGCTATTAGATTAGAAAGGGCTGCGAGCTATGGGCTGGAGACGCACATCATAGCTAATTATTATTCGTAGGAGCGTTGGATTTTTGGTATCAATTAGTGTAGATTGTAGTTACGGGTTTAGATGGAGACAAATGAAGAAGTGATCCTCAGCATTACGTCACTGAAAAAGGGGAGGTTATTTTTCAAAGTCCTACAGGCTAAAATCCCAGTTTGCGATTGGACCCACATTCAACATGTAATGCAATATTGATAAAGCCGTAAATATGATATTCTATTACATGCGAGTTCCAGTATATGTATTAACACATTGATTGCAGGGATCAATATAACACGAAATATGAACATTAAATAAAGTATTTTTTTGGGCCGATTTGTGGGCTTGAGCATGTTGTGCTATTAATTCTAAGACCTAACATCACTTTCACTTTTAATAAATGTACAGTAGTGTGTTTTTATTTGCATTACAAGTGCTACGTATTGGACTTTACCCCCCTTGCGGGTTTTCTCGAGCACTCGTAATGCTTTGTGCACCATTTGCGTGTTATGGGCTAGCTCGCGGGTGACTTTGTTGCAATTTAATCGCTGAATTGAACACCTCCGTTGTGTATTTCTCCCCTCCTCCCCTGTGTCTTACTCCCCACCTCCCTCCCGTGTCTTTCTCCCCTACTGCTCCCCAGCGCGCAATGCGCGTGTGATAGGAATAGAAATACTTAAGTAACAAAGGGCCCTTTTAAATTTAAAGCCCACAGTGGCTTGAAATCTGGCGGCGTTACAGAGCAATTAAATTAGCCAAGCCCGCAACATACGTGTCCGACATCCAAATCCGTAAACCATACTGCGACACATTGCATTTGCTTTCGTGAACATGATCAATTAGTCAAACCCATGGTTATGGGTTTAGACGGAGCCAATAGTAAAAGGGATTGTCATCATTACATCACTAAACAAAGCAGGTTATATTTCAATCACTTACGGGTTTGAAGTAACAGTTGCGATCGGGCCCGCATTGAAGAAATTATGCAATATGAAAAAATCTATATATATGATATTCTAGTCCATGCGAGTTCTATTATACGTATTAACACATTGATTGCCGGGATCGATATAACACGGAAATGAAACATAAAATAAATAATTTTGTATCGCCGCTTTGCAGGCTTGACAATATTGTGCTATTAATATTAATACCTTACATCACTTTCCCTTTAATTTAATATACAGTATTGTGTTTATATTTGCTTTTACAGTGATACGGACAGGACTTTAACCCCCTTGCAGGTCCTCTCTAGTACCCGTAGGATTTTTGGCTCCATTTGCAGTTTACGGGTTTGAACGCCAGTGAGTCGCTGGGGAATCGTTGCAATTTAATAGAGATTTGCGATAGTAACATTTTTGGGCTTGACAGATCAAAGGCTTAGCTGTGACGAGTTCAGATTTTGACGGCCCGTAGGATTTTTCCGCCTGTAACCCAAAATCTCTAAACTTAATGGGGCCCAAAGTCTCCTAAAATAAAAAAAAATAAAAAAAACACAAACCACATCATATCTTCCAAAGCAAAACCCAATTTTCCTTGATCTGACTGCACTACATACTTACAATACAGGCATTTAATTGTATTTCAGAATCTAGCAGCCCTTGAGATCCCAATTATTTGGAGCAGCGGCAGACTAATTATTTATACTAATGGCTACCATGGTTGGTGATAATATTTTAAGTGTCTAATTTAAGATTAGAGTGAATTAAGGCACTTTATTCAAAGGTCAGTAGCAATAGACATTGCCTGGGGCTAAGAGGAAAAACACAAAAGAAACTAAAATGGGACAAAATATAGAGTGGATAAGGTCATGTGAGTCACGCCAAACACATATTTTTCAGGAAGCCAAATTGATGTTGCATTGTTAAGTATTGATGAGTGCTGAGAAACAAGTGTTGTTACTGACCTAGAACACCTTTCTATGAAACATAACTCATTACTTATTTTGTTGAAAGGTATTCTATTTAGGAAAAGTAGCTGTTTTTGTTAGATTACACAAGCAGCGAGGCTAAATTACTATTGTGATGTAAATTAAATATTTTATAATATTATTAGCATAAATTACCATTAACAGAAAAAGGTTCATGAATTACTCAATAGTGAACAAATTAAATGTGATATACCTATGCATATAACTTCCTAGTAGGAAATATTATATAAACTATCCTTAAAGGTATACATAAGTTTCCTGGGTTTCAAATGTTTCCTAAAAAACAGCCAATGATTAGTAGAAAAATATGTATTATATTAAAAAGTTGAATGTACTTACATATTTATATGCTGGGTATTGCTTTCTGTAATTACACACCAATAGGACACTTACATAACAGTGGGTACAGGTCTGGGTACAGCTTTTGACTTTCAGAGGAAGTGCTGCAGTCACATGGTTGCTGAGGTAACAGCTTATTTATCTCTGCCTGTCTCATTGTGGGAAATTTAAACAACAGCAACAGTTGACGCAGGAGAACAGAGAACTGCAGGTGTGGGATGTGCTGTACAGATTGGCACATATTAGAAAAGTACTATTTATTTTCATATGACTGACTACATATCCCAGGCTGCTTTGTTTCAGCCTCTGCTTCCAGCTGATTGGCCAAAACGATTTTTCAAATGAATACTGATTTAGCCTGGGTTTGGAGAGGGTGTATTTGCAACTGTCATAAATTACAAGAAATATTGCTAACTTCAGTGTAAGTGTTTAAATGATTATTTTGGTATTTTTTCTTGCAAAAAAATGCTTGCATACACTACTTATTCTCCTCTATCAGATGCACTCATAATCCAGGAAACATATGCATGCTATAAAACCAAATGACTCCTATATAGCAAGCTGAAGCACCAAACATTTGTCCAATTATCAATCTATGGTGGCACATATAAAATGATAGTGAAAGAGCAGACCTATGACTGACAATCAAAGGGTCATCCTATGTGGAAGGCTCACTGGTTCATGCTCCAAAGCTGGATAATAGAATCTATAATAGATAGAATTTAAAAGAAATGGGCATTGGAGACTAATAATCTAGAAAGGGCCAAAAATCATAATAAAGGGACAAAATTACAGCAAAGTTTCATAGTCACAACTCACATCCAAATTTGTTAGATGTGAATACCTCTGTATTCAATAACAATTATTTTAAGGAGAAAGAGGATTAATAGATAACTAGTTATACGGCGCAGATGTAGTAATCATAGAATCCTGTATTAAGTTTATTATAAAAACATAGAAACTAAGCAGGAAAGCGACTTCTATATGTTTCAATTTCATCACAGGCTGTGTCAAACTAAGTCTAATTAGACCTCCAAGCACAGATGCCCATTAGGGAACCTCATAAAGACAGACAATAATATATACTCTTAACTTCTACATAGACAGCCTTTTCCTTTTTATTTATTATTTTTTTCATTTATTATTAGCGGTGGGATTTTGTAGAAATAATGATAATTAAGGATGGTTTATATAGTAATTCCTACGTGGAAGCTATATGTGTAAAAATTGGTGTTAAGCAACAGGAAATACATCTGTTATTTAATTCTATCAATATGGCTATGCAGAAAAACATTTGTTTGCAAATTATTAAATATTGTTAATCACAAATTATATTGATCCTTGGTTGCCATTGGCTTTGAAGGATTTTGGGATTGCTCATTTAGAACATTTGTAATGTTAAAGGGCTATTGTACTTTAGTAAAAAGTAAGTGAAGAAAAAAATGACAATCAGCCCTATTAAATTTGAAGCCAGTAACCCCAACGTGAAGCTTGCAATGGCTGCGAGGTTGAAATTTGGCAGAGTTACTGTGCTATTAAATTAGAACGGTCTGCGAGCTACGTGCTAAAGACGCAAACCCCTAAACCATTTATCGGCCTTCGGATTTGCGGGCTTGAATGTAATCAGTCAAACCCGTAGATACGGGTTCAGATGAAGCCAGTGGAAACAGAGACGGTCACAATTGCGTCACAGAAAAATGGAGGTTGGATTTCAAAGTCTTACGGGGTTCAATTAAGATTTACGATCGGACCCACATTCCAGTTATAATGCAATATTAATAAAGCCGTTACAATATACCGTATTTAATCGGCGTATAACACGCACTTTTTCTCCCTGAAAATAGGGGGCAAATGATGTGTGTGTGTTATACGCCGATGTGCGTGTTATACGCTGTGTCTCTTTCCCTCCCCCCTGCTAATGACGTGGCGCGCATGTGACGTCACATGCGCGCCGTTTAAGAAGGAGCGGAGGCCGGAGCAGAAGCAGGTAAGTGAGGGGAAAGGGAGAGGGGGAGGTACTTAAGGGGGTTTAGGTTGAGGAGGGGGGTTGAGGATGAGGAGGGGGGTTGAGGATGGGGGGGTTTGAGGATGAGGAGGGAGGTTGAGGATCCACTGCTGAATAAAAAGAAAACAAAAGTGCCAGAACATGTCAATTGAGGTACCAGGCCAGCCAGTTATTGTCTTGGATGTAATATGGAAACCTTCCTTTATTTTGCTAAAATTAAGATTGTATCTAAAATGTCAAGATTACATGGCTGCTAATGTTTATTTCTTACATACTTCACAAACTACAGTGGCCCTCTCATCAATAGTTACCAAAAACACTTTTAAAATATAAAAGCCACATGGTTATTTTGATTATAACTAGACTGCAAGGAGAAAGTAATTTGTAAAGGTTGATTACACAATAAAATCAAGAAAGATAAAGAAGTATTGCATGAACTATATGTAACACAACTCTAGTGTTAAGCTTGTACACCATAGACATTACCCACAGACCACATTATGCAGCGTATTTATCAAAACTAAACTAGTTACCAACCAATGACTTGAGTAGTGGCTAATTAATTCAAATGAGCCACTTTTTTACCTGCTATTTTTGGGCAAGACTGTATGATCACACATAATCACATAACCCTTAACAACACCACCCAAGACAATCACTTCCACTCCTTCTTATATTGAGGAATAATAATTGCTAATAAATCAAAAATACAAATACTGAAACTGTGTGTTTTCAGTATTTGTAAGGTAATTTCTTTGAAAAACTTCATCAAGCTATGAATGGATATCCCCAGGATTGTTGTTCATCTTATACCTATGATGCTGAACAGAATGTTCTGCTAGAAATGTTGTTTTAGCAGCTAAAACAGGGATTGAAAGTTATGTATTGGTTTTTTTCTTATTTTTTTCTTTTACCCTTTGGCAATGAGAGATCTAAGAATCTTGTTTTTCAAGTTTTTGTGTGTGCGAGTTGCAGATCTGCTTCTAGTTCAGACTTGGCAGATACTGTTTAAAATAAAACAGAAGAAAGTATATGAGTTAAACAGAAAGTGTCTTGAATGCCCACTGATGTTTTTAGGGTTTTTATGCTCCCCATACAAGCCTTTTTCTCCTCTTTTCCCCCTTTTACTCTTATCCTTGCATCTCAAGTGCTTTTCTTTTACTTCCTCTTTTGCTTTTCTTTTATGCATAGGCTGAGTGGTCTTGCCTGATTCCGCAATACCCCATAACATTTTCCTCCCAAGGACTGAGCACAGTTTGCTGATGTATAAATACTTCTGTACTAATGCCTATAACTTCCAGCATTCTCATCTAAGCATTATACATTAGAATAAACATGATCAGGTTTAGTTCATCGCCCCTTACAATTCATTTAAGTTGTAAGGCATCCTTTGCTTGGCCCATAAGAGAGCAATTTGTGGATCTAGAACAAAATTTCCACAATACTACGGATCAATTAAGTGGATCACATGGGGCACAACACCTTGCAATTAAGCAAAATGGACATTAATTCACTTCCATTAATAATTTTTGATTACAACATAGATTCAATAAAGTTATATGGAATGTCCCTGTTTTTAACTTTTTCTAATCTAACACACGCTGCTTATATCAGAATCACACATTACATGGAGTCATTCTGGAAAACATACAGATTTATTTTATTTAAAAAAAATGGTTTCCACACCCCCGGAGGTCACTATACAGGCACCGCATACTAACCAATAGAAAAACTGCATCCAAGTATGTTTTAAACCCTATACAAACCTTCCAGCCAATAGCAGCACAGTGCAGAGATACAGCAGAGGAGCTGCTTTCTTACACAATACTTCAAATTCCATGATGCCTTGCTGCAGAGACTGAATCCCCATAACCCATAGCCACAACTAATTATGAGTTTTATGCTAATTTAGCTTGGATTTTTATGGGAAATCGTTCTCAAAATCAACTGCCAGAAAATTTAAACTTTAGGGTAAGTTTATTAAGGTTTATTTTGGGATTTTTTCATGCACAAAAATGTTTTTATACACTACGGATTCTCCTCTCTCAGATGCATTCATAATAAATGAAGCTTCCATATACCTTTAACAATACAATCATTTTTAGATTTGGCAGCCAATTGTGCCAATCAAAGTAAGGGTATTTACCTATGCCCTTCTTATGTCTCAAGTTTGTATAATGAATGTATTAAAGCATCACGGATTTATTTCTAAGGCACTTACAAAGTTACATCAAAAGGAGACATCATATTATTTAGCACATGGTTACAGGAAGCAGAACAGGCACAACTGGTAGAGTATTAAATTAGTAATTATCTTGTGTCTGGAGCAAGAGGCCAGAAGACATATTAAGGCAGTGAGAGTATTGAGTCATACGATCAAATCAGAAAGTAAGAGAGGAGATAAGTATTTGAAGGCACAAAGACTGTAATCCAGCATAATATAAAGTGGAATAATATTCTAATTAAGGTTTGTGTGTGCTCAGGTGGGGTGGGGAGAGAGGATAAAAAAGGAAATGCAACTCCGAGTATAGGACTGGAATAGAAATTAGACATTAGAGAGGGGGCATTGTGGGACATGTGAGGAAAGTAATTAGGTGAAGTAATTAAAACCAGATTCATGCAGGGAAAATCATGTAAAACAATAAAGGAATATTTTATAAAAGATAAAAATAAATATTTAATTCACATATTCAACTGGGTCATTTTACAGAAAATATGGGGTCACATTATATGACAATTACCTCAAGAAGGAGATATTGAAACAGTATTGTAAAGATAAAGGTCATTTAAAAAAAAAAAAAGAGTGTACATTTTTATTTATTAATTTATTTATTAAAGAAGAGAAACATGGTGGTATATTTCCATATTTCAACATTTGTTACTGGAACTCTTAATTTTGTCAAAGTATAATTGGATCATAAAATATTTAAATAAAGGTTAAGTTATGCTTATAAACTATGGGCCCTATTAAATTCTCCCTCGTAGTTCTCTCGGTGCTCGCAAAAGGCAGTTTTCCTGCTGTTTGCGAGAACCGAATCTCTCGCAGCCTGCTTTACGATATGACTGCGAGAAAATGGCCGAGAATAGGCTCCGAGAGAGCTACGTAGCCTTAAATCTATGCACGAGTCTCGCATATCGTAAGAATCCCTACGTGGACAAAAAGTCCACGCAAGGGATCCGAAAGCCTCTACGTGCTGCCTCGGAACAGCCCGAGACAGCAGCGTGAGGCTCCCCCCTGCACCCTATACACATCCCCATGCTGCAGGGGTCTCTATCAGGACCCCTGCAGCACCCCCACATTAACCCCTTGCAGCGGGGGTCCCCGATCTGCATAGATCAGGCCCCCCGCTGCATTTAAAACTTTTAAATTCCCCGCCGCGGCTCCTTAAAGGGACCGCGGCACACTATTAGCCAATCCCGGCCGCGGCACTTAAAATTAACCCCCCTCTATGCTGGGGGTCCCCATCGGGACCCCCGAAGTGTCCCCACATAAACCCATTGCAGGGGGGGTCCCCGATCTGCATAGATCAGGCCCCCCGCTGCATTTAAAACTTTTAAATTCCCCGCCGCGGCTCCTTAAAGGGACCGCGGCACACTATTAGCCAATCCCGGCCGCGGCACTTAAAATTAACCCCCCTCTATGCTGGGGGTCCCCATCGGGACCCCCGAAGTGTCCCCACATAAACCCATTGCAGGGGGGGTCCCCGATCTGCATAGATCAGGCCCCCCGCTGCATTTAAAACTTTTAAATTCCCCGCCGCGGCTCCTTAAAGGGACCGCGGCACACTATTAGCCAATCCCGGCCGCGGCACTTAAAATTAACCCCCCTCTATGCTGGGGGTCCCCATCGGGACCCCCGAAGTGTCCCCATATAAACCCCCTGCAGCGGGGGGCCCCGATCGGCACCGATCGTGACCCTGCTGCAATTCAATTTTAAATTTCCCGCCTCGCGGGTCCTCAAAGGACCGTAAAGGTCCTGAAAGGACTCGCACTAAAAATAATAACCCCAGGCAACTATAATTACCCCATTAACTCATGATGGTCAATCCAGACCACCATAAGGCCTAAATTAACCCATTAACTCATGGTGGTCAATCCAGACCACCATAAGACCTAAATTAACCCATTAACTCATGATGGTCAATCCAGACCACCATAAGGCCTAAATTAACCCATTAACTCATGATGGTCAATCCAGACCACCATAAGGCCTAAATTAACCCATTAACTCATGGTGGTCAATCCAGACCACCATAAGACCTAAATTAACCCATTAACTCATGATGGTCAATCCAGACCACCATAAGGCCTAAATTAACCCATTAACTCATGGTGGTCAATCCAGACCACCATAAGACCTAAATTAACCCATTAACTCATGATGGTCAATCCAGACCACCATAAGGCCTAAATTAACCCATTAACTCATGGTGGTCAATCCAGACCACCATAAGACCTAAATTAACCCATTAACTCATGATGGTCAATCCAGACCACCATAAGGCCTAAATTAACCCATTAACTCATGGTGGTCAATCCAGACCACCATAAGACCTAAATTAACCCATTAACTCATGATGGTCAATCCAGACCACCATAAGGCCTAAATTAACCCATTAACTCATGGTGGTCAATCCAGACCACCATAAGGCCTAAATTAACCCATTAACTCATGATGGTCAATACAGACCAGCATAAGGCTCTATTTAACCCCATCAGTCCCATAAGGGTATATTATTACCATTATGGGCCTGTTACAACCCAACAGTAACCACATAAGTGCCATGATGGTCCTCAAGGACCATCATGACACTAACTACAAACACTACACTATAACCCCCAATAAACCATTTAATCTAAACTAACCCCCCTCTACACTAATCTATTAACACTTACACTACCTACCTACACTACCTACCCCCTAATAAACCTCCCCAACACTCTAATTACAAAAAACAAAAAACCTACAGTACAAAAAACAAAAAAACCTACAGTACAGAAAACAAAAAAAAATTACACACCTGAAAAGGAAAGACAGATAAACACAATACAATAATACATATAATACATTACATACATTACATACAATACATGACATTACATATAATATATTAAATATAATATATTAAATATAATATATTACATATAATACATTACATACATTACATACAATACATGACATTACATATAATATATTAAATATAATATATTAAATATAATATATTACATATAATACATTACATACATTACATACAATACATGACATTACATATAATATATTAAATATAATATATTAAATATAATATATTACATATAATACATTACATACATTACATACAATACATGACATTACATATAATATATTAAATATAATATATTAAATATAATATATTACATATAATACATTACATACATTACATACAATACATGACATTACATATAATATATTAAATATAATATATTAAATATAATATATTACATATAATACATTACATATAGTCCTAATCAAATACCCCCTATCTATCTAACATACAATCTATTTAATTTAAAATAAATCCTAACTATATCAAATACATCCCCCTATCTATCTAATATACAAAAAATCCTAACTACATACACAGACCCTTATTCTAAAATTAAATAAAATAATTACAGTCCTAACTACATACACAGACCCTAATTCTAAGCTAAAATCAATAAATTAAGACCACTTACCTTTAAGATGTTGCTTCAGATCACTAACCTATGGGTCAAACAAAAAAAAAAATTAGTACAAAACATTAACATCAAATAAATAAACATTATATACATTCTACATATTCAACTCACCTTTACAGCATGTCCAGTCACTGTTAAGCTCTTCCGGCGCGGCCCTGTTAAAAAAAAAACACAATACATGAATACATGAATACAATATATAAACAATAAATAAAATACACAAATAAACATCTAAATATACATTTCACTTACCTACCCGCGATGTCCCCGGCCTTCTCTCCTTCAGCCCCGGCTGGGCCGCGGAACCATTCGCGCTCTAAAAAAAAAAAAGAAAAAAAAACTAACGGAGGTCTGCACTGGCAGACCTCCCCGACGCTACTGAACCTCCCGGAGTCGTTTCCGGGAGGAAATTGGCATTGGCGGCTTGTGATTGGCTGAAAAAGCTGTCTATCAATTTCAGCCAATCAAAAGTCGTCAATGTGTGAGCCAATCAGGATGGGATACACCCCAATATCCCACCCTGATTGGCTAAAACACTTGTCTATCTTTATGGGAACCAATCACAACGCTCAGATGCCTTCAGCCAATCACTATGGGATACACCCCCACGGAGTGATTGGTAGAAGACATCTGCGCATCCTGATTGGCTCCTACATTGACGACTTTTGATTGGCTGACAGCTTTTTCAGCCAATCACAAGCCGCCAATGCCAATTTCCTCCCGGAAACGACTCCGGGAGGTTCAGTAGCGTCGGGGAGGTCTGCCAGTGCAGACCTCCGTTAGTTTTTTTTCTTTTTTTTTTTTAGAGCGCGGATGGTTCCGCGGCCCAGCCGGGGCTGAAGGAGAGAAGGCCGGGGACATCGCGGGGAGGTAAGTTAAATGTATATTTAGATGTTTATTTGTGTATTTTATTTATTGTTTATATATTGTATTCATGTATTCATGTATTGTGTTTTTTTTTTTTAACAGGGCCGCGCCGGAAGAGCTTAACAGTGACTGGACATGCTGTAAAGGTGAGTTGAATATGTAGAATGTATATAATGTTTATTTATTTGATGTTAATGTTTTGTACTAATTTTTTTTTTTGTTTGACCCATAGGTTAGTGATCTGAAGCAACATCTTAAAGGTAAGTGGTCTTAATTTATTGATTTTAGCTTAGAATTAGGGTCTGTGTATGTAGTTAGGACTGTAATTATTTTATTTAATTTTAGAATAAGGGTCTGTGTATGTAGTTAGGATTTTTTGTATATTAGATAGATAGGGGGATGTATTTGATATAGTTAGGATTTATTTTAAATTAAATAGATTGTATGTTAGATAGATAGGGGGTATTTGATTAGGACTATATGTAATGTATTATATGTAATATATTATATTTAATATATTATATTTAATATATTATATGTAATGTCATGTATTGTATGTAATGTATGTAATGTATTATATGTAATATATTATATTTAATATATTATATTTAATATATTATATGTAATGTCATGTATTGTATGTAATGTATGTAATGTATTATATGTAATATATTATATTTAATATATTATATTTAATATATTATATGTAATGTCATGTATTGTATGTAATGTATGTAATGTATTATATGTAATATATTATATTTAATATATTATATTTAATATATTATATGTAATGTCATGTATTGTATGTAATGTATGTAATGTATTATATGTATTATTGTATTGTGTTTATCTGTCTTTCCTTTTCAGGTGTGTAATTTTTTTTTGTTTTCTGTACTGTAGGTTTTTTTGTTTTTTGTACTGTAGGTTTTTTTGTTTTTTGTACTGTAGGTTTTTTGTTTTTTGTAATTAGAGTGTTGGGGAGGTTTATTAGGGGGTAGGTAGTGTAGGTAGGTAGTGTAAGTGTTAATAGATTAGTGTAGAGGGGGGTTAGTTTAGATTAAATGGTTTATTGGGGGTTATAGTGTAGTGTTTGTAGTTAGTGTCATGATGGTCCTTGAGGACCATCATGGCACTTATGTGGTTAATGTTGGGTTGTAACAGGCCCATAATGGTAATAATATACCCTTATGGGACTGATGGGGTTAAATAGAGCCTTATGCTGGTCTGTATTGACCATCATGAGTTAATGGGTTAATTTAGGCCTTATGCTGGTCTGTATTGACCATCATGAGTTAATGGGTTAATTTAGGTCTTATGGTGGTCTGGATTGACCATCATGAGTTAATGGGTTAATTTAGGTCTTATGGTGGTCTGGATTGACCATCATGAGTTAATGGGTTAATTTAGGTCTTATGGTGGTCTGGATTGACCACCATGAGTTAATGGGTTAATTTAGGCCTTATGGTGGTCTGGATTGACCATCATGAGTTAATGGGTTAATTTAGGTCTTATGGTGGTCTGGATTGACCACCATGAGTTAATGGGTTAATTTAGGCCTTATGGTGGTCTGGATTGACCATCATGAGTTAATGGGTTAATTTAGGTCTTATGGTGGTCTGGATTGACCACCATGAGTTAATGGGTTAATTTAGGCCTTATGGTGGTCTGGATTGACCATCATGACTTAATGGGTTAATTTAGGTCTTATGGTGGTCTGGATTGACCACCATGAGTTAATGGGTTAATTTAGGCCTTATGGTGGTCTGGATTGACCATCATGAGTTAATGGGGTAATTATAGTTGCCTGGGGTTATTATTTTTAGTGCGAGTCCTTTCAGGACCTTTACGGTCCTTTGAGGACCCGCGAGGCGGGAAATTTAAAATTGAATTGCAGCAGGGTCACGATCGGTGCCGATCGGGGCCCCCCGCTGCAGGGGGTTTATATGGGGACACTTCGGGGGTCCCGATGGGGACCCCCAGCATAGAGGGGGGTTAATTTTAAGTGCCGCGGCCGGGATTGGCTAATAGTGTGCCGCGGTCCCTTTAAGGAGCCGCGGCGGGGAATTTAAAAGTTTTAAATGCAGCGGGGGGCCTGATCTATGCAGATCGGGGACCCCCCCTGCAATGGGTTTATGTGGGGACACTTCGGGGGTCCCGATGGGGACCCCCAGCATAGAGGGGGGTTAATTTTAAGTGCCGCGGCCGGGATTGGCTAATAGTGTGCCGCGGTCCCTTTAAGGAGCCGCGGCGGGGAATTTAAAAGTTTTAAATGCAGCGGGGGGCCTGATCTATGCAGATCGGGGACCCCCCCTGCAATGGGTTTATGTGGGGACACTTCGGGGGTCCCGATGGGGACCCCCAGCATAGAGGGGGGTTAATTTTAAGTGCCGCGGCCGGGATTGGCTAATAGTGTGCCGCGGCCCCTTTAAGGAGCCGCGGCGGGGAATTTAAAAGTTTTAAATGCAGCGGGGGCCTGATCAGTGCCGATCGGGGACCCCCGCTGCAAGGGGTTAATGTGTGGGGGCTGCGGGGGTTCCTATGGACCCCTGCAGCAAGGTGTTCATGTGAGGACACTTCGGGGGTCCCGACAGGGACCCCCGCATTGAGGGGGGGTTCATTTTAGGTGCCTGGGGGGGGTTTGGAGTACCCCCCACGGCAATGCTTATGTGGGGGACTGCCGCGGAGGTCCCTTTTAGGACCCCCGCAGCACTTGATGAGGAGTGGGAGCCTGCGATATCATCTCGCAGGCTGTCACTCCTCATGTACATTTACGCAGTGTAGATACGTACGGCCCTGCTGCGTAGCTCACACGTTGCTCGCAGCAGGGCTAATTTAATAGCATTGTAAGTTAGAGAAACTTTGCAGTACGTAGGGCTTAAGTAGAAGCCTCTTATTTACGAGGCTGGAATTTAATAGGGCCCTATGTCCATATTCTGTTACAAGGCCATGTCTTCAGAACAGTTCAAATTTTATTTGTATTTAGTTTCTAAAAGATAACCAACATTAACAAAATGTATACTCTCACGTGTAATAATGTAACTGTGACTTATAAAGAACAAATTAATAAATAAATAACAAAAAAACTCTTACAAAATTTTTACATAACCAGTGTTAAATAGATTCACATTTCTGCTAGTATGGACCATCTCCACATTCACACACATTCAAACATATTTTAAAATATGAGTCACCGTATCCAGTTTTCACCAACTCATAAATTGTGAAATATTCTTCAAAAGGCTCCCCCACCAAAACAATGGTACAGGACATTAACATGACGCTTCAATGGGTCCACAATGAAGTAGGCAAATGTTTGTTCGTGAGGCTTCGTTGATGGATAGCACATCCCATTTTTATCCTGTAATGACATAAAAAACACTTTCTTTTCAACACATTTTTGGGAGTGTACTATAAAACTAACAATAATAAGGAAAGAAAAACTGTAAAACGAAAAAAAAAAAACACTAAATAAAAATGAATGAAATAAAAAAAATAATAATAAAAAAATAAATAAAATAAAAATAAAATAAAAAACAATATATATATATATATATATATATATATATATATATATATATATATAAATTCCAAAATTAATAAAATTAGCTTTCAGTATTTGAGGAGCCTAATATTTAGTGACTAATTGAATACTATATATATATAGTAAATAGTACATTTGTGTTCGCATTTGAATGTCTAAAAAAAGTAAAAAAACTTATGTTCTGCTCAAAATTCAGAGAAATACAGTTATTGCACTGCATTCTGGGAACCAGGGCAGGGACATGCAAATGTGCCCACAAAGGCTTCACTGTTTAATCCAATACAATTTCAAACATGGATCCTTTTACGCATATGCCAGCTGAATTACACAGCTTTAAGCAAAACCCAGGATGGATTATACACAATCTAGGAAACCTACCCATATATAAATACAGTCTCTCACAGAAGTGAGTACAACCCTCACATTTATGTAAATATTTTATTATATAATTTTCATATGACACTCTCCTTCGATGTAAAGTAGTAAGTGTACAGCCTGTAAAACAGTGTAAATTTGCTGTCCCCTCAAAATAATTAAACACACAGCTATTAATGTCTAAACCGTTGGCAACAAAAGTCAATACACCCCTAAGTGGAAATGTCCAAATTGGGCCCAAAGTGTCAATATTTTGTGTGGCCCCATTATTTTCCAGCACTGCCTTAAGCCTCATGAGCATGGAGTTCACCAGAACTTCACAGGTTGCCACTGGAGTCCTCTTGAATGCTCAACAAAAGGCCCAAAAGTTGCGGGTTTGACAGGGGCTGCAATCTATATATATATTGAATCTATAAATACAATTGTCACATCTATTTAATGTGAAAAATTATAAATGAATAACAATAAAAGTTTTATTATTTTGCATCAGTTACGGCACTTGTTTTTACTCATCAAAATAATCCTGACATTCTCATTTTCTGTTGGTTCCTAGAGCCATTTCTCATCCGTAAAGCTTGGTTTGGGTACTTCCTAAAATGAAATAGCTTGCAAATAAGGCTTTGACATACAGAGGTGGCCTGTGTGCTGTAATGTGGGGGAGCTAAAAAGATTAACATAGAGATGTAACGTAGGGAAATAAGCTCCCGCAGCCGATTTATGGGTATACCGCAAATTACACCGGACGATTAGCATGGGGGCTATACCTTTTACATCAGGTAAAACTTATACAAAGTCAGAATTCTCTGATATACTTACATATGCTGTCACTTTAAAGACCGTAGATATAATATTTATATGTTTTGTCTCGGGATCCTTTTGAACACTGAAAAATAAAACAAAAATGTAGTAGTAAAATGTCAAACAAAATACAATTTAAAGAGTAGCATGGATCAAACAGCAGGACAGTGATTTACTGTTACGTGTTAACATTTTGTCCTTCAGATGTATCCAATATTATGCCACCTGTTATAAAACACTGCTATGTACAAAAGAAACCACATGCTTAGTTACGGGTTCCTAGTAACTTTCATGCAAAACAGTACTTAGAAGAAATGTCGGCTTCAACCAATAACTGTCTCACATAATGCGTTGATCACTTACACATGTAGTTTAGTGGAATATGTATGCTTGCCATATATATATATATATATATATATATGAATAGCTTTCGTATGTGTTTACTTTACATCCAAAACATTTAAAAAATATAAGATTAAATAAACTAAAAATACTATACATACTAGAGCAAGGTGCAATTTCTCGAGCTGTGGACCTACTGATGTATATTTCCATTCTCTCATTCTTCTATTTTGTTTTACCCACTCAAATACTGAAATGGCACCATATGTTACCATTGTAGTTCGGCAAAAACTTAACATATTTGTGAAGTATGTAACAAACTTATAACATTAGCATTTATGCAAGCTATGTTTCAATGTTTTTTTCTGTTTTCCTTCCTGTGGATTAATTATCAATTGACAATTTTAGCTATAACTGAAACCTGGCTCTCTCCATCTGACACTGCCTCCACTGCTGCACTATCATACGGTGGTTTGCATTTCAGTCACACACCTAGACCTGGGAATAAGCAAGGTGGGGGTGTGGGCATATTACTTTCCTCCCGTTGCTCATTCAATTGCATTCCCCCAGTTCCCTCTCTCCAGTTCTCTTCCTTCGAAGTTCACACTAACCGTCTCTTTTCACCCATCTCTCTGCGAGTGGCTGTCATCTATCGCCCGCCTGGTCCAGCCTCTCAATTTCTGGATCATTTTGCAGCCTGGCTCCCTCACTTTCTCTGCTCTAACATACCCTCACTCATTCTTGGTGATTTCAACATTGCCACTGACACTCCCACTTCTCCCACAGCCACAAAACTACTTGCACTTACCTCTTCCCTTGGCCTCTCACAGTGGATTGAATCCCCTACCCACCAGGATGGACACTCTCTGGACCTAATTTTCTCTAATCACTGCTCTATCTACAATCTTACAATCTTCCCACTCCCTCTTTCTGACCACCATCTCCTAACCTACAGCCTCATTGCCCCTTCCAATCCCTACCCTTTATCACGCCCAACTACCAGAACCCACAGAAACCTGCAGACACTTAACTCACAACACCTTTCCAATTTACTGCAACCCCTTCTCAGTCCTCTCACTACCCTCACTTGCCCTGATATTGCTACCACACAATACAATTTGACTCTAAATCCACCCTGGACTCTCTAGCCCCCATAACCACAGGCAGACGCCCCCACTCTCATCTACAACCATGGCACACTACACAAACACGCTACATCCAGAAGTGCTCCCGTAGCGCTGAACGACTATGGAGGAAATCTCGCTCCTCATCAGACTTCCTTCATTACAAGTTTTTCCTACGCTCCTATCACTATGCCCTCAATCTTGCCAAACAGAGCTACTTCTCATCATTAATATCAAATTTGGCCTCCAACCCCAAACATTTGTTCTCCACTTTTAACACTCTCCTCTGCCCTCCCCCACCTCCCGCCCCTTCCTCTCTTATAGCTGAAGATTTTGCTAGATACTTTAATAGTAAAATAGAAAATATTCATAATGAACTCTCCTCTCAACGCGGCCATATCACACCTTCTCCTCAAAAAACAAACAGCAGTCTGCCTTCACCCTTTCTCAAACCTATAGCCACTATAAACTCCTTTAACCCTGTAACTGAGGATGAAGTTGCTAACCTTCTATCAACCTCTCGTCTCACAACTTGTCCACGTGATCCTATTCCATCACAGCTGATCCCCCCCCTCTCTCTACCACACTTATCCCAGCTCTCACACATCTATTCAACCTTTCCATAGACACTGGCAAGTTTCCATCACCTTTGAAACAAGCCATAATTACACCCATTCTTAAGAAACCCACATCTGATACAGCTTCTCCATCTAATTACCGCCCTATCTCTCCACTTCCCTTGGCTTCTAAACTACTTGAGCGTGTCGTCTACACTCGCCTTACACAATTCATTTCCTCCAACTCCCTCCTTGATCCCTTCCAGTCTGGCTTCCGGCCCCAACACTCTACAGAGACAGCTCTCACAAAAGTTACTAATAACCTGCTCAACGCCAAATCAAAGGGTCATTTCTCTATCCTAATCCTAATTCTCCTGGATCTACTGCCTTTGACACAGTTGATCATCCTCTTCTTATCCAAATTCTCCACTCTCTTGACATCCGTGACACTGCTCTCTCTTGGTTCACATCTTATCTAGAAAATCGAACATTTAGTGTCTCCTTCTCTGGCACCTCTTCATCTCCTCGCCCTCTAACTGTCGGTGTACCCCAAGGCTCAGTCCTAGGCCCCCTCCTTTTCTCCATCTATACATCCTCCCTTGGGGCCCTTTTACAATCTTTTGGATTTCAGTATCATCTATATGCTGATGACACCCAAATCTACATCTCTGCACCTGAACTATCCCCCTCTCTGCTAGCTCATGTTGCCAATTGCCTCTCGAGCATATCCTCATGGATGTCTGCCCGTCAACTCAAACTCAACATGTCTAAGCTCCTTATCTTTCCACCCTCTACTACAGCTTTCACTCCGCAAATATCTGTCACTGTTGACAATGCCATCATCACTCCCACCTCTCAGGCCCGCTGTCTTGGGGTCCTACTGGACCCTTCCCTCTCTTTCATTCCCCACATCCAATCACTCACAAAATCTTGTCACTTTCACCTAAAAAACATATCCAAAATACGCCACTACCTCACGCAAGACACAACTAAAATTCTTATTCACGCTCTCATCATATCTCGCCTCGATTACTGCAACACTCTTCTTGCTGGCCTTCCTATCACCCGTCTGTCTCCACTCCAATCCATTTTGAATGCATCCGCTAGACTCATCTACCATACTAAACGATCAGTGTCTGCAGCACCTCTCTATCAGGCACTCCACTGGCTTCCCATAGCGTCTAGAATACAATTCAAAATCATGACCCTAACATATAAAGCCCTCCACAATAGTGCACCCTCCTACATCTCTGCTTTCATCCCAAAATACACTCCCACCCGCCCTCTTCGCTCTGCTAATGACCTTCTTCTCTTCTCCTCTCTCATCACCTCCTCTCACTCCCATCTTCAAGACTTTTCACGTGCTGCCCCTAATTCTTTGGAACTCTTTACCTCGCACCACCAGACTATCTTCCTGCCTCAGATCCTTCAAAATCTCTTTAAAAATACATCTATTCAAAAAAGCCTATCATCTTTAGCCTCTTCATTCACTATGCATCTCTCACTCTCCTGTACCTCACCCATACCCTTTAGAATGTAAGTTTGCGAGTTTTAATCTTGTGAGGTGCTTTAGGGAAAGCCCAGTGTATATCAGATTGAAAGCTCAATAACAGGGTCTTCCATTATTTTCATTGTGGGGTATTGTTTATACTTGTACCTAACCCCTGTATTGCGCTGAGGAATATGTTGGCGCGATATAAATAAAGGATAATAATAATATTAATAATAATTTGAGGGGAGGATTATGCAATGGGGACTTATAGGTCAGGACTTTGATATTGAAGGCCTACAGTTTAGGAACTGGGAGATTTAAGCAGAGGTTGACAATTTAATCAGGAAGGATGGGTCTAGCTTGTATTGAAGTGGAGGTAGTCGGCATATTGGTGGCCAATTAGGACACTGTTGCAGTCGGGTATAAATAAGAGATGGATTTTGGAGATGTTACACACCCAATTAAAACCAAATATGATAAATGGATTTGTAAGTATCGTATAACCTAAAGACAATGCACATGGGCAGGAGTGTGTGTAGGAGCTAAAATCATTTTAGGGGATACAGCTCATTGTATAACACATCATAAAACAGCTTCTCTAAAAACACATAAACACATGTGATCCCCTCTCCACCTAGTTCCTACCCCGCGCTCTTGTGATGCTATAGATGATGCTAACAAGTGACATTTCAGGTGCTGTGGTAGATGGGAAACAGTAATAACTCTCTTGGATAGAGGAAGCCATCACCAAGGGGAATTGAATTGGCAGCTTGTGACATTAATTAGTCGTAGATGTGATACATTTAGTTATCAATTAAAAAGAGAAGATTGCAAACATGAGAAGAAGGAGGAAGCAAGTTTTGTGCACTCTCCTGCCCTCCTCTCCAAATACTTCCCCCACTGACCTCTTCGCTCTGCTCATGACCTCTTCTCTCGTTACCTCATCTCACTTCCACCTTGTGGACCTTCTAGACCTGCACCTACTCTATTGCCTCAAAACCTTCAAAACTTGCAAAATATGTGTCTGTTTAAAGAAGCTTATCAGCTCATCAGCCTTAACATACACAATCTGCACTTTCTACCAAATTGCATGACACACAGCAACCTCCACTTGCCTTGATCGCTTCTATCTTGCATCTGTCACCCTCATGTCTCACTCCCCATCCTTACCTTCTAGATTGTAAGCTCTTCAAAGTATGCACCTCAGTTCTTGCAGAATGTGTCTGTTGCCGATTATCAGCCTCATTAAATTGGGGCTATGTTTTAAAACGTAGCCCGTAACTCCAAATTTACGTGTTACGGGTACTAAATTAGGCCTGTAACGTTGCTCGCAGCAACGTGTTAATACGCAGAACGGCCGAGAATAGGCTACATGCTGAGCAATGTTGAACTTTGCGCACAGAAATCCTTTGATCCGGCTAGCCCGTAACCGCTACTTGTTCAATTTAGCTATTAAATTGCAACGTGGTCACTCGCGAGCAAGTACGTAACACGCAAATGGAGCCCAAAGGTAAAGTCCAACACGTAGCACTTGTAATGCAAAGAACAACATTCTAATGTACTTTTATTATAAGGGAATGTGATGTTAGGTCTTAGAATGAATAGCACAACATTCTTAAGCCCGCACATCGGCCCCGAAAAATACTTTATTTCATGTTTATACTTTATGCTATATCGACCCGTGCAATCAATGTGTTACGACATATACTAAAACTCGCATGTAATAGAAAATATTCACGGCTTTATTAATATTGCATTATTTCTGGATTGTAGGTCCGATAACAAACTGTAATTGAAGCACGTAGGACTTCGAGATCTACCCTCCCCCTTTTCGGTGACATAATGCTAACAATCTCTTTTTCCATTGGCTCCATCTGAACCACGCAACTCAGAAGGCCGAGAACTGGTTTACGAAATAGCGTCTCTCGCTCGTAGCTTATTCTAATTTAATTTAATGTGCTACACGTTGGACTTACGAGGCTTGAATTTAATATGGCCTTATATTGTATCTGTCTTCGCGTTTGTTTTACCTTTGTAATTGTACCCATTCTACTTTATTTATAAAGCACCAGTCTAATTAAAAAGGAAAAATAAAGAGTAATAATAATCATATTTACAGTTCATGTTATTGGTCATCTGTCAAAAGATATCTAGATACATCAGTAAGGAAAAGTTTGAGCAGGTTAACTAAGTTCAGATTCAACAGCATGTTTTTAACATGCTTGTATGGAAATTAGGTATTAAAAAAATACTAATTACTGTGAGTTCTCAGTATGTTTAGGTTCAGGCTGAGGTCGGCTCCCTAAGAGTTGCATAATGATAATTAGGAGGATAAAGTAATGCAATAAAATTAAATTGTCACAAAACATTATTATAAAACTAGACAATTGCCTGTTAAAAATGAAGGTATAGTATTGTGTTCTGTCTCTTTGTGCAACCTGTGTCTCTCTCTCTGTGAGCCCTCTCACTCCACTCCTTCTATCTCCCTCTCTCTCTCTTCCTCTCTCTCTCTCTTTTCTGCTCTCATCCTTCTCTCTCCCTCCCTCTCCTTCTCTCTATCCCTCGCCTTCTCCCTTCCTCGCCTTCTCCCTCCCTCGCCTTCTCCCTCCCTCCCTCGTCTTCTCTCTCCCTCCCTCGCCTTCTCCCTCCCTCCCTCGCCTTCTCCCTCCCTCGCCTTCTCCCTCCCTCCCTTTCTCCCTCCCTCCCTCGCCTTCTCCCTCCCTCCCTCGCCTTCTCTCTCCCTCTCCTGTCTTCTCTCCCTCCTTCGCCTTCTCTCTCCCTCCCCTTCTCTCTCCCTCCGTCCCCTTCTCTCTCCCTCCGTCCCCTTCTCTCTCCCTCCGTCCCCTTCTCTCTCCCTCCGTCCCCTTCTCTCTCCCTTCTCTCTCCCTTTCTCGCCTTCTCTCTCCCTCCCTCCGACACACAATGCAAGGCTTGCAATGCACAGTGAGCATGTGCAATTCTCAAATCTCTTTCTCTCTCCCTCCGTCCCTCTCTCTCCCTCCCCTTCTCATTCTCCCTACCCCTCCTTCCTTCTCTCTCCTTCTCTCTCCCTTCCCTTTCTCCCTTCCTCCCTCCCTCTTCTTCGCCACGCAATGCAAGGCTTTGAAGCGCATTGGGAGCCTCGCAATGCACAGCCCGCAACTTGCGCTTTTGCAAGCGTTACATACACACTCGCACTACAACAACTATATTAGTGATTGTGCCCAAGTCTTAATAAGTTAAAATAGTGTTGGAACAGGGTTCAACTCCTGACCCTACTGCTAACTTGTTCCATACATGTAAAATTACACTCAGACCCATAAGACCTCGTCATAAGGAACAGGAACTAATCATGCAAACAGATGTATTACAGATAAGTTTGGACAAAACATAAAGGGGGGTTATGTCTAATAAGACATCTGTTTTGTTAATTGTACCCATGTTACCGAAGCATCAAAGAGATATATGAAAAGTAGATATATAATTTACATATGTGACTTAAACTTATAGAACTACTGAATTCCTACATTAGGAGGCTAATAGAATCAGACTTCAAAATGCACATGTTTTTAGAAAGTATACCATAATCATTTAGTTAACAAGGGCTTTATTAATAACAAATCTATCGAATTATAGTTTACTGTGGACTGCAATAAACTTGTGTGAGCTGTGTTATTGTGTTCATTTCACAACAGGGCACCACAATCAAAATATTTCCCAGTGTTATTGTGCAGCTAGACCCCTTTCCCACCTTCATCAAGCATTCCAATGAACTAATTAGCATAATAAGCTGCATGTTAACATGAAAAAAAGAGACAAGGCTGAATATCTTAGGAATTATTTACTGTAGACTACTACAATGTATAGATAGTTTCAATGCTCTTTAAGCTGAAACCAACTTGCTTTTGATTTGACTAAGCTGTGAGCTGTACCATGTAGAGGGAGGTCATAGCAGAGAGGTCAGACAAATCACACTCCACTGGAGAAGGAGCTGGCAACCCACTCCAGTATTTTTTGCCATGAAAACCTTATGGATCAGCACAACTAGACACATGATGTGCCTGGCATGCTACAGTCCATAGGGTCACGGAGAGTCAGACACAACTGAACAACTAAACAATATTGGTGTAATATTAAATATAAATGCTTGGTATTTTATCAGTTTGATCCATCTGCTATAAGCTTTGAAAGGTGACCATAATAGTACATACCGGTACCACCATTGCTTGGTACATATTTACCTCAATTTAGGCTATTTTTAGTTTTTCTTTTAAAGAAGCAGTCCATTTCTTTTTATTTTGTTCCATCTGTTTTGCCTCTTTTGTATTGTCCCAGTGCCTTATTCTGGATTGTTTCAACATGAATTGAAAGGGCATGTTTTAAACAATATTGTTTTTTTCCTGCATAAAAATAAGAACGTTCGAAAAAATTACCCGTTTGGCCCAAATATAAGCCGCACCCGCATATAAGCCGCAGCTGTGAACTGCAAGAAAAAAAAAAGATAATATCCGAATATAAGCCGCAGCTTACCTATGGTAACTTCTTTTGCGGGTTACAGGCCGAAAATCGTAGCTCGCAAAACGTTACAATCGCTAAAATCGCAAAATCGCTATTCAATTGCTACAATTCCGCAGGCACTCACACCCGTAAATGGCAAATGTAAAAGAAAATCCTACGGACCCGCAAGTGGGTTAAATGTAGTACAATAATGCACTGTAAAATACGGGGGAAAGCAATGAATGAAACAGTCTTAAGCCCGCAAAAAGGCAATCATTTTTTTACAGTAGTGAATATAAGCCGCACCCATAATTTCCAAGTTTGGAAATCAGAAAAAAGTGTGGCTTAAATTCGGGCCAATACGGTACATTTAACTTTAGAAGAATGAAAACTTGGGGCCTTATTCAATTACAAGCCTTATACCGGCCGTATGTCTGAAGCCTTGAGATTTGCTGCAATTACGGAGCGATTCAATTGAACAAGCCCATAATTTACGGGCCGAAAGCCGAAACCATGCAATCGTATGTAGCATTTCAGAGCGTGAGCATGATTAATCAAGCAAGGTCGTAACTACCGATTTAGAAACAGCCAATAGTAAATGAAACGTCATCATTACGTCAGTAAAACAAAGTGGTTAAACGTCAATCAATTAGCGTTTAGAGGTCCGATATGCGATCAGACTCGCAATTTGGCAATGTACAAAATAATAAAAATGAATGGCGATACTGTTCTAGTCCATGTGGGTGGTCTGATATGTATTAACTCTAAAATTAAAATTGATTCCCAAGATAAAAATTAAATGGAAATTAAACCCTCAAAAAAAATGTTTGATTGCAGATTTAAGAACTTGAGACTGTTGTGCAATTAATTCTAATGTCTATCATCGCTTTCCCCGTCATTTAAGTTGCAGTATCGATTTTTTATTTAAATTTACAGTGCGACGGGCAGGTGTTTAACCCCCTTGCAAGTCCTATCTGTAGATTTTCTTCTACATTTGCCATTTAGGGTGTGAAAACATTTGCAGGCTTGAAGAATTGTAGCAATTGAATAGCGCTTTGTGATTTTAGCGATTGTAACTTTTGCGGGCTTGAAAGATTAAAGGCTTAACTGGGTCAGAGTTAAGATTATGGCAACCGCAGGGATTTTCAGTCTGTAACCCGCAGATCGTTTGCAGGTAGCTAAAAGATGCCAATTGCATAGCAAATTAGTTTACAGGCTACATTACGGGCTGCAGTAACCAACAATTGCTAGGGGCCTTGGTATCAGTTGTTTTGCAGTTGAGGCAGATTAAGAGCATTAAATATTTCCATAGTACAATCTAATTATTATTATTGGCCATTTTCTTTATTATGGCGTATGCACATATTTTCGTATTGCCTGTGACTACTGGTATCCGACATGTGCAACTCATTATAATCACATGAGTACCTTCATCTTGAAAGTGGCACTGACATAAGTCCAACAGTGCTGTCGGTATCATTTACTCATATGCTCCTGTGGAAATAGTTGTTATATTGTTTGTTAGGACAAAATAATAAAATAAATGAATGTACTAATTACAATAGCGCCCCTCCAGTTTATACGTTATGGATTAGTGAATTGTAAAACTAAGATCACACAATGGACTTGTTGCTTCCAGTGTACACCAGTAAAGTTTGTGTTTTTGCAAGGTGTACTCTGTAGAATGGCAATGTAGGGAGAACAGATATTTTGTGGTCATCATTGTCTATCAATAATTATTTTTCTACTAGCGATCCGCCTGTCAAAAATGACGGCAAATATAATATTATACATTGTGTTTTCTGTCCGTTTATGTACTATCTGTTGTTTGTCTCTTTCCCCCTCTCTCCCTCCCCTGTGTCTCTTTGCCCCCCCTCTCTCCCTCCCCTGTGTCTATTCCCCCCTCTCACCCCTGTGTCTAATTCCCCCCACTCCCTTCCCTGTGCTCCTTTTGCCATTTACGGGTGTGAAAACATTTGCAGGCTTGGGGAAATTGATCAATTTCCGCAAGGCCGCGAGTTATGGCCTTGAAAAAAGTTCCAGGTTTAACGGACGCCATTTTTTTTATCAAGCCCGTAACTTGGAAGCCGTTCAGAGCCCCTCCCCCCTCTAACTTGCGGACCTTGCGACATAGCGAGCCTCTACCCCCTCTACTATAGGGGCCTCGCAATGAGCCCGTAACTTTGCGAGTGTTACCGACAAACCTGCAATTACAACAACAATTTATATGATGCCCATCATTCCAGCTCCTCGGACTTAATCTAATCTTGTGTCTGGCTGTGCTAATACTGGAGTGGGTTGCCACTTCCTTCTCCAGTGGACCGTGATTTGTCTGACCTGCCTCTACATAGTACAGCTCACAGCTTAATTTAGGTACACAAGCCCCTTCACCACAACAAGGTAGTTATCGAGAAGGGGACACCTATATTAGGCTGCAGTATTTATTGAACACTGCTCTGACACATTTATAAAGTGTCCTTATTTCTTTAGCATAAATTAGCCGTTATTTATAAAATGCTGTACAATAGATACATTTCAAGCCTTCATGTTTCCCTCAAATCCACACAACCAACCTGCCAAATGGTTTTGACCATAGAGTTAAAATGAATATATAAGAAACTATCCTATTAGATAGAAAGTACTTTATTAGTATACAATTTTTATCTTTTATCTATTTTTATGACTAATTTTTTACCTGAAATTAGCTGAAAACCAAGAGCAGGATTCAATTGAGCAACTGTAAGTTACTGGAGCCCATAATGGAGCCTGTAAGCTAACTTTGCGGAACTTACAGCCTCCCGAAGCCTTTGATCTTTCACTTCCGCAAGAGTTACAATGGCTAAAATTGCAAATCGCTATTCATTTGCTCCAATTCCCCAAGCCCGCAAAGGTTTTCACACCTGAAAACGGCAAATGTAGGAGAAAATCCCATGCGTACTAGAGAGCACCCACCTGTCCGCAGCACTGTAAATGCAAATAAAAAAATCAATACTGCACTGTAAATGACGAGAAAAGCGATGAAAGACATTAGAATTAATTGCACAACAGCCTCAAGCTCGGAAATTGGCAAACAAAAATAAAAAATGTATGTTTCATTTAGGGGTTATATCGACAGGAATCAATGAGTTAATACATATCTAGCCACCCACATGGACTAGAACAGTATTGGCATTCATTTTTATTATTTGGGATTTTGCAAGTCAGATCGCATATAAGACCCCTCAACGCCAATTGATTGACATGTAACCTCCATGTTTTACTGACCTAATGATGACGTTCTCATTTTCTATTGGCTGTTTCTAAATCGGTAGTTACGGCCTTACTTAATTGATCATGTTCCCGCCCTGTAATGCTATATACGATTGCATGGTTTCGGCGTTCGGCCTGTAACTTGAGGGCTTAATTGAATAGCACCGGAATTGTAGCAGACGGCAGGCATGCTGCGGGAAACGGCCTGTATACCGCCAGATGCGCGCTTTGACCTGAATCGGGCTCCAACTCATGGCATATGTTGTTTGGCTTTTTGTATGTAGGTTAGGGAATGGCAGGTTCAGTCCCGGAGGGCCACACACACAAGCCTGGATTTGAAGATATCCTTTCTGTGCACAGGTGAGTCAATCTGAATGACTGAAGAAGTTATTGACTCACCTGTGCACAGCAGGGATATCATTAAATCCAGGCCTGGGTGAGGCCCTCCAGGACTGAAATGTGCAATGGTGTCAGTGACGTACAGAAGACGTCACAGTCATATCTTTACAAATACTTTCCTCAAATCAAAAAAGTCAGGTAATATGCATGTACTCCCCTGCTCATAATTTTTTTTTAACTCTTAGTTCAGTTTCAAATTGGCTGCATTAGGTGCCCGTGTGTGTACACAATTTATCAAATAAGATGAAAGAGACACAATTTTAAAGAGTACATGGCCTGCCATTTAGCCAGATAAAATATATTTTGGCATGTGTCATATACCAATAAAAAAAAAACAACCACAAAACAACAACTTTATTTTGATTAGATGATGGGGCACTGGGGCCCACCTTTGAAGAGGTCTCAACCAGCACGTCTTCTCATCTGGGCAGAGAATCCAAATTGACGTCACATAATTCGGGATTCCCTGTCACAAGTTGTTGTAGCTACCTAAATCTTTCCTGCTAACTTTTTTGTGAACGGTCATCAACTTTGCATTGCTTTAACGGACCACCGTGGTCAATGTTTTCTGTGTGTTTTTGAATAACTATACTTGATAACGGGCCAAATATCTTTTTAGAACGCAAGAAAAATATGGACCGTTTCATTTTTTTCTTTTATAGGCAATTACTCTTTACTATGGAGTGATGTTTTTCTCTATTAATTCCATCTTCTGCTTTCTGGGGATTGTCTGTCCTTGCACTTTCCATTAGTACTGTTGAAACACAGACAGTCTCCTTCCACCTCGATAAGTTGATCAGGAGCAATCAATATGGTGGATAACACAGCAGCATAATTGCATGTAAAAATCATAAATTAGATATAGTATTGTTTTATATTTTAAAACACTTGGCCTATAATGAAGCATATTTCTTCAAGACAATATAGTTTAAATATAGGACTAATGTGATCCTTTAATCATCTTAAACCACACCTTTTTGTAATATAACTCAATTAAGTAATTCTGTTAATATTTTGAAGTCCAAAATATATTTATATGTATACCACGTGTTCACATATACTCGCTACTCTAACTTACTGAGATCAAGTAGAGATTCTTCACATGCAATCAGACATGTGCTTGTTATTTGTATTATTTTTTTCTAATCAGTTAGGTAGTCAAAACACCTTTATCCTCTTACACACATCTGTTTTGTATAACTATCCTTCTTTTCATGTTATTCTATATACCTAACAGTTTTTATATAGTGAAAATGAACCAGGATTCATGCAGATGTTTGCTGCCTTTAATATGGCATCTTATTTACGCACCCACCACTTGCAAGAACAAGCATCTAATCTACAGAACTGTCCAAATACTAACAATAAGAAGAAAGCCATGCAATATAAAGCCAAAATATTTTATTTTAAGTGTGTTAAAGCTTACAATATTAAAGCACATGTAGCCTAACCAACCAATTGCATTTGATCAGGATTTTTGAAATCTACAAGAATCTTCTAATATCCATAAGACCAGCTCCCTTAGTAATGGTCTGTGGAGCACTGTCTACATTATCCCTATTCAATTGGCCAAAGTGCAATTACATGAGCCCGTAATGCAGCCTGTAAATGTTACTGATATTCAATTGGCTATAGTTAACTACTTGCCTTACAATTGCGAGTTACATGCTCAAAAGCACTGCAGGCTTGTCAAAACCATAACTTTGTCCTATCTACATTGATTTCTGAAGCCCGAAAATGTTACCAGTGCTTAAGACGCAAAATTGATATTCAATTACAAAAATTAAAAAAGCCTGCAATTGCCTTCATACCCGTAAATGGCAAATAAATAAAAATATGATACGAGTAGTAGATAGGACTCACAAGTGGGTTAAACACCTGTTTGTATAACTGCAGCAGCAAATAAACACACACTACTGTACATTAAAAGACTGTGGAAAGCAATGAAAGGCATTAGGATTAATTGCACAACTGTCTCAAGCTCGCAAAGCTGCAATAACAAATAATGTTTTTTAACTTTAATTTCCGTGTTATATCAATCTCGGGAATCAATGGGTTAATAAATATGATGGAACCCGCATGGACTAGAACAGTTGATTTAATGATTTTTATTGATTTCTACATTTCTGGATTGCGAGTCCGACCACAAATAGTTTTAAACAGTCCATGTTTTACTGACGTCATGATGACGGTCTAATTTACTATTGTCTTGGTCTACAAAGTAACTTACGGGCTTGCTTAATTATTGCCAGATAACATGATCATGCCCTGAAATGCTACTTATGGGGTCATAGTTTACGTGTGCAGGCTGCAAACCTGTAATTACGGATTAGAGACAATTGAATATATCTAAATGTATCTAAAAGATGTAACCCGCAGCCAAAATGTTGGGTTACAGGTAATTGAATGAGGCTCAATATATCTATTTCTGGTTTATAGATCAACAGACTTCTACCAGTCAACATCTGGGGAACTAATAACCTCCACAGTGAGAAGGTCCAGCTTTCACAAATAATTTGTAAATTTTCGTCCACTAAAACTATTCTGTTTGCTCTTTAATTTCTACATCACTCCATATTATAAAGGTATATGGAAATGTCATGTATTATGAATGCATCTGATAGAGGAGAATCAGTGGTGTATGCAAACATCACTAATAAACTTACCCTAAAGATTGGAACATTTCTTCACTTTTTAGGCAGTTGATTTTGAGAATAAATGTCCCTGAAAATCCAAGTTAAATTAGAATAAAATTCATGCACAATGTTATTTTCAAAAACATTTTGCAGAATCAAGTTTGTTTTCGAAACACCATTCAGAAAGAAAATTGATCACAGTGGTCCTTTAATTGTTTTATATGGTAGCAATAACATTAACTGAATGGAAAAAAAATGAAGAAAGGGATTATAGGATACTATCAGTGTAATATCAAATTTGTTTGGGACCCACTAATTAAACATTTATTTTTTCCTTCACTTTTTCAATAAAATTAGATACTTCAAGTATGAATGACGATACTAAGTGATTTCCAGTTTGTGCCTTTGTACAAAACAGAGACACACCATCTGATACCTATGGCAACTAACGAGTCTTCACTAAAATTCGGGCTCTTGTGCAGGATTGTTTTGTTTTTTTGTTTTTCATCCAGTAAAATAGACCAGTAAAATATACAGAACATTTCTCAGGCATCTTCCCTGTTATTTGTCTCACTACTTGTGCATATGATGCCCCATAAAAATCTCCTGGCAAGATTTAGAGCCTTGGGGTTTCACACACACAAAAATAAATAACACTTTATGGGAAGGACTTAAGGGACCACTTTTGACTAGTATTAATATGGAATAGGGTTCCCTGGTGGTCCAGTGGTTAGGGTTCAGTGCATTTACTGCGCGACTAGGGTTCGATTCCAGGCAGGGAAACAAGAGGTCACACCACCCTGCAATACAAACCTTTATTAACAATTGCCAAAAATAAATAAACAAACAAAAAACAACACATCAGCAACAGACACATGGGTATCTAAACTTTTTATTTTACATGAGGATCATTTTGGTAATGTTAAATTTAAGAAATAGTCGTCATCAAAATAAAGATATACTTAAAGGTTTATAGAAGTTTCCTTGTTTTTACTTTTTTCTAATCTAGCACATGCTGCTTATATCAGAAACACGCATTATATTGAATCATTCTACACACAAACACCCCCAGAGCTGCCTACATAGCGCCTGGTACCAACCAATAGAAAAACTGCATTCAAGTATGTTTTTTAACCCTAAACTAACCTGCAAGACAACAGCAGCACAGTCAGAGCACTGCCTGAGCCACTTCCTTGTGGAGGAAACCAAAGAATACACATCCCATGATGCTTTACTGTAGAGACTGAATCTCCAGACAACAACAATGTTGTAGTTGCCTCTGATTGGCCCCAACAAATTATTAATTGTATGCTAATTTACCTTGGATTTTCAGGAGCATGCCACCTCAAAAGCAACTACCAGAAAACTGAAGACATTTGCAAACTTTAATAATGTTTATTTTGGATTTTTTTCATGCAAAAAAATGTTTGCATCTCCTTCTATTAGTTACATTCATAATCCATGAAACTTTCATACAAAAATTAAAAGAAAGTAATGAATAGCCAAAGTTCAAACATCATACATTTGTTACTCTTTCTTTTTTTTTTTTTTGAAAATAGTAAACGTAATAAATTTACTATATGAAAAGTATGGATTCTTTCTTTCACTCCAGGGTTATCAAGAGATTATTTGCTGAAAGAAACAAGAGATGCATCTATTTTTTAGGTTTAATGGTTGAAAATATACCCATGCATTGTCTCAAAGACAACATACAACTCATTTGTATCGGAAGTGAATTTAAAATGGACATAGAAGGTTTCTGGATTTCTCTCTCTCTATATATATATATAACCATCGAATTGCCTGTCAAAAAATGACGGCAATGAAATTGTAAGGTAGCTAATGCTGTTTGGTGTGTACTACTGAAATATATAATACATTAATAAATGAATATACTTTACCTATTGTGAAGCATTGTGTTGAAGAGCTGCAATCTGTTTTGATGTTGCTGCAGCATTAGTGGTGTGGAGCTGCTGTGTAAGCGTGCTGAATGGGTGCAGTGTAATACTGTGCGTGCGCGAGACGAAACCGTTAGCGTAGTGGTGCACTTCCGCATTGGCGTAAAATGGCGGGTAATGTGTGGTATGCGTCTTAGCGGAATACCTGTAGGTCTTTTGTGGTGTTTTGCGAGTTTCTTGTGGTGTTTTGAGAGTTTTGTTTTTTTGCTGTAGCCTCGTTTTCGTTTTGTTCGGCGGCCATTTTTTCTGTCGCTTAGAGAATTTTTTAGTGTCTAAACTCTTTTATTTTGTGTGAAATCAATGTGTAAGTTGCTTTTTTGAGGTCCTGGATGCTCCCTCTTGCTGTAGGTAAGCTTTTTATGTATGTGCTGTGTGTATTTATTGTGTTTTTAATTTTGTAATGTTCGCGAGTTGCGTCCGAGTGTTGCGAGGTCGTAATGTGTGGTAATGTGTTTCGTATGTTGTTTGCGTTGCGAGGTAAAGTTTGCGAGGGACGTAGTTGGTGTGTCGTGTTGTTTGCGTTGTGACGTAAAGTAATACAATGTTTACCTGCTTAGGTCTGCCCTATGTAGCTCATGAAGGGCAGTGTTTCAAATTAGCTTCTCAAGTTGCCACTGATTAGTTAGGATAAGCACTGCACTTATTAGTAAACTGTCTCCATGAGCTGCAGAGGGAATAACCAGTTAGGAACAATTTGTAAGATTTTTGTCAGAAAAGCAAAGCTTTTAAGCATTTCTTAATCAATAAAGTACACAAATGTATGTTGATACATAGGTATATTATATTCCTAATGAAATCCAGAAATCTTCCACATCGATTTAAGAAAAAAAAAAAGATTTAGGCCTCGATATGGTAAAGAAATCGATTATGGATGCTTTCTAGTTATATGAGAACGCTGTTTACGATTTGAATACAGGTTTCAGGCATATTTGCTATCACATATAATAGTTGTCAAACTGCGATTCGTTGTCACGCTTGCGAGCCTCACAAATCGAGGCGACCCGTTAACGCATAGAGCCTTCTGTTCACGGATCAAAGCGAGGCGAGCAGTTCAGGCATTGAGCTCGGAGCACTTAGGCGATGAACGCCGAAGGCACTCTTCATCCTGCGAGCCTCGTGAAGCGAGGCGAGCAGTTGAGGCATTCAAACATACAGGACTTGGACTGAAATGAGCGCCAAAGGCGCTCCTGCGAGCCTCACCAAACGAGGCGAGCCGTTGAGGCATTGAAACACGCGGGACTTATCCTGCAAGCAGTTAAGAAACGCGGGACTTGCTTAAGCTGCAAACAGTTGAGGAATGCAGGACTAAAAAAAATAATAATTCCGAACTTGCAAAAATACAACTTTAACGGCCGAACCGCATAAATCGAAAAACAAGAAAAAAATAAAAATAAAAACACACTCACGCACAGCACGGGGGGAATGCCAGGACGCCTGGAAGTGAGGTTGTACTCAAATTTAATCCGAATTTGCCGAGTTTCAGCACTCGAAAATAGGCCAAGCAACAATAAAAATGGCGGCCGAAAATAATTAAAATGATGCTAAAGTAGACTGAGGCGTGCAAATCAACGCCAGGCACGTACGAGTTAGCCAGGAACGTAGGAGATACAAAATATACCATTACAACAGACGGAAAATGCTCGTGAGCCAATTAACACAAAAAAAAAAGCTGCTATTTTACAACCCTAACTTGCAAAGAATAACCTTACGATTCTAAAATGGTGCCTACACAAACGGTTTGGCCTCGCGCACGCAACCTATTTACACTGCACACTTGCCACATTGCTGACACTTTCTCCTCAGGTGATCAACACTTAAACTGTACATTTTCTGATGCAGGAAAATCCAAAGAGATTATTATCTCTTCAGGATATTGATTGCTGCATATTAAATATAAATAGGTAAGTAAAGTATATTAATTTATTCATTCATATTAATTTATTCATTCACTGTAATGAAAAAAATGTATATTTTACACTGTAGTTATATATCTGTCTTTGCGATGAGCGCCAAAGGTGATCATTGCAAAGAAGGAAACTTGAAGTACATGAGCGGAGAGGCTCGCAATGAGCGCCGAAGGTCCTCAGAGGAGCAAAAGCCTTATATTGTGTGGCAAACAGCATTGCCATGGCTTTAAATTTTATTGCCATAATTTTTGATGGGCAAGTCGCTAGTCTACATAAATAATGAGCATGGGGGTTTGGAAACACAGGACCATATTCAATTCCAAGCCCGCAACTTGATCGCAAACAGCCGTATATCTGCGGTGAGTTGTGGGCTCCCGCTCGTCTCCGATTACGATGCTATTCAATTGCTCAAGGCTGCAAGTTACTGGCCCATAGCCAAAACCGTAAACCATGCACTGGTTCAGAGAAGTTCAGGGCAGGAACATGATTAATTCAGCAAGCCCGTAACCGCCCATTTTGAATCAGCCAATGGAAAATGAGACTGTCATTATTACAGCAGTAAAACATGGAGGTTACATGTCAATCAATTAAGTTTAGGTGTCCGATATGTTATCAGACTCTCAAACCCGCAAAATAAAGATTTATGAAAATAAATGCTAAAACTGTTCTAGTACATATGGGTGGCCTGATATGTATTAACTCATTGATACCCGGGATCGATTTAACCCTGAAATGAAACATAAAAATAAATCTTATAAATTGCAGATTTGCGGGCTTGAGACTGTTGTGCAATTAATTCTAATGTCCATCATCGCTTTCACCGTTATTTACAGTGCAGTTTTATTTGCATTTACAGTGCTACGAATAGGTGTTTAACCCCCTTGCGGGTCCTCTCTAGCACTCGTTGGATTTTCTCTTTCATTTGCTATTTACGGGTGTGAAAACATTTGCGGGCTTGGGGAAATTGAGCAATTGAATAGCGATTTGCGATTTTAGCCATCCTAACTTTTGCGAAAGTGAATGATCAAAGGCTTCTGGAGGCTGTAGGTTACGGGTTTAACCATCGCCGTGTTTTCAAGCCCATAACTCAGAAGACGATCGGAGCCAATTGAATAGCAAATTAGCTTGCGACCTCACTTACAGGCTACCGACTCTCCCGAAACTTCAATAGAATGGGGGCCACAGTTAGTGAGCTGCTTCATGTGATCAAGTTACTAGTCTTATAATAACTGTTTTAGAGTTTCTCGTTTTATTTAAAACTATAATTCAATAAATATATTAAAAAAATTAAAAAGGACACTGTAGTTGTGGGTGGATGTAAAAAGCTATACAATTCTGTCCATTCTGATACCACTGTTGGGCAGACTCACTTTATACAGTTTTATGGAGGGATTTCATAAATTCATCTGCAATTTAAATGCCGTATTTATCGGCGTATAACACGCACTTTTTCTCCCTGAAAATAGGGGGCAAATGATGTGTGCGTGTTATATGCCGATATTCCCTGCCCCCTCCACATTCTAAACCCCCTCTGCATTCTAAACCCCCCTCCTCAACCTAAACCCCCCTAAATACCTCCCCCTCACTTACCTGCTTCTGCTCCGGCCTCCGCTCTGCTCCTTGACCCGGTGCGCATGTGACATCACATGCGCGCCACGTCATTAGCATATACCGGGTGCCGGGGGGTTTAGGTTTAGAATGAGGAGGGAGGTTGAGGAGGGGGGTTGAGGATAGGGGGGTTGAGGTTGAGGAGGGGGTTGAGGATGGGGGGTTGAGGAAGGAGGATGAGGATGGGTTTGAGGAGGGAGGATGAGGAGGGAGGATGAGGAGGGAGGTTGAGGAGGGGGTTGAGGATAGGGGGGTGTAGGAAGGAGGATGAGGATGGGGGGTTGAGGAGGGAGGTTCAGGATAAGGAGGGTGGTTGAGGATGAGGAGGGGGGTTGAGGATGAGGAGGGGGTTGAGATTGAGGAGGGGGGTTGAGATTGAGGAGGGGGGTTGAGATTGAGGAGGGGGGTTGAGATTGAGGAGGGAGGTTGAGGAGTGTGGTTGAGGTTGAGGAGGGGGGTTGAGGAAGGAGGATGAGGATGGGGGGGGTTGAGGAGGGGGTGGAGGAGGGGGTTTGAAGAGGGGGTTGAGGATGGGGGGGTTGAGGAGGGGGTTGAGGATGAGGAGGGAGGTTGAGGATTTTGCTTCAAAGTTCTTTATTTGAAATTGAATTTTTTCCCCCTGAAATTTCCTTCTTAAAATGAGGTGCGTGTTATACGCCGATAAATACGGTAATTACCAATGAAAGGAGGGGTGGGTGAAGAACAGGGAGTGATCAGGAGGTATTGATAGATAATTGTGTTTGTCTGAAATTGACACCAACCGCGCTTCCACACAGTCCCAAAAGCAGGCCGCTTGCATTAATAGATGCATGCGTTGCTCTACAGAAATGTAAATACCCCTCTCACACACATAACTTCCATCAAAGTATCTTGGAGGCATCAAGTTTATTTTTGTTCTAATCAAAACTAAATCCCTGATTAATTATGTTCTTAGTCATACTCAGGGGGTTTCAAACATATTTTTTTAATTGAAAAGCAGTCCTTTAAAAAAAAAAAGGAAAACACATTTTCCACATGCTTTTCGATCCTCTATGTAACAATGCAAACATAATTGGTGGTGATGCTGTCCTGTCCAGGTTCTCAATACATTTATACTGTTCCCTTACATGTGATATTGTCTATGCCAGAAGTTTAATGAGATAACAGAATTTAATGCTAGGTCTAGCACAGGGTGTGTACTGGAGAAATTATAAATGAAAAATAAAACAATTGGCAGATACCAAATCAAATCTTTTCACACACCCATACATGTGCAAAGAAAAATATAAACCTAAACGTCTGTAATCATGAAACAAGTGAAACAATGGCGGTGTAGTATTGTCAAAACAAATTTGTAAAGGATTTATTTTGGGATTTTTTCTGGTGGGGCAATCAATCAGGATTATAATAATACCACAGGAGACTAATGGAGAGGGACGATAGCTATGATAATTACACATTTATTTTTAGTTGTTGAGCTGTTACTCATAAGTAGTTCTATAAATACACAGGAGTAATAGCTTCCTAGGAGAAAAATTATTTTTGTGACGGCAAGGGACAGAAACAACATAATTATTAGGTTTGGTGTCTCTAGAGTGGGGCAGTTAAAGCATATTACATTGCATGATTTTAATGTTTGGATATAATTATACAGTTTAGAAAAAGGGGTTAATAATCCTAAGAGTGTCTCCCACATAAGTTTTATTATGGCTTATAGGTATATGGAAGTTTCTCCATTTGTAACCTTTTCTAATCTAACACACAGTGTTTATATCAAAAATGGTTTCCACACCCCCACAGATGACTTCAAAGGCACGTGGTACTAACCAATAGAAACACTTAATTCAAGTACGTTATTCAATCCTATGCTCCAGAGAGGCATAACCTGAAGCTGCTTCCTTCCTTGTGGTGGGAAGAAAATACTACACACCCCATGATGCTTTGCTGATACCCAGACATTGCAACAAAAGTTGTAGCTGCCTCTAATTGGCCAAAACTATTTATGAATTTTATGCTAATTTAGCCTAGTTTTTCAGGGGCTTTCCTTCGCAAAACCAACTGCAAGAAAAATGAAGAAAATTGCAAACTCTGGGGTAAGCCTATTAATTTATTTTGGGATTTTGTTCATGCAAAAACATGTTTGTATACACTACTGATTCTCTGCTATCAGATGCATTCATAATCCAAGAAACTTCTATATACCTTTAATTAAAAGGTTCCTCTGGACCAGGCAAGTGCTTTCCACATTGCAGCTATTCTTGCCTCTTTATCCACAGCTTGGAGGACAGGGCTGAAGAATTTCCATGAGTCCATGTTCCCAGCATGTACAGTACTTATGCAAAAGTAGGTTTCCCTGGTGGTCCAGTGGTTAGGATTCGGTGCTTTCACCACTGCGACCTGGGTTTGATTCCTGTCAGGGAACCAAGAGGTCACACCGCCCTGAAGCCGTTCAGGGTTGTGCCTGGTCAGTACTTGGATGGGACACCATCTAGGAATACCAGGAGCTGTATGGTGTGGCCCACTGGAGAATGAACTGGCAACCCACTCCAATATATCTGCCTTGAAAACTAAGCGGATCAGCATGACCATAGACATAAAGATGTTCCTGGTGTGTTGCAGTCCATGGAGTCAGACACGACTGGACGACACAGCAGCAACAAAGTATCATATGACAATTTGTATATCATAAATAAAATGCAACATCAAGTTTGTATTCCAGTAAACCGGAAGAATTAATGTGTTCTGTCAAAATACATGTTTGTTATCACTGACCATATACACCAGCACCCCATAATTAAACTAAAGCCTACAAATATTTTTTTACTTGTTTATGGAGAAACCTCATTTCTACTCTGTATGCAGATCTAGTTAAGGAACAAACAGAGAACTAGAATTCTAGAAGCCGAGCTGTTTTTCGCAGACTTGTGGAACACAGATGCTCCGCAAGTCTGGGAAAATTTCTTACTGAATGGAAGCTATTATGCGCCGGTCTGCGTGTGAATGTGTGCAAGACAAGTCTGAGATAATAGAGAGCATACAGGGCTTACAGTGATTGTTTCCTTTTCCTTTTTTTAATAAACTTAGGAGAATGAAGGACTATGGAAAGTGAGCAGAAACTAAATAGGTTTCTTTTTTTCAATACTCCAGCACAAAAGTAACTTATAATATGATTTCCTCATGTTTGAAATGAATAGTTCATTTCAAGTGCATATTTGCTATTTTACTGTTCATTAAAAGCATCACTGATTTAGTGAACACACCCAAAGGGAGAGGATTTAATTCTGTTAGAATAAGTCTTACCTTAAACTCACTTTGAACTCTGTATAACAAAAACTAAGGAAAGTAAACACACTTTATAGCAAAGATTAAGAAGCAGGCAATACTTGAAATGTGACTGGGAAAGAATAATCCACAGATCTTGAATTTTCTATATCATTTTAATTATTAATTTAAAGTACCAGGACAAAATAATGAAAGAAGTAATAAAACATGTCATTAGCTAGTGGTTAATGTATAGGTACCATGGGGGTCTCAATAGATCCCCATGGTTATTGTTAATAGTGGGAATCGAAAGTGGGTGGTAACCCAGGAGTTCCCTTTACCACGTTGGGATCCCGATGCTCATAGGCGGTAGGGGTATAACGGGGGATCCATTGGGTTCCCCAAATTTGTGTGAGGTTTGGTGAACTTTCAACCCCTCAATTGTGTCAGATATAAGGTATCAAGACTGATATCTAACTCGGTTAAGGAGTTATCGTGTTTTCAGTGTCTGAAACCTGATAATTTGCAAAGGCATTTTTCTGCCTCAACAGGTGGGTATTATTATGCATAAGATTAGGTTATAAAAAAAAAAGGGTCATATGCCTAGTATGTGAATTGTGTCTAGTCAAGTTAAAAGTGATTTTGATGGCTTGGAGGGAAATTTCGATGGGACAGGTAACCGCAACTTAATGAAACTGATCATTTTTTTGTGCAGTGCTGAAGAAAAGGGTCATTTTGATCGGGACATTACTAAGTCATGGTGCAGTGTGCACATAACAAGAGGGAATAGGGGGAGAGAGAGCGCACAACCCCTAGTGTAGGTCCCCTTGGTTGATGTAATAGACAAATATCAGACAGAAATTTATGACCCCATGAATGTGAGGTACATGAAACCGCTTCCCAACGTTCCTCAAATAGTCTGTTGGTACTCTATAAATCCCCATGTCTGTGATGTAGTCCACCGCTGTGTGTACAGTGTGTATTGTACAATACACTTATAAGTGTTGTTGTTGTCATTATTATTATTATTATAATATAAAAATTCTAATATAGTGATGCAGTGTTACTATAATCAGACTTGTGTTATGCATGTGTGAGGTCTAGGATTAGAAATTTTGGCTTGATGGCTATAATTATATATGTCGGACCTTATTCAGGTGTCACCAAGCACCAGATGAATCCTTTAGATGAAATTGGTACTTTATTAGAGAATAGATACAATTGTTTAGTACAGACGCGTTTCACCATCAAATCTTATGGCTTTTCCAATGCTCAAAACCACCTACAAAAGCATGGTTTCAGGTATATATTCAATCTGTGTGGGTGTGTGATAATTCTAATGCTTAAGAAAAAATATTTCAATGTGGCCCTTAGTCTGTATCTAGTTGTAAATGGCCAAAACCAACAAGTGGCCAACCAAAATCCAAGGATTTTCTGAGAATTATGTGGCAGCATGTTAAGTTGCAAAAAAACAAACAATCTTGCTGCCTTCATACAATAAGGAAGCTATATGGCATATAAGGGATAGCATGAGCACACTCTTTTTCTTATTCAGAAAACCAAAATCATATTTAAAAAATTGTCTTAAATTTCCACATAAAAGCATTCTGCTCCTTTTGGGTATATACACTATGTGTCAGAAAATCTCAGGTGCATACAGACATTTCTGTGCATATGCACACACTATTCAATAGCAATGTTCTGGCAACTTGAGCTGTCTTTTTGGACTAAGCAAAACTACACCACCTTTTTATAAATCAGTATGTCACAAAATTATCACTTACTTTGACAAAGCAAGAATCCACTTAAATGTGGATGTCAGTCACATTTTTATATACTTATTGAATGTCTGTAAGAGGTCAAGTTGCTTACAAGAACCCTGATGGCATACAATCAAATAAAACAATACAAATCTTGATCTGTTTGAGACAAAACAGGTTATACAAGATAAACAAAAAAAAAAATATTACTAAAAAGACAGATGAACTGGTAACTCTTGTGAAAAATGAATCAACTCTCTTGTCATTTAAGTGGTATTAGTAATAACGTTAGGGTGTAAAACTCCTGTTCGTCATGCTAGGCAGATCCTGCTTTACAAAATAAATAGAGGAAATAAAAACTCAGCACATATAATATTCACAAACATTTAGCTTTGTAATGTTGGGATTTCTTTAAAGCAGGGGTGGGCAAGTTCGGTCCTGAAAGGCAACATGTAGGCCTGGATTTGAGGATTTCCTTTCTTTGCACATGCGAGTCAAAAAGGATGTCTGAAGAAGTGATAATGCTACCTAGACACATCAGGGATATCGTCAAATCAAGGCCTGTGCGTAGCCTTTCATCGACCGAACTTGACCACTCCTGCATTAAAAGAACACAGCACATCCCCCAGTCAAAATGAAAAGCACTTATATAAATGAGGGGATGTAAGGGATACATTTTTTTTACATGATTCAGTCGCTTCTGACTATCTGTGACCTCATGAACCGTAGCACACCAGGCACATCTTTATGTCCACTTGGTTTTCATGGCAGAGATACTAGAGTGGGTTGCCAGTTCCTTCTCCAGGGGACCACAGCATACAGCTCCTAGCATTTCTAGGTGGTCTCCCATCCAAGGACTGACCAGGCCCAAACTCTTTTATTTCGAGTTAAATTGAGGTGTAATTTCAGTTTTCAAGGTCAGTTTTCAAGCCCGTAAAATCGGAAGACCATTTCGGGCTTGGGGAAATTGATCAATTTCCCAAGCCCACAAATAGTTTCACACCCGTAAATGGAAAAAGGAGCTCAGAGTAGGGAGAGGATGGAAAGAGACACAGGGGAGGGAGTGGGGGAGACACAAGGGCGGGAGATAAGGGAACAAAAACACCAGGGGAGGGAGAGGGGCAAAGAGACACAGGAGGGAGGGAAAGAGACACAGGGGAGGGAGAGGGGGAAATAGACACCGGGGAGGGAGAGGGGGGAAAGAGACACAGGAGTGAGAGAGTGGGGAGAGGCTCACAATGAGCGCCAAAGGCGCTCATTGTGAGGCCCGAAAGGTGCGGGTTGGCCGATGCCTGCAATGAGCGGCAAAGCCGCTCATTGGGGGTCCTCGCGATTAGGGCCTTTGGCCTGCAAGTTAGAGGAGGGAGAGCCTCACATTCTGTGGCAAACAGCATTGCCAGGCTTCAAATTTTATTGCCGTAATTTTTGACGGGCAAGTCATTAGTCTACTGTAAAAATAGCAGAGAGAAAAATTGCTGTCCTCTGGAGAAAGAACTGTCACCCACTCCAGAATGCTTGCCAAGAAAACCTTATCTATAAGCACAACCAGAGACATAACGATAGATGTGTCTGGCGTTTTGCAGTCTGTAGGGTCACTGAAAGTCGGACACGACTGAACGATTGAACAACGACAACAATAAAAGGCACAATCTTACCTCATAAGGTCTTTGTAAACAGATTTTGTTGTCTCTAAGTATGGATCAATCTCGTCTTCAAACTGGCAGATAGCTCCCCCAAGGCAAATGTGTTTAAATAGACGGAAAATAAACTCTTCTCGATCTGACTGGCTGAATATGTCATATTTATCTGAGTCTTCCATAAGAAGAACCTGTAAGAGATAATTCAAATTAAATTAAAGATCGGGTGCCTGGAATCATAAGCAGCAACTTACAAGAACCACGTGGTCATAGTTTCAAAGTGCACCATTTTAAAGAATTGCATTTAAAGATATGAAATATGTATTTAGAATGTAAAACAAAAATACAGCCTCTAATTTATTTACCTTTTATATGCAATTATTCTGCTGGCTTCAGCAGATAACCTTCCTGAAGTGGGAGGAGATTTTGAATAAACAGGAAGAGTCTGTCTATACAATGGGAATATGGAAGCAGTTGCGTCGGCGCGAATCGGACGCAACTACTTCCATACCCTTCAGGCCTTTATGCATAACTACCATATGTGGGATTGCGTGTCTTTCTCCTGACAACCTATAAAACATAAGCCTGGATAATTAGGATATATTTTATGTAATCTGTCAGGAACAAGTTACATTCTACAGTTCTGCTACTATGTCCCATTAGTTTAAAACTTGCCAGTCACTTTGATGTATTGTGATGTTCAATTCACATTCCCAAGTATGTCTCAATTTGTCCAGGTTATATGCTAATGCCTCTTTTACGATTTAATTGATTTAATTTTTTTTATGTAAATCCCTATCTGATTTAGATACCTTGCACAACTTTGTGTCATCAGTGAAAATGGCGACACTACTTTCCAGATATTTACTGCAATTCCTGTATCTCTTAGTTTGCACAATAGTCTCACATGTGGCACTGTATCAAAAGCCTTTGCAACATCCAAAAAAAGTACATCCACTGAGTTGCCTTGATCCAGGTTCGAACTAACCTCCTCATAGAAACTAATTAGATTTGTTTGATATGACCTATCCCTTATAAATCAATGTTGACTCCTACTTATAATCCTGTTCAAATAGACATATTCTTGTATATTATCCCTTATTAACCCTTCAAAAAGCTTCCCCACTACAGAAGTGCGGCTCACTGGTCTATAATTCCCCGGAGTGAGTGAATCTTGAAAAATTAAATATAATGGTTTGGCTATTACAGAACCCAGTTCCCTCAGTCCCTTGGATGTATTGCATCAGGACCCGGGGCTTTATTAACATTTATTTTTTCCAACCTCTTTTGGATTACTTCCTGTGTTAACCAATTATTTGGCAAAGGTAGTAGTGTAGCCCCATTATGTTGCAGTGTCCCAACCACTGGTACCTACCTCCCTTGCGTATAACAAATTGAACTATTCAAAATTCTACAAGATGATGCTATGTAAGTGTTGCTTGCCTTATGCCAACACATTTGGAAAACTCAATAATGGCCAATAGATTGGAAAGTGAGGAGGAACTAAGGGAACTATTGATGAGGGTAAAAGTAGAGAGTGCAAAAGTTGGCCTGCTACTCAATATGAAAAAGACTAAGATGGTAGCAAATGACAATCTCAGTTCCTGGCAAACAGACAGGGAAGAAGTGGAGGCAGTGACAGATTTTATTTTCCTGTGCGTCAAGATCTCTGCAGATTATTAAATTAAAAGATGTTTGCTTCTGGATAGAAAAGCTATGGCAAGCTTGGACAAGCTAGTAAAAAGTAAATTTATTATAATATTAACGAAGGTCTGCATATCAACATAGATCTTGAATAAACTGGCTTACTACAATGTATAGATTTAATAATCTCTAAAAATAACCCCAAATGTTACAGTTCCACTTTAAGTAGTAAGTATAGAATACAAATGAAAAAGAAAACATAACAGACATAACACAGGAAATGTATATATTTCTAAAAAAAGACAAAATACAAAGTATGTGAAAATATGGACAGATTTCACTACAGCTAATTGGATTGTTTAGCATGAATTTGGACTATTGGGAAAATAGCCAAACTAAATAATATCTGACTTATTGCTATAATCTTTGTCCAACATGGACATCATACTATCCTGAATAGCTTTAGGCTTTCCAAGAAATGAAACCTTTTAGTATGGACTGACAAATGTAACGCTTCCAGATTATCAAAACAATATGCTCCATTTGATGATTTGGAATCTCATGATAATGTTAGCCCAAGGCGATAATGTGACTCCAAATTTTACGAGAATGGCCCCCAGCAACTGAGGAAGTGATGATCTTTGAAGCTGGATTATTCATTATCTTTACCTCAGGGTAAAGCATGGGCAATTGTTACATCCTGACATCCCCAAATATATTCACTGATAGGTGATGGTGTTGGTTCCATAATTATGCGATAGGAAAGTTGGCAAATTTGAATGAAGGACTTTCTCATTCAGCTGGGTGGGATACTCAGCTGAAACTCTTTTGAAACTCCTCTACATATTTATAACTAATTTTATAATGTGGGAAGCATTCCTAAATTGTATGTGGATACTGATTAATTTAAAAACATGTTTCTTTTATATTAATTCATTATATTGTAGACAATGTGAGCAATAACTATTATTCTAATAAATCACGGCACTCTTAAACCTGTTGATTTAGGAGGCCGACCTCAATATACAATGATAAAAATGTCCCATATTAAAGCTTAGAACAGTGTCTCCACTACTGGATACTAGCTGAAGACAGACACTAACTATATATTCCACAAATCTATCTCTCAAGGAAAGATCTGCAACATGCATTTTAGAGGACACATTTTAAATCGAAATTGTTTGTGCTGACAATGTCCCCTTAACATAATGTAAAATAGAACATGATTTTTTCGCAAGATGGCATACTGTAGAAGGACGATAGTACAAGTTTATCATTGATTTTCATGCAACTGATGGATCCGACGCCCTCCTTTAATCTGGACAAAATTAATAGCGTGTACTTGATATTCCAAGATTAGTTCAGCTGTACTATTGTACTTCAGTAATAAATTGAATCATATTCAGAAGAATAATTAGGGTCAGAGGAGAATCGTTGAATTATTAATTGACATGGCTAATCCGGCAAGGCTCTGGAACCAAGGGTGAAGGAAAATCGATGTTGTACCTGTATTTTAAATAACTTAAAAAAATACAATGTGTGCCTCTACCAAAGCCAAGCACTTTGTAGCTCCACCCTAAAGAGGATGGAAAACATATATTTTCAGTGTAAGTTTTCTTACAAAAGATCAACTATTTAATAATAAACTATTTTTACGACTTTAAGTTTAAGAAAGCTGGTCCATTACGGTGGCATTTGAAATAGTCTTTAAGATAATCAAAAAAAATATATACAAAACAAATTAAGAAGTGTAATGTGCCTATCATATGGAGTTTTAATATTTATGTATGGTTACTTGTCCCAGATATATAATTAATGTTTGTATGCTATTTGGTGAAATCATTTTTTTTAAACCCACTGCCAAATATAGATTTTTTTTTTTAATAAATACAATTTTGATCAGTTTTCCCCCGATTATCACTGCTTCTAAATCAATCACTTTTTATTTGCTTTACCACAATACAAAATGAGTTTAAATTTCTAAGAACACAATAAAAAAGTACAAAATGTACATTTGAAAGGCAACACCATTTTATGACCATTTTTCTAGAAAAAAAAGTGATATTCCAGTAAGTGCAGTACAATCAACTGTAATTCACTAAAATGAATGTAAACTTTGTAAATATCCTTGGGGCTTATTTTATGTTTACCTTTCTAAGTTCATCTGAGATCGTGAAATCATCCAGGTATTCATCGAGGCATTTTGAAATATGTCCACTTTCCTTTACAATCCCTTCAGAGTAGAGACAGTCGAACAATGACATTGACAGCTGAGTACATGGGATTTCTTTTACTTCAACTTTGTTGACCTCCGTATCTACAATAAGATAATATCGTTCAGAAATGGTGGGGGTGTTGTAGCATGTACAGTGCTTGTAGGTTTCAAATGAAATCGCTCTCTAACGAGAACAATTTATTTCTATATATCTAAAGATAAAATTATTGTAAAATGCAAGATATCTTAAAATATGTTAGACGTTATCATGGACGCAAGAGCAAAAAAAGACCTTTACACTTTTAAAATAAGCAGAAATACAAAAAAAAACACATTTATTAGTGGATAATTGTTTAGATTTTTTTGTCATTAAATAAGTATATTTTCTAATACATAGAACTATGTTCTGGACATTGTATTGAGAAATATAATGCTCTAACAATAAGAGCTAAAAGTTGCAATTAGCCATTGATCACTGATAAAAATTAATTCTCACTGAACTCATTCTTAGTGCTCTTTTTTGAAAAAACACACAATTGTATATTAAAATATTATATATATATATATATATATATATATATATATATATATATATGTGTGTGTGTGTGTGTGTGTGTGTTTTTTGTTGTTGTTTTTTTTTACAATTAACATATAATAACTAGTAACTAAAAATGTTTCCATTTTAATTATTTGTTTACATGCAGCCTGTTCTACCCAATGGCTGTTGCAGTAATAATTAGCAGAGTGCTTCATTGCATGCGAAACTCTGGGGAAGGATGTTATTTATAGCAAAGATTCCCTTTGGACTCAGGTTACACTGCATTGACCAGTTAACCCATCACTTTCCTGTTTTAGAGCTCAAATTCCAGAAAGGCAAGAGTGTAGAAACCTGAATATTCTGCAGGTAAGAAAAAAAATAAACTCATTTCAAGGTCGGTCTTTGATAAATGTAACTAGCATATAATGAAGAGCTCATATGAGTAACATAAGCACAATATAAAAATACCAGTATGAATGTGACATTGAAATACAACTAATTATATTTGTAATACATATCAAAATAAGTGCCATGTCAGTATCTTAAAAAATATAGAGAAATCTGAATACATTTGTGTATTATAATAGTTTATTATTATTAGGTTCTAAACATGAACTCTGTTTAAGTGTTCCCAGATTAGAGTTTACATCTTGATGGCTTGCAACTTTGAACCACAATGTTCCCTCCAAGCTGGAGATATAAACAGTCTGGCAAAAATCTTACCATTGACTTTAAATGGGGGTGAACACCCCTACAACTTGATTGGTTTCTGTAGTGAAGCAGAACCAAGCCCCCTTTTCTTCCCCCTGGAGCAGGCTGTGGGCAGGATTTCCCACATATAGACATAGATTGTATTTGATTTGTTTTCTCTGTGAAAATGCACATATTTCAAAAATTCAAAAACTATTTCAACATAGTTTTAGGAGATCTTTACATTGATGTGGTCAAATTGTACTGGATTAAGTGGCCCTTTAAAGTGGTTTCCCCTAGATAACAATCTCTGGTTTTGATACAATCTATGAATACCTATCACCACTTTTGATGGTAACATTTCCTTACAGTCCACCAGTGCCATACTAACTCTATTTATCCTATCTAATTTCAGGTTATTTAAATCAAGGACCCTAGCAATTTATCACCCTGTACTTACTAGATAGTGATCCGGTCCTGACTGCTGTCCCTAGACTCTCTCACCAGCTTTCTAACCAGCAAAGTGTGGTACTGCGGGTCTCCGGCGCGTGGCATCACTCACCACCTAGCAATTACTCTGCCGCCTACCATTAATGCTTGAATCGCCCATAAGTTGGCTGTAGGGACCAGGTTGAATACCACTGGTCTAAGTTGTCCAATTATGTAGTCAGATTACGATTAAAGCCCTTTAGACCAACTTCCCACTTTTCACCTACATCACTACAGGGAAAGAATTCTATTGGAACAGCCTACTGGACGTCATATTTGGTAGAGAGAGGCATTTCTGATGATGTCTTCACAAAAGTTCAAATACAAGCTTTTAAAGCTATTTTTATTTTTTTCTCCAAATTTTATTACTAATCACTTACCAAAAAAACTAATGAAAGTAATACAGTGGTTCTTTAAGATAAGCTTTTGGTTATTAATACACAGTATTGCGTTTTAGCCATGCAGAAATTATGATTGTCATCATTAAACATAAACTGATTTTGACTGCGGCACGGATGACCTAGCTTTTTTTCATGTCTTGAGGGCATCAAAAGAGAATACAGACCCCCAAAAAATACTTCAATATGTATCTGCAGCTTTAACTGAGAAATAAATGCAGCTTGTAATGTACGGTATTTACTTTCTATTAGACTTGTGCAAGTAGGACAGGAACAGAACTGAATTTATGGTAGTGAAGTATAAATAAAAATAAGTTATAGTTCAAAAGTTCTGCAATTAACAGAATGGTTTGCTTACTCCATAATTTAAGAGGCTCTTAATTACAATCATAAAAAATATGGAAAGAATCAACAAACAATGTCACAGTGTATACAATATATGATCAAGGAATTTCAGATTTCAAACAATGTTCTAACAACACATAACATGGGCTCAGTTGAAATGTTGTACTTCCTTTCAGTAGTACTCAGAGGGGTGGGTAGGGGTATGGCAACTGTAATTATTGAGGTAAACTGTGTTTTTCAATTATATTTACCAAACAATAGGTTTAACATGAAAAGTCTGTATACTGGAGTGTGTCTAGGCACTTCAATCAGATACTCTCTCTCCTGGAATAACTTGATACAGCTTATAATAAATAAAATAAAAATAAAAAGATCAAGAGGAGGTCCTGACTTTGTTCCAAAAGCACTTTGTACAGAGATTAATAAACCTTTTTAACCCTTGCAGACCTTATTTTTCCTACAAACATAAGTGCCTTTAAATGCATGATTCCAAATTTGTGACTTCTTTGTTCCTTTAAAGGAACCAAATATCACACAGTAGTTTCAGTTTTTTGTTTTTTTTTTGATTGGCCAACATTTGCTCCAGCAATTATGACTGTAAAATATGGCTACTGAGTCCTGCAAGGCTATGCATCCCTGTTCTAAATTGTAATATTTAATGGTGCACCAAATAAAATACGGACTTCTTCTTTCATAGATATGGTGCAATTTGTTTGCACCACAATTGTTCCACTTTTGTCTGTATACAAAAGCTCCAGTGCCGCCATGTACCACCCTTGGCTAAATTACTGGAAGAAACTATTAAAGGCCGGCATCCGCTGACAGGCCAGTAAGACAGATGGATCTGCAACAAGTGACACAGACTATTACACACCTGGCAAATAGAAAGTCTGAGGTCAAAAAAAGCACTTCCTATTTGTATGTAGCAAATTAAAGGGGCTTTGAAAAGGTTTACCTGTAAAGCAGTGACACTTTAATGATAGACAGTGAAACTTCAATGATAATCTTTATCTATTGTTTCAGAAAGGGAGGGTATGACCTCGGGGAGTATAGCATTTAAGTATAGAATTTCATCATCAGGGTGTAGATAGTGCTGTCAATGTGAATCATCAATCACCTGAAATACAGGATACCGGAGGTGTGGACCTGAAGTGATAGGTTGAGCTGACATCTGAATGCGCAAGGGTTCCCCAATCAGACATTTTGGAGCAGTGTGGGAAATGATAATGTTTTACTAGTATTGTTTCTTCTATCGTATGCAATTAACCTGGTTATTATATTGGGAAGAACTCAACCGCAAATTATATTTTCAGTAAATTTAAGAAGAACTGGGACTACTTAATTGTGTTGTTCTTTTGTCAGTAGAGTGGCTGGAGACATGAGATAAGTCACTGTTAGATGTCTTGCAGTGTTCTTGAAGATGTCACACCCTAGTAAATCTGCCTCCACTGAATAACAGATTCTGAAGAGGTTCTCTGAGCTTTGAGATGACCCCAAGGAGGGATATTTACTAAGCTATAACAGATGACATGATCAGGTGTGAAGGCAATGTCCTCACATAGGAAACAGAGCATATTGAATACAGTGATGCTCATCATTACTAAGCTATCACATGGGCTGCGATGAGAAGGGTGATTTACTAAGAATCACAGTTGATATGATGAGCATCACTATTCAATATGCTCTAATTCCTATGTGAGAAAATTGCCTTCATACCTCATCACAGCATTTACGATAGTTTAGTAAATATCCCTTTCCATCACAGCCCCTGTGATTGCATATTAAATGCCCCTCTCCATCACAGCCCCTGTAATTGCTATTTAAATATCCCTCTCCATCATAGCTCCTGTGATTGCATATTAAATACCCCTCTCCATCACAGCCCCTGTGATTGCATATTAAATATCCCTCTCCATCACCGCCCCTGTGATTGCATATTAAATACCCCTCTCCATCACAGCCCCTGTGATTGCATATTAAATACCCCTCTCCATCACAGATCCTGTGATTGCATATTAAATGCCCCTCTCCATCACCGCCCCTGTGATGGCATATTAAATACCCCTCTCCATCACAGCCCCTGTGATTGCATATTAAATACCCCTCTCCATCACAGCCCCAGTGATTGCATATTATTTGGCGTCCTTGTTCTTGGACCGCGTCCGTCTTTTTCGGAAAATCCGTAGGTGTTTGGTGGTGTTTTGCATCCTGAAGCCTCGTTTTCGGGTTTTTTTTTTTTCGCCTGCCATTTTTTCTCTCACTTAGGGGATTTTCGGGTGTCTAAACGCTTGTATTTCGAGTCAAATTGAGATGTAACTTCACTTTTCAAGGTGCTCGGTGCCCCCCTTGCTGTGGGTAAGCTTTTTATGTGTTTCTTGTGTGTATTTATGATGTTTTTCATGATTTCCTGAGCGCGGGTATCGGGAGGTAAGGTCGTATTTTTGCGAGGTCCTAATGTCCCGCGTCTCGAATTTGTTATTCGTAAGTCCGTAAATTTTGCGAGGTCCGCAGTTGCAGGCAAGGAGCGCCTTTGGCGCTCCATGCCAGCAACTGCGGCCCTCGCTTTGCGAGGTCCGCAGGCTTGCGTTAGCAACAACCCGCATGCTCACAACTATATATGTGATTGTTATTACTAGTTGTATTTTTTTTCCCAGCGGTATTAACAATAAATTCTGCAAAAGGATAGCACAAATGATACCACAAATGATATTTCATAAAAACGTTATATATGAAATGGGGTGAGTTAAGGGAAGGTACAAAAAGGGGGATTGGGAAGGGAAAAATGGTAGATCCATAGGAATAATATACAATCTAATACAGTATTCATATGATTTAAGTAACAAGGCATTGCTAGTTGCAATCTTTAATGAAACTAATACATTGTTATTTCCGTGAATTTTAGAAAGGCCATTTGTACTGATTTACTTATAATATATATTTAGAAGAAGTTCTTGATATTATCGTGGCTTGTCATCTTGAGGAATGTTGCCTAAACACTTCAGATTGCTGTTATGGTATGTATGCAAATAAGATTGAGAGATCTCTGATGTTACCATTGGTTTGCTATTATCACGCAGTTTGTTAATTCCTTCCCTGGCTACAAACATAGATGAAGAGAAACAATTGTGTTAAAAGGTTGATTAATGAAAGTAACACACACATCACAACACATGGTAATAACATGGCGGATTTGTTTTACCTAATCTTTTCCATTGTCCTGATGAGTCAGAGAGTAACTTCAACTGGGAAATGACATTTGTATCTTGGAAGAAAGCCTGGAATTAGATAGGGATAGTAAGAATACGATTATACATTTCCAAAAGCAGGGACCCCAGTGCATTATATATATATCAGTATGCTTAATCTTTGTTATTGTCAGATGTGTCATATATCTACACTATACTACAAATAATTGCATTGAGTAGTCTTGTACTGGAAGATCAGTCAGTGTTCATGTTATCTGACATGTTGCTATGTAGTTGTAATGTGCAATCACTCATTCTTTGGATTAGTATTTAACCTCTGGTGTGCTAAGACCTGAAATGTTTTAGTGCCCTGTAGCAGAAAGGAAACAAAATGAAGTAAATAGTGCAATTTACTTAGCTCCTTTAAAAGCAGGGGTAGTGCTAATGCATTTGTGAATCTTAAAACAATACAATGTTAGTGACTGCACACAGCAGAGTTTATTGGGAGATTTTGTTGTTCAGTCGTGTTCAACTCTTGGTGACCATATGGATGTAACACACCACGCACATATCCTTCTCCATTTGACCACGATTTGCCTGACCTCTCTTGTTATGACCTGCTCTTCTTGGGTGACCCTACATGGCTCATAGCATCATCGAGATACACAAGCCCCTTCACCATGACAAGGTAGCCATCCAGAAGGGGATTGGGAGATTTACCCTCACAATAAACATTACCACCTCCTAGCGCCTAACAATACTTAGCTTCTAAAGACAATACATTTACAAACATCTAAGACACATACTGAGCTTGGGCCAATCTCCATCATCCTCAAAATGACCATATACAAGCAACCTGCAAATGTCAGCCAAATCAGTGGTCTCAAACATATTTACCCAAATGACTTAAAAGAACACTATTTCAATATTTTCATTGCTCATTTTTTTATAGAGCCAACATTAGAAAAGGCAAAAAATGTTTTAAGAAAGTAAAAAAAAGAAATATAAAAACAAAATGTAATTATCACCTATTATATCCAATTATATTTGTTATTATGTCTTGCCCAATTTTTGTCTTAACAAGGTGCTCCTTAACCCGTCTGATTCTTCCTGCTTGAATAGTAATTACCTATGGCATAAAAGTGCTAGCAGCAATTCACGGGCTATCAGTAAGTTAATCTCGTCCTACTATTTTTCCATCTACTTGGCATGAAAAACTCAGAGTGTTGCTGTTTATTCATTCAGTCGTGTTCAACTCTCTGTGACCCTATAGACCACAGCACGCTAGGCACATCTGTCAGCCACTGTCCCTCTGAGCTCCCTCAAGCTTATGTTCATTGCTTCAATTGCCTCACCTATCCATCTTGGCCTTAACCATCTCTTTCTTTGTGTGCCTTGAAGTTTTCTAGTATCAGAGTCTTCTCTAGGGAATCCTGTCTTCTCATGATATGGCCAAAATATTTCAGCTTTAACCTCATGATAATACCTTCCAGTGAAGTTTGTCTTGATTTCCTGTAGCACTGATTTACTGGATATTCTTGCAGTCCAAGGAACTCTAAGTAGCTTCTCCAGCACCACAATTCAAAAGTCTCAATTCCACGGCACTCGGCCTTCTTTATGGTCCAGCTCTCACATCCCTATGTTACTACTGGGAATATCATAGTTCTAACTATGCGGACATTTCTTGAAATAAGATTAAAAGAATGTGGATGTTATTATTGGTTAACTATTATCACCCAGTTTGCTAATTCCTTCCATGGCTACAAACGTAGATGAAGAGAAACAATGGTGTCTGCCATATATGGGCTGTAGCAGAGCACTGCTTTGGCCACTTGTCGATTGATTATGAGGGCTACTCTATTTCTTCTGCAAGATTCTTGACCACAGTAGAACATATGGTGGTCGTCCGATGAAAATGAAATGTCCCATTCCAGGATAGCAATGTTTCATCTTGTCATCTCATGTTTGACCATGTCCAGTTTGCCTTGCCTTCCAGATTCCTATGCTGAATTGTTCTGTACAGCAACAGATCTGGATCTGGTCCTACCCCGGACAAATGGAAGCAGAATTTGTTAAATGCCCAAAAAAAAACCCCCATCACAGACTTGATTGGGGAGATAAGGTGATTCTGGCTGCTACCCATTAACCTGGCTCCTGTGGCTGGAAATGACAGAACTGCCCTTATACCCACCAAGGTAGGCGTAGGCAAACTGTATGGGTATCTAAGCTGTAAGGAGTGGGAAGCGTTACTGCATTCCACTGGGCTGATCACCAAGGGTAATGGACAAAGTCTTATACAATAATGACATCACCCAGGCAAGTGGCTCCACCATACCAAAGAGGAAATATATGATCATAACCATCATTATTTAAGGGTGACTGGCACGTACACCATCTCTACTCCTAATAACATCTGCTGCTTGGCTCTAGTCAACTCGTGGCCAGAACCGTATATTACGACCCAATAAAGAAAAACAATTTTGGAAACATAAAATAGAGCTGTATCCCAATTCTTTAGCTCATGCGTCTTGAGTTCCCACTTAGGCATTGTCCTGTAAATGATCATATTTCTCCACAGTCGAGTGACGAAAACCTATACCTACGATCGGAAGCTTAGCCTAATAAGTGGGATTCCTGTGGTGGTCGGTCCAGTTGGCTTTTCGTTCCGTGACAGAAATATTTTAACATTCAATATAAACCTAAAACCGTCCTGTACATATAGAATTCCCCACCTGAACACTAGTCCTGATAGTATTTCAGGTATGCTATGCTTGTACATTTCAGCTTGTCAAATTCAAAGAAACCATTTTTATATACAATTTATTGGCCTTTGGAGTAATTTTATGTATTCTGATTTCTTGTATTTAAAATATGGCAATTTACATATTCTAGCAAATTAGTCTGATTGCATAATATTATTTTTTTTTAGTAGAGAGGTATTCAGTTGTTTGTAAGCAAATGCATCGTACATTATACGTTAAATACAATTTTACATTTTACATTAATTCCACAGCTAACAATTTGCCTCCAGCTCTTTAGGAAGGTAATTTTAAAAGGTCAGACAGATGAAAAATGTAGATAAGTACATAAAAATGTCCCTCCAGTCATAGCTATTATCGCACCAAAGGGTCTCCTATAAAACTACAACATATTACACTTGCAAATAAATACTTTCGTTTGGATAGTGCCACATTTTATATCTGGTAAAGTCATTACCAAAATACACTGTCTGCTGGATACAGGGTAATTCGGACTGGCATCTGATAAAGTCATTTCCAACCAATTTCATTGTCACAGACAGTGAGCGTGCCACTAATTACCGCAGCAGATTTGTGAGATTCGGTGTCCAATTTTTATGTAATTTTTAAGCAATTATTTAAATTTCTACATATGTGGCGATTATGCAGATATGAATGGATACACCTTATTTTTCCAGTTTATTCCTAATTAGACTATTTTTATAAAACTATAGTTCTCATTAGTCTTAAAAAAATGAATATATAGAACATACAATTTAACAGCTGAGCAGATGGACTCGAGCCGCCATGCGTACAGTTTGTATTCCTGCTTTAGTATTTAAGGCAAGATTTTATTACTTGATGTATTTTATATTCAAATTAAATAAACTTGGTCTGGAAAAATATGGCCAGCAGAAATTAAGCGTTTTACCCAGAGAACATATTTGTTATGCATGGAATAAAGTAAAGTAATCTGAATAAACAAAAAAACTAAATAGAGGTGCTCAATCAGAGAACAAACTAACCTTGACCGACTTAGCGGTAATACCGAGCGTGGTTCAGGGTTAATTGTCAGAACCTAAAGCGGAACCCCGAGCCATGCTCAGGATCACACACATCCATCTCCCTGCGTGCGTTGGCAACGCAAGGAGGCGGTCTGGCCGCGTCAGCACCTCCAAGTGTACCGCTTTAACACTCCCCCGAGTGACACGGCCAGACTGCCAGGGCAGTTAATAGATTAGGTCTATGGGCATGATAACCCACTCTGAGAGCAGCCTCTTTTAGCCACATGTGCACTTCACAGGGAGAAATATCTTGTAGTATATCAGTCTGGTCCCACTCACTAGAGTGGTCCAGCCCCAAAATACCAGGCAATTCTACCCTGAACAGAAGAAACAGCAAACCCCAGCCGTTATTTTCAGCCTCTGTGGGCCTCGTCAGATAGGTGCAGCTTTTTTCTGTTTATTATTGGTTGAAGTGAGGGGGACTAAAGGGTAGAGTAGTGGTGGGATGATAATTAGGGATACAGTATTAGGATGGCGAGTTACTTGTACAGAAGTAGCATAGCACAGTAGTTCTAAAAAAGTAGAGAGATAAGTACTATGAAATATATTGCGTTTAAGTCTACATAAGGATCATTGGGGTGTTTCTGTGTAAACCATTGCACTGGAGAGAAACTCACAAAGATCAAAGTTAATGATTACCATAAACTAATCTCTAACGTCCCTTCTGGATTGCTACCTTATCGTGGCGAAGAGGCTTGTGTACCTCAGTGAAGCTGTGATGTAGGGTCACCCAAGATGGACAGTGTTGTATTAAATATCATAACCACAAACCACGAAACCCAGTCATTATACCAAAAAACAGAAGCCTTTGATTATTTTCTTATTATCAGATTTTTTTGATGCACGTGCGGGTAAGCAGTAGAAATAGATCCAAAAATGTCTGCTGCTGACTGACTGAACACAAATATAAACAAAACACAGCTCTTTATAGAAATACATAAAAAGAATGGTACATTCCATATCATCCTTATTGAAAAAAATGACAAAGTCCAACAACAGCCAATAAACGATTATTTATATTATAAAATCCAATAAGTAGTTTGCATATACAGATCACACGCTGAAAGTTTGGACTGCGTATATCGTTCCATTATTGCCAAGTTGTGCGCATAGGTCATAATACATCCTTGGCTTTGTTTAGACTTAAAAAGTTGGCCTTGCTTACATAGAACAGTGATAGAATAAAAACAATTAATTAAAATAAAAAAGGCATAATTAACTGTTTCATACCTCATGGCTTGCAATGGAAAATTACGGTTTCAAAGCTAAAGTTCACAAGTGCTACAAAAGTGATGAATGCTATATATATATATATATATATATATATATATATATATATACACACACACACACACTAAAAATGTAAGGATATTTGTATTTCATTACAACAGCAGGCCAAAGCAGAGAAGTCAGACAAGTAGTGGTCCACTGGAGAAGGAACTGGCAACCCACTCCAGTATCTTTGCCAAGAAAACGATATGGATAAACACAACCAAAAATAAAAAAATACGGTCACCGAGAGACAGACACTCCTGGAGGACTGAACAATAACAAAAATCTCTAACAAGCAGTGAGTATTGACATGGATCTCAGAGTTATCTTTATGAATAAAGGGGCCCCTTATGTTCAGCTTAGCATAGAATCATGAGAAAAAACAAAGAAATATACCAGTTTAGATGGCCAGAAATAGAGCAACTGAGTTGTTAATGCACCAGACCTGTATCTGTCATTTACTGAGTTCCAATGATAGTAAGCCCCAATTTTATTGATTAAAAGAGATGTATAATAATACGTTTTCATCTAATACTTTAAACAATGTAAAAAAGAGCAGATAAGGCTCTAGTCTATCTTTGAAAATAAAAAGATGTAAAACATAGAAGAAGATGAGAATAAAAACATTCAAGTTACCAGAACAAAGTCATCCTTTTGGTAAGGCTGGAAATACTGGTCATAGCGGAAGGCTTGAGCTGTGATTCTGCCGTTCATGGACCTATTTGAAAGAACACACAGAAATAAAAGTTATATTTTACAATGCATTATTTGTATTCATTTCCACTAGTGTGACATTACACTATACAATTAAAGATACATGAGGCATCTCTATGTATAAGACTATCATTTGTGTAAAGGCCATCACCAGATGTATTATTACTCATCTTATCTATAAAGGCATGAACAATTTATGTAATGCTATTTACAATGGTATACAGTAAACAAAATTCCAAAAGTCCCATTGCAAAGAGCTTAGATTTTGAGTTTTCTCACAAAATTTGCCAGATACGTCAACAGAAAAAATAAAGATAATGACCTATAACAAAATCTAACCAAATGTAAGATGGAAAGATTTATTAAAGCTCAGGAAAGAAATATATTTCTGAAAAAGAGCAAAAGAAGAGTAAAAGTTATGATCTGTAAGTAAATTATAGAAGCAATGTGTGCAATTACTACTTTGATAAGTGGAACACCTTTCCAGGGTAAGCGGTAAGGTCAAATATCGAAGGGAAAAAGAAAATTATTTTTTAAGAATATTATTATTATTATAATTTTTTTTGTTAACACGCCAACATATTCCATAGCACTATACATAAGTTAGTTCAAGGCAAAAACATTGCATATGATGGAGGGCTCTGTCTTCGAGCTTAGTATCCAGTAGTGTCCATGGTGCTTTTCTTAAAGCACCTTGCAAGATTGAACTTACCATCTAAAGGATGCCAAGATTTTATGCAGAAGACTGTCCTGGGAATTTATTAAATGGTCTCTTTAGCCATTTTTTGTTTCTTTGTTTTATATGAAACTAGTAACTTGCCCGTCAAAAATGACAGGAGTAAAATTGTAAGGCTTGCAATGCTGTTAGCCACACAATGCGAGTATATGGGCCCTCTGAGTCCCTTCGGCGCTCATCGCGAGCCCCGCACTGAGTGCCTTTGGCGCTCATTGCGAGCCTCTTCCCCTATGTACTACCTTGGGTTAAGAGTTATTGTCTTGGGTTAAATGTTACTGTGTTGTATTAAGTCTTAGTGCTTAGGGCTCGTATTTACGTCCTTTGGCCTCGTTTTTTCGGCAGCCATATTTTTCTCTCGCTTAGGTGATTTTCGATTCTGACAAAAGGCAAAATATGCCTCAAAATAATTTGCAACCTAACCCACGGGCTCCCTGGCTCTCCCACTGTGCTGTGTGTGTGTGCAAGTTAATTTGAGGCATATTTGTGTGTTTTTGCAGGTCTTTTCAGTTCAGTGGTTCAGGTCCTAATTAATACTGGATGCAATTTCGCGGGCGTTGCTAAGTCCAGGGGCCTCTCAATGAGCGTCATCTGCGCTCATTGCAGCTAAATCATGCGTGTTACGGGATTAGCGCCTGTGGCGCTCATCACTAATGCAATGAGCACCATTTTTAATATATATCCAGTCCCTTTTTAAAGTTATCTATTGAATCCGCTGTCACCACCTCCTTTGGTAGAGAATTCCACAGATTAACCACCCTTTTCTTTAATTACAGTGAAATCTTTTTACTTCTAACCTCAAGGGATGTCCCCTTGTCAGTTGAAAACCTCTTGGCACAAAAGCTCACTTGATAAAGCCTTGTATTGACCCTGGATGTATTTATATAGTAATCATATCCCCTCATAGATTAATTTTTTCTAGAGAAAATAAGTTTAATTTGGTTAGTCTTTCTTCATAACTTCATAACCCCTTCATTCTCCTTATTAGTTTTGTTGTCCTCCTCTGTACCTTTTCCAGCTCTAAAATTACCTTTTTATGAAGCGGTGCCCAAAATTGTCCTCCATATTCCAAATGAGAGCGTACTAGGGCTTTACCGTATATTTGCCGGCGTATAAGGTGACTGGGCGTATAAGAGGACCCCCCAACATTGCCACTCAAAATATAGAGTGTGTTACGAGACCCGCCAGTGCAACGCGACCGCAGCGCCTCCGGACCGCCCCTGCAACGCGACCGCAGCGCCTCCGGCCCGCCCCTGCAACGCGACCGCAGCGCCTCTGGCCCGCCCCTACAACGCGACCGCAGCGCCTCCGGACCGCCCCTGCAACGCGACCACAGCGCCTCCGGCCTGCCCCTGCATCTCCCTGTGACCGGCACGACCGCAGCGCCTCCGGCCCACCCCTGCACTTGGAGGCATGCTTTTCAGGGCAAAAAAGTTGTCTTATATGCCGGCAAATACGGTATTTCCATATAACCTAAACACTTGGCTGTCGCAGTCTATTATTCCCTGTAAACATTTTACATGGAGGCCACATTGTTTTTTATAACATCATAAAAATATTTTTGACCTCTGCTTTTTTATGCAAAAGATTGTTTAAAACCATATAGTAGGTGTATTTAAAACATCTAAAAAACAGTTAGTAATATAAACCCATGGCCCCTGCATTAATGTAATGAGTACAAACTGTACTCTATGTGCAATTGTCCCATTAAAATCTACATCTCACAACCCCTAACACGGCTCTTCAGCCGGGTCATACTACCCCTGGGGCACTTTCACATCCTCACAATGTATACAACTTTATGACTGGGCCATAATTCACAAACTTGTCTTTTCACCTTTTGTGAGCTTTTTCTCACCAATTTCCTGTCAATTTGAAGTTCTCACGAGAAAGACCCTCATTTCCAATTGTATTGATCTAGATTATTTGTATTGTCAGAAGTCTATATAGTCACTGTACCCTATATAGAATTAAATAAAGGGTAATAATAATAATAATAATAATAATAGGGCCATAATGCTTTTTATATCACTATGTAAATAAGCCACACAAAAAAAGAGAAAATAATGGAAATAAAATCCTTATGAGTGGTTAACATCATCCACAAAAAAAAAGAAATAAAAAAAAAAAAAATTATATATATATATATATATATATATATATATATATATATATATATATATATATATATATATAAGGATTCACATATTCAAACCTTCTAAACAGTCTCTGCAAAGGACTGCCCCCACAGCTCACACATACAATGTTTCTATTGGTACTAAAAAAGCTGTTGAGAAACAGTCTGCAAGTGGCTAGTGCATCTATTATTATTATAATAATTTATTTGTAATGCGCCAACATATTCCGTGGCGCTATACATGGGTTACAATCAAGGCAAAAACAATAGCAATATTAACTGTCTTTGAGTTTAGCATCCGGTGTCCATACAGCTTTTCCCAAAGCACCTTGCCAGCTTGAAAACTCACAAACTTACAATCGAAAGTTGTAGTATCAATAGAAACCTTGTATGCATGAGCTGTGAGGGCAGACCTTTGCAGGGACTTTTTTGAAAGGTTTGATTAAGTGACAACAGAGCTTTTAAATACTTGTTATTAAAATGATCCCCTTCTAGATCAATACCTTGTCATGGTGAAGAGGCTTGTGTACTTCAATGAAGCTTTGAGCTATACCAAGATGGGCCGGTCATAGCAGAGAAGTCAGACAAATCACAGAGAAGGAACTGGCCACCCACTCCAGTATCTGTGCCATGAAAAACCTCATGGATAAGCACAGCCCGAGACATAGAAAAATGTGCTTGTTGTGCTGCAGTCCATAGGGTGAGTGAGTGTCAGACACGACTGAAGGACTAAACAACAATGAATGATGTTCAGACATGCAAACAAAAACTTTTAATATTAAAAACAGGAAAACTTTCATATACCTTTAATAAATGTACCCACAGTAGTATTGCCTGGAACACAATTACTTTAAACACAAGTTTAAATTTTTTTTTTTATATTGAGTAGGTAAAAAGCATTTAAAATTCTGTTTTCTTGAAAAATCTATATTTTTGATCATTTATTAATTTTATCTATGCCATTTAATCCTATACTTTTAACATTTATATTTACAGTGTTTTATTTTAGCATAAAACATGTCTCAAAGTAATATGATGGGCCTGTGACCGAAATGGTTGGTCACCTTATGCAGGTAATTATATGGAATATTGCCCATACGGGTCCAAGTGCTAAACCGAGGAATTACAAATAAGAAGCTGACAACAGCCCCACTCTTACTAGGATTGCTCCTTATATTACATTTTAATCTCAGTAGAACTGAGCCTCGTGTGAAGCCGTGCTCTCCATATAATGGCCATGAGATCAGACCGATCACACTTCCTTGGCCTTGTCTTGAAATGGACAGACAATCTGCATGGGAACGGTACAGTCATAAAGTCTTTTAATACTAATGGCAAATTCTCTCCACATTCAGGGATTAGTCCTGATTTGAATGTTAAAAACGTTTAAATATTCCGCCCAGTGCAAATAAATCCTATTTACTTGTAATTTTCTTATATATAACTTGGAGATTCATACACTGGGCCATTGAGAGTGGTCTGTGTTATAGAGTCTGCACTGACCAAGGAGCAAGATGTCATGCCAATAATAACAGTAAAGGGACACAGCTACTGCAATTTATGCAAACCTTGAGCACAAGACACATTTTTTAGCTAAAACGGTCTAAAATCTGCTTACTGGAAGCTTTCAACTGAAATTCATATCTTAAGGAAAAAAAAAGTGATATTAATGCCCATTCATCCCAGCACAGCAACACCTATTGAGAAAAAGCGATGAGAACTCCTTAGTCTTATATTTGTTTTAGGTGACTCCTAGCTTGTGCATCCCCTTCTGGATCTCTACCTTGTCGTGGTGAAGAGGCTTGTGTACCTCAATGAAGCTGTGAGCTAAACCATGTAGAGTCACTCAAGATAGTCAGGTCATAGAACAGAGGTCAGACAAATTGCAGAGAAGGAACTGGCAACCCACTCCAGTATCTTTGCCCAACCAGAAACAAAAAATGACAAATGTGCTTGGCATGTTGCATTCGTATGGTCACCGAGAGTCGGACATGACTGAAGGACTGAACAACAACAACAAGCTTGTGCATACGCCATCCTATACTATGCTTTAAACCTCTGTAATACAGTGAGCGGATTCCCTGTGGGCCCAGTGGTTAGGATGCAGGTGCTTTCACCACTGCATCCTGGGTTTGAATCCAGCCAGGGAACCAAGAGGTCACACTGGTCAGTACTAGGATACAAGACCACCTGGGAATACTTGAGAAGGAACTGGCAACCCACTACAGTATTTCTTCCATGAAAACCAAGTGGATGAGCATGGTGTGTTGTCCATGAGGTCACAGAGAGTCGGTTACGATTGAGCGATGCCACTTAAATTTTTAATACAGTGAGCATATGCCTAAAGGGAGTCTGTATAACTTAGTACAGTATTTGGATTAATGAGTGACTCATTTACATGTCTCCGCCCAGTTTCCCAGAGTGAAGTGCAATATCTGTAATTCTGAGCAGGAAATAAGATTTTTAACTTATTTTTAGACATTCAAATGTAAACACAATTGTAATATTTTTTAAGTGACTGAAAAAGTTAACTCCTTATATCAAGGATTATCGTCTTCGATTTTTGTCCAAGTTGCAGGTTTTGTTTTCTTACAACTAACAGTTTTTAGATATTTATTTTTAGAAAATTCAGTTCATTAAAAGCACATAAACATATTTGAAAGGAATAAAATAAAAATATTAGCAAGAAGATCTAAAAAGGTTAAACTTAATGGACGAAAAGTCTTTTTTCAACCTTAATTACTATGGGCCTCATTCTATTATCGGCCGTAGGAGATGCGGGGCCGCAAGGACCGGCCGCAAGCTATTCGCCTATTCTATTCCCTTCCGGACGGGGATTCCGGCAGGCTTGCGGCCGGCGCCTTGTTATCCCTTGCGGCCGCACGCGCCGAAGGAAAGCCTTTGATCTTAAACGGCCACAAGAGTTTCGGCCGCAAGAAAACCCCGGTTGCTATTCAATTGCTCCGGGAACGCTCTCTGTAAGGCTAAAAGCGAGCCGCAGCTTACTTGCAGCAAAAAGGTCCCGCAGGCACACAATTAAGCACATAATAAAGCCATAATAAAGCCATCCTGCACTCTGAGGAGACTATAAAGTGATTGTAGGTGTTAGCATTCATAGCACAACATTCCCCTACACTCAAATCCGTAAATAAATTTTTTTTTTATTTATGTCAAATATCCATGGAAAAAGTCCAGAGTGCTTGGAGCACCTCAGACCCGCCCACGGTGCGGCCGGAAAATAAACAGTTAATGAAATATCGGATTTTGGCTGATGTGCAAGCTTGAGAGGGGGTTGTCCCCCATTATGATGCCTATCATTTACAGAGCTTTACAGTGCCGTCTTGAATTTATTTTTGCATTTAAAGTTTTCAGACCTTGCAGCCGGTTGCATGATATGCGGCCGGCTATTTGAATTGCAAGGTAAAGGTAGCTCTACACGGGGCCGTAAGACAGACGCAAGGAATTGCGGCTTTGCGGCCGTTTTACGGCCGATAATAGAATGAGGGCCTATGTAACTATGAAAATACCATTTTTTTTTTTTTTATATGAAACATTCCAACTTTAGGCAGAATACTGACTAATCAAAGTGATACAAGGGAAATAGCAAATAACTAATTTTTATTTGTTCATATTAGATAACGATGCATAATTAAAAACATTTAAGAAAAAAGAAAAACTGGAAAATCACGCTTTCATTTGTCATAGGATATCGGTAATTATCATACTGGCTTATTGCAAATTAAAGGGTAATTTACCAGTTTTAAATTTTTCTTAAATATGAAAAAATAGAAATTTTGTTACTTCTTTTCTATTACACTGACTATTACATTGTTTGGGAAAATTAAATACTTCCTGTAAAAATTGTTTGGAAATACTGACTTATTCGGAAACTGTAGATGTAGTCTCTCTCTGAAATTAGGATAAAGAAGTATATATATATATATATATATATATATATATATATATATATATTGATTGATTGATTAAAGCCACAAACATAGATAAGAGTTTAAAGGACCACTGCACTTCATGAAAAAAAATATAAATATGTACCAAACTTGCAATATTAGCAGCTATGTAAATCACGGACAAAAACATTTTTTTAGCAAAAATCTGAATTTTTGCAGACTCTGTTTATAACTATGAAAATCGATTTTGCGTTTGTTACATAACTTCCTCAGAGCTGAATCTTGAGGGTGTGTTAGTGAAGAGGGGTGGGGAAGAGAAAACAGAGAGTCGTTGCAAAGATAATATTGATATAGACACAACACCCATTCCCTCTCAGAAGCTGGTCCCGTGCATCATTCACTGCAACAATAGCTCTCCAGAAATGTAAACGCCCCTCTCACACACACAGCTTCTACCAATGTATCATGGATCTCTCCAGGGACCTGCAGAGTAATCAAATTTTTTTTTTCTAATTAAGAACTACCGTATTTTTCGCCCTATAAGACGCACCTGCAGATAAGACGCACCTAGTTTTTAGAGGAGGAAAACAAGAAAAAAAAATCTGAATCAAACACAAATACACTTTACACATAGATACACACCTACATTACACACAAATATATATATATATATATATATATATATATATATAGATACACATACATATACATACACACATAAATATACATACACATACATACATATACACATACACACATACACATACTGCAGCATTTGGGAGCCCTTGACCCTCCCTGACCCTCCTGATCCTCACCTTTCTTCTGATCTCAGCCCATCTTGATCTCACCCCAGCGCTTCCTACCAGCACTCCTCGTGTACTGCAGCGTCGCGTGTGGGACGTCACTAGGATGCACCGGCCGACGCGATGCATGCTGCTGGTGCTGTAGGAAGCGCCAATCGGGAGTGGGAAGAGATCAAGAGGACAGAGAGGCAGTTTTAAAAGGTATATTCGCCGTATAAGACGCACCAACTTTCCTCCCCCAGTTTTGGGGAAGAAAAAGTGCGTCTTATACGGCGAAAAATACGGTAGATGTATGAGTTTTTTTCTATTGTCGTTCTATAATGTTTAGTTACCTACAGCTTATGGTCCGGTTGTACTAAGGGATATATTGCTACTAGCGAATTGCCCGTCTACAAATGACGGCAATGAAATTGTAAGTGAGCTAATGGTGTTTGGTGTATATAATGTGGCTGATTTAGCGTTCTTCGTTTTCTATGTCGTGCGACTTTTTCGGAATATCCGTAGCTGTTTGGTGGTGTTTTGCGTGTTTACGGTGGTGTTTTGCGTGTTTAGGGACCATTAGTCTCGTTTTCATTTTGTTCGGCGGCCATTTTTTCTCTCGCTTAGGTGATTTTCGGGTCTCTAAACTCCGAAATTTGTGCTTAAATGGAGGTGTAACTTCACGTGCAGAGGTCCTGGGTGCCCCTCCTTGCTGTGGGTAAGCTTTTTATGTGTTTGTTGTTTGTATTTATTGTGTTTGTAATGTTTTTGGGGTTGCGCGGGTTGCGTCCTTTTTTTTTAATCTCGTAGGTGTTTTTCGGCAAATACGTAGGTGTTTGGTGGTGTTTTGCGTCTTTAGACTGCAGTAGCCTCTTTAGTTTTCGAGGTCCTGGATGCTCCCTCTTACTGTAAGTAAGCTTTTTATGTATTTGTTGTGTGTATTTGTTGTATTTTTCATGTTTTGATGTGCGCGTGTTGCGGCAGATTTTTGCGAGGTCGTAATGGTTCGTAACGTGTCTCGTATTTTCCTTGCGTAACGACGTAAATTTTGCGAGGGTCGCAGTTGCTGGCAAGGAGCGCCTTCGCTTCGCGAGGGCCGCGGGCTTGCTACGCGAGCCCGCAAGCGTGAGCAACGGCTCGTATGCTCACAACTGTATATGTGATAGAACATCTCTATTCCTTTGTTATCTTATGGTGCATATCTACTAACTCTCGATATTTCCAAGAGTTTCTCAATACATTACCCCTGCTTAGTATGTATGGTTCTGGTGTCCTGTCTCAACTGCCCTATAGTGCCCGTTATCTTTTACAATGCGAGAATCTGTTTAGGTTTTCTATCACATATATAGTTGTGAGCAAGCAGGTCGTTGCTAACGCTGCAGGCTTTGCGAGGGCCGCAGTTGCTGGCAAGGAGCGCGGAAGGAGTGAAGCGAAAGGCCGCATTTGCCGAGGTGGAGGCTCCCACCTCGACCACAAAATGTAAGGACTTAGCATCCACAAATACGAGCCGCAGGACTTTACGACCTCGCAAAAATACGACCTTAGCGCCCGAAACCCGCGCACATGAAAACATTAAAAACACAATAAATACACACAACAAACCCATAAAAAGCTTACCTACAGCAAGGGGGGGCACCCACACACATTAGGCGCCATTTTACAACACTAACTTACACAATGCCGAAGTACACAGCTACCTTAATGGATTTTCCTCGCACACGCAGCCTATTTACACTGCACACCTTGCTGACACTTACACAGCAGCTCCACAACAGTGGAAACACACATTGTATGCTGCAAGAACATGAACACAGATTGCCAGCTCTTCAACACAATGCTTCATGCATATATTACTTCAAAATAGGTAAAGTATATTAATTTATTAATTATTTCATTAGCATACAAAAAACCACCGCCAACGCTGCTCATAGCACACAAACAACCAACAGCCTCGCAATGAGCGCCAAAGGTGCTCAGCGCGGGGCTCGCAATGAGCGCCCAAGGATCGCGGAACACCAACAAAATGAATGTCGCAACCAAACACCATTACCTGCCTTACAATCTTATTGCCGTCATTTTTTGACGGGCAAGTCGCTAGTGTTCAAATGACGTTGGACCCCTTCCTTAACCACTACTCCACATGCGCTTTTACAGAACATTACTTGGAAACGTAACTATTGAGAAGTCAAATATTCATCGTGCAACTGCAGATTAGTTAGGCACAGTCTTGCTCCACATAAAATAACTGAAGTGAAATCCGTATTACGTCAGCTAATGCAGTTTGTGATAGGCTTTTCCTGTGTGCACGGCCCAGCTATAGTACCTAGGAGACTAAGATCATGGCAAACAGCAATTTCAGTTCTTGGCAAATAGATGAGTAAGAAGTGGAGACAGTGACAGGTTTTATTTTCCTGGGATCCAAGAAAAAGATGTTTGCTTCTGGGGAGGAAAGCAATGGCAAGTCTTGACAAACTACTAAAAAGTAAAGATATTACAATATCAACAACGGTCTGCAAAGTTAGAACTATTGTATTCCCAGTAGTAACATACAGGTGTGAGAGCTGGATCATAAAGTAGGTTGAGCGCCATAGAATTGATGCGTTTGCATTGTGGTGTTGGAGAAAGCTGTTTTCTTGGTCTGCAAGAAGATCCAATTAATCAATACTACATGATATCAAACTATTCACTGGAAGGTATTATCATGAGACTAAAGCTCAAATATTTGGGCCATATCATGAAAAGACAGGATTCCTAGAGAAAGACTGAAGGCACATGAAGAAGGGGGAGGCAGAGATGGTGATGATAGATGAGGTCATTTAAGCAATGGACATGGGCTTGCTGGAGCTCAGATGGGCAGCGGCTGACAGATGTGCCTAACGTGCTGTGATCCATAAGGTCATGGAGAGTCGGACACAACTAAATGACTGAACAACAACATTACCCTACCAACACTAGCTAGGTATTTCAATTAGGCATAAATCTTTAATACATTTTTTATTAAAAAAACGAAAACAATATTCACTATTAAACTTCCTTTCATCTATTTGAATCTTTGGTTGAACTACTTGTCTCCACCACTTTTGAGATCACCAAGGGGTGGGATCAACTGACTGGGATGCATGGTGTTAAATGGTCAGACACAAGTTTGGTGGCTCCTGTCTAGACATAATCTTGTGTCAGACCACCCCTTTATGACCTTTTATAGTACATATTGCTTTTCTAAATCACTGCATAGGGATTTTATTAAACATCCTTGCCTAATTTAAACACCTACAACCTTATTAAATTGCAATTCGGCCAATTGAATAGGGCTCTATTTAAGCACATAGAATATTTTTTTACAGATGTTTTTAGTTAGTGAACTACTTTCCAAAAGCAAGGTCTTCACTAACTAAAAACTTCTGTAAAATAAATATGTGATGTGCTTAAATAGAGCCCTATTCAATTGGCCGAATCGCAATTTAATAAGGCTGATAGCTCCTGTTTGGGCGTTACACTTGTCCCAAATTGTGCTACAAATCAATCAGCGTGGGTTCTGATAGGCTCTGCCTGATAATGCTCCCAGATACATATAAAATGTAGGAGCGCAGCATTGTCAGGCACACATCACACACTGAATTGGCTGATGTACTATGAATTTAAGTTATCAAGGAATATGAATGCCTTTCAGGTCCCCTACCCCACATTAATCAAGCACACTGTGCCACCCAGGGAAATAATGTATAAACTCGATAGTAAACTGAATAATGTATAAGTGGATAGTAGAAATAAGTTTTGTTTGTTTTTGTTGTTCAGTTGTGTCCGACCCTCCATGACCTCATGGACTGTAACACACCATGCTGATCCACTTAGTATTCATGGCCGACATACTGGAGTGGGTTGTCAGTTCTTTCTCCAGTTTTTTCATCATACAGCTCCTGCCATTCCTAGGTGGTGACCAGGCCCAAAGCTGCATGGTTTCAGGGTGATGTGACCTCTTGGTTTCCTTACTGGAATCGAACCCAGGTCGCAGCTGTGAAAATACCGAATTCTAAACACTGGACCACCAGGGAACCCTAGAAACAAGTTTTAATGGTCTTTGAAAACAATTTCATACAAAACCGGTCCATTTTAATATATCTGTTCTCACTATTTATTTTATTGCTCATCTCAAAGCACTTTCTAGTCCAGTTTCTGGAGACCATATTTTAAAAAGGATATAAACACATTAAAACAATTTAAAGAAGGCCAATTATTATGGTGCATTGTCTAAAACACCAAAAATATAAGAATATACTGCATTACCTGAATATGTATAGCTTAGAGGACGGAAGGGTGATATAGAAACCCTTAAATATATCAAAGGATTTAATATAGTTCAAGAAGGAAGTGCCTTTAAGAAAAAAAAAAGGAATGATTGGAGGAGGCAAAATGGTTCAACTATACTTACAGCAACTTTTGCTGAGGGTGATAAGGAAAATCATATAACATTTATTGAACAGAATAAAATGGTTGTATGTGGATTTACAAAGCACTATGTATTAAGAGCCATTTGGGGAGCTTCACGGATAAAGGAGACTGTACTCAGAGATTGAGATAAGGTTGTGTAGGACTCAGTAGATCTAGAAGAACTACAAGGAAAAGTCGGTAGGTATATTATGGGCAAGGGGACAATCTATGCCAGAAGGGCCAGTGTGAATTTTGCATCTAGGTTCGGGTGAAGCAGGGAATGCATATACACACGCAAACATTTATTATATATACTGCATAAATATATATATTTCATTCACATGGATCTAATTCACAGATCAAAATGTGTTTAAAGCTGCAGAAAAGGCAAATCTGGGCCATATATTTGTGATCTAACACAATGTATAGGTGTATAGGCTGACGGATCTATCTATCCTGCATTGCATTGTATTACAATGGAACTGTGATAGTTTGTCTTCAGTGAACAGACAGGCCTGAAAGACATCTCCATTCTGATTGGCTATAGAGCCGGGCCCCATAACACAACAGCGAGGAAGCAAGAGTAATGACTGGACTCAATATCAACAATAAATCGTCAAAATAAGATAACAGCTCAAAGGCCTTTTATTTAAAGAAAACCAAACCCCATTTACAGATATTTTAAAGAGATATAAATGATGCTGAAGGCCAATTGCCTTTAAGGAACTGAAACATGTCTGAGATAAACCTAAGGCTATCATGGGGCTTACTTAAGCCAAAATGATATGTATATAGAAAAGGCACGCCAGTAATAACATTTTTGACAGTGGTACCCAAATATGTAGACCATATTCAAGATTGACATCTTAGAGATGTATATACACTGACATTATATTTCTATCTTTTATTACTTAACTGTCCAGATCTAAGTAATGACAGTAATATTCAGAATCCATAGAAAGCAACTAATGGGTCTTTTTGAATGTGGCAAAAAGCAGGGGTCTTTCCTGTTATCTGCCCTCCACTTCCCTAACATCTAACCCTCACCCCTAAACCTAACCCAGCCCCTAATCCTAACTCGTATGCCTAAATCTATCCCCTAAACCTAACCCCTACCCCAAAACCTAAGCGTAACACCTACACCTAACCCCTAAACCTAATCTATATCCCTAAACCTAACCCATAACCGTAAAACTAACCCCTAACTCTAACAACATAAGAACTGTCCAAAAGCAGATCAGACAATGCTATGGTGCCTTCCTGCACATAATAATTGTACATAATAGTTATCAAACTAAAGGCAATATAATTACTATAAAATACAATGCTACTACTGGATAAATATAAACAAATTACATTGAAATCAGTGTGCTCCCCTGTTACTGCGGCTCATGTACATCCTGCCTAGGTTTATACAGATTAATTATTAATACCCAGTTACCATTTGAGCAGCAGATCTCGTGTCTCTCGGTTCTCCAGTGAGCTGAAGGTTTTGTTCTGGATGGGGTTGAAGGTGAACTTTCCGGCCCCACTGACACAGTCTCCCTGCGACATCTTGTTCAGTTAGATCTCCCTCTCTGCTGGAGCGTCCTGATCTCCATGGTAACCGAAGGATAAAGTGTGCACCGGAAACAAGTCCCCCAAAAAACTGGTTCCGGTACAAGAGTTCCTACTAGTAATACTGAGCAACATAAATGCACATTTTCTATAAATTTTATTGCAAATATATCAAACTTGCCATCTTCACACTTGTATTTAGTCTGGAGAATATGTAAACACATTTTGCTAGATTTAAGACAGGTATTCCATAAACATAACTATTCATAGTTTAACTGTGTAATTTCTATATAATATATTGTTAATAATAATAATAGATACCATTTGTTGGTCCTTTCCCATTTCAGCTAAGCCGCCCCTGCGCGCCCACGCAAGCGTGTTGCCATTTCTTATGAGAGGATTAAACAAAGTGAAATAAAACCCAACAGTCACTAAAACATGTAGTGTAACTACAATATCACATAATATCACTAATCACATATTTTAATTGTCAAACTATGAGACGTCGTCATGTTTTGCGTGGTGCGTAGCTCGCAGGACTTAGGCGATGAGTGCCAAAGGTACTTATCGCCTGGGAGCCTCGCATAGCGAGGCGAGCCGTTGAGGCACTAAAACTTGCAGTACAGCACTTAGGCGATGATCGACGAAGGCGCTTATCGCCTGCGATCCTCGCATAGCGAGCCGTTAAGGCACTAACACGCACAGCACTTGGGCGAGGAGCGCCAAAGGCGCTATTCGCATGCGCGTCTCGCATAGCGAGGCAAGCTGTTAAGGCACTAACAAGCACAGCACTTGGGCGATGAGCGCCGAAGGCACTCATTGCCTGCGCGGCGAGCGGTGGAGGCAATGAAACACGCAGTACTTTGCCTACAAACACTTAGGAAAAACGGGATGGCCTTACAGACTTATTAAATTCACATACGCCCAATTGAATAGCGCTCTATATAAGCACATAGCATCTTTTTTTTAAAAATACGTTTTTAGTTACTAAAGACCTTGCTGTTGCATAGAAGTTCACTAAATAAACACTTGTGGAAAAAAAAATGCTATGTGCTTATATAGAACCCCATTCTATTGCCTCATTACATTCACGAACACGCAACTTAGAAAAAAAAAACATTACGAGACGCAGGACTTAGGGAAAAAAAATTAGAGGTAGGAAAAATACGAAGTTAACGGCCGAACCGTGAAAACCAAAAAACAATAAAAACTCACTAAATACACCAAAAAATACTACAAAAACATTGCAAACAGCATGGGGGAACAGCTAGGACGTCCGGGAGTGAGGTGGAAATTTAAGTCGATTTTGACGAGTTTAGCCACTCGAAAATCGGCTAAGCAAGAAAAAAAATGGTTGCCCAAAAAATGAAAATGAGGCTACACGACCCTGGACCGGGCAACACACCGCCAACCGCACACCACTTTCACACAGGAACGTGCAAGGTTCAAAATACACTACTACAAAAGAAGCCAAATACTCGCGAACCGCATAGCACATACACAAACAACGCTACTTTACACTCCGAACTTGCAAATCACAACATTACGCATCTACAGTAGCGCTTTCCACAAATAAACCAACGGTTTTCCCTCGCGCACACAGTCTACTTATAATGCACAGTCGTGACATTCATAAAAATATCTCCACAGGCCAGCAACAGTCCAACTGGACATTATATGCTGTGGTAAAATGAAAAAAGATTGTTAGCTCTTCAGCCTATAGATTGATGGATATATTAATTACAATTAGGTAAAGTAGATTAATTCATTAAGTAACTAATTAATTGATTATTATTTATAAAAATATAGACATATGTATCTGTCTTTGTGATGAGCGCAGAGGCTGCTCAGAGGAGCAAAAGTACACCAGAGGAGAGGCTTTTTCCTCTGAATCTCGTGGCCCAAAAAATGACCTCGCAAAAATATGACTTTAACGGCCGAAAAGAAAAAAAAAAACACATACTGCATGGGGAGAACGCCAGGACTCTTGGGAGTGAGGTTGCACACAAATTTAAGCCAAATTTTCGGAGTTTCGTCACTCGAAAATAGTCTAAGTGAGAAAGGAAAATGGCGCCCGAAAAAATGAAAACGAGGCTAAAGGAGATTGCAGCTTGCAAATCACCGCCAGGCACGTACGAGTTAGCCACGAACGACCTTGCAATCTCTGGGGCCCCAAAAAAATGTTTGCAAAAATATGACTTTAATGGCCTAACCACGGAAATCGAAAAACAATAAATAAAAAAATAAAAAGACACTCACACAAAGGGGAACGCAAGGACGCCTGGGAGTGAGGTTGCACGCAAATTTATGCTGAAATTTACGAGTTTCGGCACTCGGAAATCGGCAAAGCGAGAAAAAAAATGGCGGACGAAAAGAATGAAAACGAGGCTAAAGGAGACCGAGGCACGCAAATCACCACCAGGCACGTACGAGTTAGCCAGGAACGTATGAGATACAAAATGTACGATTACAACGGACATAAAATGCTCGCAGCCAAGTAGCACATAGAAAAAAGCCGCCATTATACAACACTAACTTGCAAATAATAACATTACGATTCTAAAATGGCGCTTTATCCGTCTAAGCAAGGGGTTTGGCCTCGCGCACACAGCCTATTTACACTCAACACTTGCCACATTGCTGACACTTTCTCCTCAGATGATGAACAGTCCAACTGGAGATTTTCAGATGCAGGAAAATCCAAAGAGGATATTGATTGCTGCATATTAAATATAAATAGGTAAAGTATATTAATTTATTAATTCATATTAATTTATTAATTCACTGTACTAAATAAATGTAATATTTTACACTGTACTTATATATCTGTCTTCGCGATGAGCGCCAAAGGTGATTGTTTCAAAGCAGGAAACTTGAAGTACACGAGGGGAGAGGCTCGCAATGAGGGCCGAAGGTCCTCAGAGGAGCAAAAGCCTTACATTGTGTGGCAAACAGCATTGCCATGGCTTAAAATTTTATTGCCATAATTTTTGACTGGCAAGTTGCTAGTATAAAATAAAAAGAGTCAGAGACTCTCAAGCTGAGAACGAGCGACACCTAAGTAGATTAGTTCTCTATAGGTCTGATTACCTACTCAGAGAGCAGCCTCTTCTAGCTCACTTGGGATCTTTGCGAGGCTTTGGAGCTCATCGCGAGGCACGCAAGACTTTGAAAAAATTATGGGGGGGGGGGGGGGAGCCCAGGGCAGGGAGAGGGGGCAAAGAGACATGGGAGGGAGAGGGGGAAAAAGACACTGTGGAGGGAGTGGGGCGAAAGAGAAACAGGGGAGGGAGGGGCAAAGAGAAACACGGCTCGCAAAGTTATGGGCTTATGCATGCACACAGCGCATGCTGCTACCTGCAATGAGCTGCAAAGCCACTCATTGCGGGGCCCACGATGGATGCCAAAGGCCCGTAAAGTAGGGAGAAACTCGCAATGAGCACTGAAGGTGCTCATCGTGAGTCCCGTAAAGTAGAGGGGAGGGAGGGGCAATAAAATTTGAAGCCATGGGAATGCTATTTGACACACAATATAATGCTTTTTGTACTCTGAGGACCTTTATCGTTCATTGCGAGCCTCGTGCTGAGTGCCTTCATTGCTCACCGCGTGGCTCGCAATGAGCGCCTTCGGCGCTTATTTTGAGCCTCTCCTCTCGTGTACTTTTGCTCCTCTGAGCACCTTCGTCAGACATCAGAAAGAGATATATATATTTATCTATATTTAGTTAACTAATAATGAATAAATTAGTTCTTGAATAAATTAATATACTTTACCTATTTGTAATTAATATATCCAGCAATCAATAGCCTGAAGAGCTAACAATCTGTTTTTATTTTCCGGCAGCATACAATGTACAGTTTGAGTGTTGGTGCCCTGATGATAAAGTGTAATGAATGTCCCAACTGTGCATTAGAAATAGGCTGCGTGAGTGAGGGAAAACCCTTGGTTGAGTTCTGTAAAGCGCCATTGTAGGTTCGTAATGTTATTAATGTGTTACGCGGCTCGCGGGCATTTTCTGTCATTTGTAATAGTGTATTTTGTAGTTTGTACTTTACTGTGTGAAAGTGCTACGTGTTTGGCAGTGTTTTGCGCGGTCCAGGGTCGTGTAGCCTCATTTAAATTTTTTTGGGGCGCCCATTTTTTTTCTCGCTTAGGCGATTTTCAAGTGGCTAAACTCGGCAAAATCGACTTAAATTTGCGTTCCACCTCACTCCCGGACGTCCTGGCTGTTCCCCCATGCTGTGTGCAATGTTTTTGTAGTACTTTTTTGTGTATTTAGTGTTATTGTTTTTTGTTTTTTTGCACCGTTAACCTCATATTTTTCCTATCATGTATTTTTTTATTTCAAAGTCCTGCGTCTCGTAATTTTTTTCCCCTAAGTCCTGTGTTTGTCAACTCCTTGCAGGCTGGCGATCCCACGTTTACTAAGTGTTTGGTGGCTAAGTCCCGCATTGCTTCGCGAGGCGAGCAGGCAATGAGCGCTCATCGACTTTGTGCTACGAGTTTTAGTACCTTAACGGCTCGCCTCGAAGGCAATGAGCGCCTTTGGCGCTCATCACCTAAGTGCTCTGCGTTAACGGCTCACCTCGCGAGGATCGCAGCAATGGGCGCCTTTGGCGCTCATTGCCTAAGTGCTCCGCGTTAACGGCTTGTCTTGTGAGGCTCGCAAGCGAAGAGTTTGACAACTATTATATGTGATCAGACAATCCCACTGACTATCTTGTAGTAATTTGGTGACTGTTGGGTTTTATTTCATTCTGTTAAATCCTTTCATGAGAAATTTAACAAAAAGATAACAAATGGTATTTATTATTATTAACAATATATTTTATAAAAATTACCCAGTTAAACTATGAATATTTCAGTTAATGGAAAACCTGCCTTAAATTGTCAAAATGTTTAGTTTTTGTCATCCAGACGTGGACTCCTTGCTCACTGTGCATTAGGGAGTATAGATGCACCTCACTGAGGAGGCCCACAGAGGCCAAAACTTACGTCTCGGGTTTGCTGTTTCTCCTCTTCATGGTAGAATTGCATGGTGTTTTGGGGCTGGATCACTCGATTGAGTGAGACCAGACTGATTTAATACAGGATATTTCTCCTTCTGAAGGGCACAAGTGGGCTAAAAGAAGCTGCTCCCTGAGTAGGTAACCATACCTAAAGAACAAACCTACTAAGGTCTAAGAATCTCTTTAAAGGATGATGATATATGCAAGGGTACCTATACAGACACTGTGTATTGAAGACTGGCACAATGTGTTGTCTGGACCATGTGGGGAACACAATTATATTGGGTACACATCTCTTAAAACCTATGCCCCATCTTTTTTTTGCATATTTTACTAAAGCTGTGCAATGATGAGGCAGCTGCAGGAAAGTATGCTGCATTTCGACACAGTTTGAAAAAGATGTGAGAAGCTCCAATTCAAAGATAGTGGGAAAACAGCTATTTTCAGGGTAAGATTTCTCACAAAGATAATTTTTTTAAATCATAATAAATTGAAAATGTTTAATATTTATCTTTACTACTATGAGAGTCGAGAAAGTTGGACGTTAAACCACTGGGGGATAGAAGTATGAGTGGATTAATGAGTAATTATGATAATGTTAGTGAGGGGATTATTTTGAGAGTGTGATATACTGTAGTGATAGAGAGAAAACTGTGGGCTGTTGAAGAGAGACATGTTCTCCCACTGCAGAAAACACCCTGGAATGGCTGACTGACAGTTAAAAACTGTAAACTACAGTGTACATTTATTATAGTAAACACAATTTTTTATAAAGTATGTTTTTATTAAATATAGTTTTAAATTATATCATATTTAAAACCTCTGCTTTGTCACTTTAAAGAAAAAACTGTATTACATATTTTTTCCTGGTTTCCATTGAAGTACATAAGATAGCAGTGGCAGCAGCAGTTGCAGCAATGAGCTGCTAGATGGCGCTGCAGAAATTGTACACAGTTTGTAAGCGCTGCTGAGATCCTATACAATTTCCAAGCTTAATCCATTTCCATAACCCTGACCCTGTTACCCTAACCCGAAAGCTATGACATCGGCAGCGACATCTAGCGGATTCTCACTGCCACTACTGCCTGTGCTGGCAGTGTGCTGGAGTACTCACAACTGGAAAGGACCTAGAATAGTACCTGGAAATTGATGTAAGAGCTTTAGTGTAAGTGTAAGTGTAATTGTTCATTGTTTGTGAGAAAACTTTGAAGGCAGTTACACTGTTTGAATATAACAACATACACTATTAGTTTTTTTGTATATATTTTTTTATTTTAAAGATAAAACATATTTTTTGAGGGATTTTAGAAAGAAACTGAAATATTAATAATAATATAAAACATATTATTATTACTAGTTTCTTTCCTGTCAAAAATGATGGGATAATATTTGAAGTATCTCTTCCCCATCTTTCCCTCCCGTGTGTCTCTTCCTCCCCTCTCCTTCCCCTGTGTCTCTTCCCCCCCGAGTCTCTTTCCCCCCTCTCCCTCCCATCTGTCTTTTTTCCCCCTCACTCCCCTGTGTCGTTTCCCCCTCTCCTGTGTCTCTTCCCCCGCCTCTCCCCCCTCTGCCTCCCGTGTCTCTCTTCCCCCTCTCTCTCCCGTGTCTCTTTCCCCCTCTCCCTTCCCTGCGTTGCTTCCCACCTCCCTCCCGTGTCTCTTCCTCCCCTCCCTCCTCTGTGTATCTTCCTCCTCAGTGTCACTTCCTCTCCCCTCCCGTGTCTCTTTCCCCCCTCTCCCTCCCCTGTGTTTCTTTCCCTTCTCCTGTGTCTCTTTCTTCCCTCTCCACTGTCTCTCTCCCCCCTCCCCATGTCTTCCTCCCACCCTCCCCACTGTCTCTCCCCCTTCGTGGTGCGCAATGTGCATGCGCGACTCATACTGCGCATTGCGCATGCACCGGTCGCAGCACGCTATGCGCATATGCGGCGTGTGGTACGCTATGTGCATGCGCAATTGTCAAAGTGTGTAACCTCTCGCCGCCAATGCGCATGTGCGGCGGTAGCGTTTCACACTTTGACAACTATTATATGTGATTATTATTAATACTACTACCACTAATAATAATTATATTATATTTAAAATTACAGGCTGGCCTATCACCCCAAAATGACACAGAGTGGACCACAATGCTATTGTTTTTTAAAAGGGACAATATTTTAGAAATTGCTACAGTTTTGGAAGTAATATAATACTATGTCCCCATATATTTTGTGATGATCCTTTGAATCTCTAAGATTTGTTACACTCGGTCAGTCTTCAACAGATATGTTATGCCTGTTTATTTTAATCCTGAACTTCTCCTTGATTTTTCTTTAGCAACAGGTGTTGCAAATCACAGAGTTTAGTATTTAGCTTACATAGGGACTAAACATAAGAAGGGGAGGTTAGATTCAAAGACTTCAAATATTATTTCCCCCACCTTCATCATTTATAGTATCAGGGATTTAAGTTATGAGAAGTGGGCATTCCTCCGTAGATCAAAGTATATTAATATGCTGTGTGAAGGAGTTTATGGCAGTTCTCTAACATTTACTTTAATACAGCACCTTAAAACCTGAGATGTCAGGGCTGTCTGGACCCAAAACAGTAATTAACAGGTTAGCATTTACGATTCCTTGCATTTTTGAAGCCTACACCTAGACTGCCAGGTAGTATTACCATGCTATTTCACTCTGGGTGTACTCTAGTCCACTTGCCCTGGACAGCCGGTTCTGGGACTGGTGCCGATGCCTAAGACCTAATCTGTCAGCTCTCAGTGATAATGAATAATTTTGGAGTGTCTAAGCTGAACAGGTATTTTGGGAGAGTTCTCAGAACCACTCACTTTTTCAGTTTAGAACTCTTCGAGTTGCTCAAATCTAAACATAATGGGAAAAACAGGAAGTTTCAGTGTTTATTTTTTCACAAAAAATCAACTTTTCTGTTACAATAAAATGAAACGCTGTGTATGTGGATATTTGCTACTTAAAATTTATGGACTATAAATACTACTGGACTATTACAGTAGCAGTTTAATACAGATTTTAATTTTTTTTTTTTTTTACATTGTTTGTTGATCTGAATTCCCACAGAACATGAATAAATTCACATATAATGCATCTTGTTTTATAATTCTCCTTTGATGCTACAGAGTTGAACCAAAACCTGTCATTAGATCTGATGATCCTGCAAATATAGTATTGAAGGCGAAAGCTGGTCATGTAATATCTGTAGTTCAGTGTTTCCTACTTTTTGTATTCAGTTATTATTAAGATATTCTGCTTCCTTTTAATTAATTATTGTGTCCCTATATGTCCTAGATTCTAGTACTTTTTCATCTCAGATTAAGCTTAATGACTTTGTTTAATGTTTCCCTTGGAACACTTGGAACTAGTCACCCGAATGGCTAATGGGAAATCCGAACATGGAGACCGTGCTTATATTGCCTAGAGAAAAATGGTGCATCCCACACTTGAGGCCTAAAAAAAGCGAGGAATCTGAGCCAGTGAGGATTTGTGGCAGCTATCTCTTCAGTCCTTGTCTTAAAGATGGTGAGGGGTGAAGAGGTCTGACAGATTCCCTGGATCTTTTAGCCAGAGCCCTAGACACACCTAAAGGGATCCTTATGCTTTCAAGGCAGGGAGGAACTGGAAGCTCTTTTGGCTCCACCAAGCGTAAATGGACAAGAGAACACAGAGCACAATCCCAGATATATTTTATTTGTCTGTTACACATGTTCCTCTAAATATGACAAGAATTTTCAGAGCTGGACCATCCTTAACATCATGATGATAGCTCAAATGTGTTAATAGAGTTTGAGTGAATTATGCTCCCATGGTTCCAGTATTGTTCAATCTCAGATTGTATTATTTGCTTATATAAATATATCCAATGCCAATACATATTATCATAAAGAGGGACTAGGTGAACCGCCAATAATGGATCCTACCGGTGAGGTCCTCTCCTCTGTTGGTTTCTGTGTATTGATGCTAGAGATTCCCCAGGAAGGTAGCTTGAAATGTGGAGAACAGGGATGCAGTTCTGGAAGGTAGATCAAGGATTCCCTGGCATTTCAACTGGGACAAGTGATTAAAAAGCTATTTAACACCCTTCAGAAATACCACTGACATGCTGGCATACATTTAAGAGGGGCAATGCCCCGTATTGAAACACACAAGGACATAGTAGAACAAAAAGGTCCTGGTAATTCAATTAGTCTGCATGCAGAGTAACAAAAGGTAGCATAATTAATATAGGAAGGCCAGTAATGTAATCAGCAGTCATGCCCCATTATTTTAGTTTCACAATGGACATCTTAGACCTATCCTTGTTAACAATAATTGAATCACAATATGTGAATTACAAAACTACATATAAAAAACAAACAAACAAGCTGATAGCCACACAATGCACAGAACACACAGACACAATTAGTGCCCACTGGTGATGACGTTGTCCAGACCTAGAAAGTCCAAACATATGAAACCATGGTTATCACAGGGGTAGCACAAGGCTGAGATGAGAACCAAGCCAAGGAGTGTCATATCCATCTTGTGTTGGAGCAGGGAAGGGATTCCATTGGTAAAGACTAGAATAGGGGAAGAAAGAGAAGCAAGTACTACAGTACTTCTCCCCCACCAGGGCTGTTGTTACAGATATGTTTGTCAAGCATTGTTTGCATACCAATATGATAACTTTTGACAGGAAGTTACCCTTTAATGTTAAAGGAGATAGAAAGGCTTGTTCACAATAAGATTGTAGAACAGACTCTCAAGGGAAGTTGAAGTGGCAGATAAGAATTGTAAACTGTGTCTCTTCATCCCCTCTCCCTCCCCTGTGTTTCTTCTCCCTCCCTCCAGTCTCTTTCCCCCCTCTCCCTCCCCTGTGTCTTTTCTCCCCCTCCCCTGTGTGCTTTCCCGGCCTCTACCTTCTCTGTGGCTCGTTCCCCCTCGTTCTCTCCCTTGTTTCCTTTCACAGCTCCACCTCGAATGTTGACGTCACCACGCAGGCCTGCCTCTGCGGGTCACCATGGAGCTGGCAGAGCTGTACACACAGGTAACACCTCCTTATACCCCCAGCTGCCTAGCTCCTACGAGCCTCACGATGAGCGCCGTAAGCGCTCATTGCGAGCCACACTCATTGCAGCCTAAGGCCAGGGGAAAGGAAGGCCCTCGCCATTGAGCATGCTTCCAAATTAACAATGCGTGACCAACATTTCAACAACGACAACTATATACAGTCAGGTCCATAAATATTGGGACATCGACACAATTCTAAACTTTTTGGCTCTATACACCACCACAATGGATTTGAAATGAAACGAACAAGATGTGCTTTAACTGCAGACTTTCAGCTTTAATTTGAGGGTATTTACATCCAAATCAGGTGAACGGTGTAGGAATTACAACAGTTTGTATATGTGCCTCCCACTTTTTAAGGGACCAAAAGTAATGGGACAATTGGCTGCTCAGCTGTTCCATGGCCAGGTGTGTGTGTTATTCCCTCATTATCCCATTTACAAAGAGCAGATAAAAGGTCCAGAGTTCATTTCAAGTGTGCTATTTGCATTTGTTGCTAACTCTCAATATGAGATCCAAAGAGCTGTCACTATCAGTGAAGCAAGCCATCATAAGGCTGAAAAAACAAAACAAACCCATCAGAGAGATAGCAAAAACATTAGGTGTGGCCAAATCAACTGTTTGGAACATCCTTAAAAAGAAAGAACGCATCGTTGAGCTCAGCAACACCAAAAGACCCGGAAGACCACGGAAAACAACTGTGGTGGATGACCGAAGAATTATTTCCCTGGTGAAGAAAACACCCTTCACAACAGTTGGCCAGATCAAGAACACTCTCCAGGAGGTAGGTGTATGTGTGTCAAAGTCAACATTCAAGAGAAGACTTCACCAGAGTAAATACAGAGGGTTCACCACAAGATGTAAACCATTGGTGAGCCTCAAAAATAGGAAGGCAAGATTAGAGTTTGCCAAACAACATCTAAAAAAGCTTTCACAGTTCTGGAACAACGTCCTATGGACAGATGAGACTAAGATCAACTTGTACCAGAGTGATGGGAAGAGAAGAGTATGGAGTCGGAAAGAAACTGCTCATGATCCAAAGCATACCACCTCATCAGTGAAGCATGGTGGTGGTAGTGTCATGGCGTGGGCATGTATGGCTGCCAATGGAACTGGTTCTCTTGTATTTATTGATGATGTGACTGCTGACAAAAGCAGCAGGATGAATTCTGAAGTGTTTCGGGCAATATTATCTGCTCATATTCAGCCAAATGCTTCAGAACTCACTGGCCCGAAGCATACTGCAAAAGCAACCAAATAGTTTTTTAAGGGAAAGAAGTGGAATGTTATGCAATGGCCAAGTCAATCACCTAATCTGAATCGGATTGAGCATGCATTTCACTTGCTGAAGACAAAACTGAAGGGAAAATGCCCCAAGAACAAGCAGGAACTGAAGACAGTTGCAATAGAGGTCTGGCAGAGCATCACCAGGGATGAAACCCAGCGTCTGGTGATGTCTATGCTTTCCAGACTTCAGGCTGTAATTGACTGCAAAGGATTTGCAACCAAGTATTAAAAAGTGAAAGTTTGTTTTATGACTGTTAATCTGTCCCATTACTTTTGGTCCCTTAAAAAGTGGGAGGCACATATACAAACTGTTGTAATTCCTACACCGTTCACCTGATTTGGATGTAAATACCCTCAAATTAAAGCTGAAAGTCGGCAGTTAAAGCACATCTTGTTTGTTTAATTTCAAATCCATTGTGGTGGTGTATAGAGTCAAAAAGATTAAAATGATGTTGATGTCCCAATATTTATGGACCTGTCTGTATGTGATTTAAAATAACATCCATAGTTATAACAGCTAACAAAATGTAGGATACTGATCTTGGGGTGAACGCAGCTGCCAATGTTTCAGTTGGGAATTTGTTGACTTGTTCTGGATTAGGTACAGAGTTTCCTGTGGAACCCTGGGATTAAGTTTTGTGTGACAATGTCTTCTTCGAGAACTAGGTCATTAGTTCCTTTCTCTCTGATTTATATAAAATCCCCTGAAGACAGATCATTGGTTTTTACTGAGAAAATTGCTTGTTTAGGGAAATGGTTGGGTGTTCCTTGGGAGCCATTTTATGGTCCAGATTTCCATCAATACCTTGGAGCATCAAATGTTTCTATGGCTCAGTAAGTTGGGGAAGAGTAAACTAACATAATCTTCCTTTTATTACTGAGTCCTCCTATCTGTTTATGTTCTTGCACCATATTATTCGTTATATTCATTTGTTCTTTATCACTAACAGCAGATTGTCTTATTGTGTGCTGGAGGAGTTGTTAAATTTAACATCATAAGTAATGAACATCAGTCTGCTAGACATGGCTGCTATAATCTAAGCTTTTCTTGTAATATATTAGTTGCATCATTACTCTTCCATTGGCTGACAGCCATAATCTGAATCAGTTCTAATAAAACCTGTGCAAGCAAAATAAGATTTTTTTTGTGATAGTGGAAATATATCTGACTAATCAGCACATGATTGTATTTGTTTAAATGTTAAATGTTTGCAGCCAAAAAAGTTGGTTTAGTCACATCTGACTGACTCATTATTCATTTTCAGGCTTAGTAAAATATAAAAAAAAAATGCAAAAAGAAGATTTCCGTATACTACAGCAGAGTATACTACTTTTTAATGGGCTCAATCACATTAGGCACGGAAAAAACGCAAAGCTTCACAACTTAGGGCCATATTCTATTAGCTGCCTGCAAATTCCTTGAACTCCTTTTTGGCTGCGGATGTTTTTTTTTCTAAATGTGTAGATGTATTCTATTGACTCCAGCTCGCAAATTCCGACCGTAAGGCTAAACTCATAAACCCTGCCTTTTTGAGTCAAATTTCAGGGGGCATGATCATATGATTTGACATTATTTAAGCAAGCCCATAAGTTACTTCTTAGACACAGTCAATAGTAAATGAAACCATCATCATGATGTCAGTTAAATATGGAGTTTATACTTAAAGGGTGTCATTGTTGAAGCATGCCAATGGCTATGCAATACCTTACAGACTGATGCCCTCAGCCTTATAAGATAGGCTTATTGTGCCAGGGGAAAGGGGCCCACTGAGATGGGTTAACATTGGTGATATTGTGATTTGTGTGTTATTCCTTTGTTATGCCTGTTTAAAGTTGCCTGGGTGCCACTGGGCCCATACTGTGGTACCCATGTTTATAGTTGGGGTATGCGTATGAACATGATGGGATTTTTGTCTGTGTTGTGCTTTGGGGGGCTAGCCCTTACAAGGGAAATATTATATATGCCAAATATTTCATAGTAATGAACTAGTCCCTTGTTAACAAGATTATGGAGATAATTATGGAGACCCATAGGAGTCACATGACACCAGTTTCTCTCTTTATGTATCACAAGCATCAGACTGGTGTCTCCATGCCTATTGTGTGTACCGTATATACTCGAGTATAAGCCAAGTTTTTCGGCCATTTTTTTAAGGCTGAAAAGGGCCCCCTCGGCTTATACTCGATTCACACGTGATTGTCTTAGACTGGCAGTCAGGGGTGATTGGGTGTAACCATGGATGCACATTTAAATTGATTTGTCTATTGTTGCTAAGAATGTGGTATAAATATGTCTGATGGTTTTAGTAATAAATATGTGATACTGGTTCACATAATTAATATGTGAATTTAATTATTGATGCTGGAATGCTGGCTCCTGGAGTATGTTCTTTTCAGAACTTAGAAATATTTGTATGCTATACAAGACCACAGACACCTCTCAGTCTAACCCAAGGGCTGAAAGTTCTTCCTGCTGTACAGAGGTAAAAAGAACCCGGGCACACCTGTGGAGAGAGGTTTGGGCAATAATTAATAGTATATAAAAAATGTTTGCATGTAAAAATACCAAAATAAATATTTAAACACTTACCTTGAAGTTAGCAAAATCTGTTGTAATTTCTGACAGTTTAAAATTAAGGGGGAAGTGAGGAGCAAGATCCTAAGGGGGAAGGAGGAGGAGGATGTCAACGGGGGAAGGAGGAGGAGGATGTTAACGGGGGAAGGAGGAAGATGATAACGGGGAAGGAGGAGGAGGATGATAACGGAGGAAGGAGGAGGAGGATGATGAGGGAGGAGGAGAAGGGGGAAAGGGAGGATAAGGGGGGGAGTGAGGAGGAGGTTATGAGGAAGGAGGAGGATGATAAGGGGGAAGGGGATGTTGATAAGGGGGAAAGGGAGGAGGAGGAGGATAAGGTGGAGGAGTATAAGGGGGGAAAGGGAGGATAAAGGGAAAGGGAAGAGGAGGAGGGGGAGGAAGATGATGATAAGGGGGAAGGAGGGAAGGGAGGAGGAGGAGGAGAAAGGGGAGAAGAAAGGAAGTGAATGATAAGGGGAGGAGGATGATAAGGGGAAAGGGGGAAAGGGAGGTGATTGGAGAGGGGGGAGGTGAGGAGGAGGATAAGGGGGGAGGATAAGGGAGGATGAGAAGGGGAAGGAGGCAAAGAGATTAGGATAGGGGGGGAAGGGCGTTATGATTATGTCAGTATTTTTTTATGTACCGCTTTAACATTCTAAAAACTGACATAATCATACCGCCAGGAAGGTTAAAGCAAGTGTTCCAGTCCATGCGGGTTCTGTGATATGTATTAACCCCCTTAAGTCCCGGGATCAAATATATTTAATTGCATATTTGTAGGTTTTAGACTGTTCTGCAATTCTAATATATTTCTATACATTCTCATATTTTTAAAGTACTTTGTTGCTTGTTTAATAGCTGTTAAGGCTGTAATAATTGATTAAAAAATAAATTGCGAGTCCTCTTGAGTATTCGTAATATTTTTTCCAGAAACTTGATACTTTTTTCATTTGCGGCTTAGACTTTATTTGTGATCTAGCAATATGGGTCCAATCAAATATTAATTTTGTGTAACTTTCATTATTTAGGACTCATAATCTTTGAGCTATACTAATACCAATGGAGTTTTAAGCTGAAATTTGCTGGCCTGTAGTGATGGTGGGCTGGGAATTCGTAATTGGATTGTGAGTAGCTAATAGAATATATGGCAAATTATGCTCTTCATGGTGTGAAAGAGCCCAAGATCCTATGTGAAAATTATCTATTTTTTTTTTTTTAAATTACACTAATAACAGCCCAAAATCTAAAATTTTAAGTCTGTTTACATAACAAAGTCTCTCCTGCCTACTGGCTGTTGCGTGAGTGATAACAGACAGCCGAACCATGTTTTTATTTGATTTCTCAGTCAAAAATGCATGTTTTTTTTAAAATTCTAAATATATTTCAACATGATTTCAAAATTGTGATGAATTAAGTGGCCCTTTAAATGTACCTGTTGGTATCCAGACAAACCCACAGTAAAAAACTTTAAGCATAAGCATATCACCAAAATCATTATAAAAACACATACAAATTATACTAGCTAATCATGCTAAAAATAAAGATTTAAACACTGACCCTTGCTAAAAACACACCATTCCTTCCTAACATTAATCTCCTCCAAATAAAAGCCAAATCAAATCACTGGCATACCTTGATATGCGTGCCAGTTCTAAACACCAATATATTGGGGACCGTGAGGTCTGCTAGAATCCCCCCTGTCTGTTAATGAAGCCTGCTATTCTCTTTACCTTTTGCTCTTTTTTTCTACTCTTCAAGTATAATTTTATTATCTGCAAACTACCTCAGGAATATTATAACCCTAAACCTATGATCTTAAACCTACATTATCCTGCATATTAGGTTGCACAATATGCATATTAGGATACACCTACACTGTTGTAGGGATAGGTGCTTGTTTTCAAATAATCAACCAGGTTATTACACAATTACTTTCTATTTTCTTTTGCTACCATACGCACTTTGCAACCAATTTGGTGGTTTGATTGGGCAGGGCGCTAATGAATAATTTATTCTTGAGTCAGCTTACTTGTAAGATCTTTGTTACATGTTAAACAGGAATATCTTGTACAAGGAATAATGCTGCTTTCCTGAAGGGCTCCCCAAGGCTAGCTCAGAGGTTGGAGCAGAAAGCAGTAATGCTGGTACATATTTTCTCATGAAATTAACGTAAGACTGTGTGTTATGCATCTCTACTATCCATAGCACTAGCATCATTGTCTGCGACTTCATCATTACTTGAGTTTATTTCGAGGTTGAACTGACTTGAACCCATATCTCCCCCACCGTGAACTAATCCAGTTTCCAAATAGAGAAATATGAGGATTGCCTATTGATCCTGTAAGCAGACATTGTCTCAGTGTTAATTGTATAACTTGGAGTAGGAACATGATAGTTTGGTTGGCATGTTACTTGACCACTCTGCACTAAAACAATATATATGTCTACAAAACTTTGTGTCTGACCAAGAACCTAATTAAGCATGGGAAAAGTCTTTAAGCTAGTTTCTAATATTAAAAAAATAATGCCCCAGACCCCCCCACATGTTATGTCTTACATAGACATATGTCAATTTGTTCCATTCTTCACAAGTAAGTGCCCTTTTTCATCAATTACAGTGGTCTGCTAACTAAAGTTATTTTGCAATGTGAGGCTGCCTTTAAAAATGTTGTATTTGTATTGTGCAAATTGGTATTTCAAATAGAAATTGCCTCTTATGTAATCCCCCACAGATTAAATGGACAGGGGACACAAAAATAGCAAAATTAAACTTAATCATGCATTACCAGATTTGGCCACTAGATGGCTATAGAGCAAGTATGTCTTTCCCATGAAAGCTTTGTCCCATAATTATTTAATAATATGTGTATATATATATATATATATATATATATATATATATATATATATATATACTGTATATATAGATGAATAATCAGAGTATTGCAGTATATATAGTGCTGCTTTTTTTATTGGACAAACATATTCATAAATATATGACAAGCTTTCGAAAGCTTCCTCTCTTTGTCAAGTCCAGAGCAATACTGATATAAGAATCCTATATCAGTATAGATCCGGCCTTGAGAAAGAGAGGAAGCTCTCGAAAGCTTGTCATATATTTATGAATATGTTTGTCCAATAAAAAAAGCAGCACTATATATACTGCAATACTCTGATTCATCTGGACACTCACGGCCACCTCATTCTATCTATCTATCTATCTATCTATCTATCTATCTATCTATCTATCTATCTATCTATCTATCTATCTATCTGTCTATATCTATCTTCTATCTATCTATCTATATATCTAATCTATCTGTCTCTATCTATCTATCTATCTATCTATCTCTCCCCCTCTATCTATCTCTCCCCCTCTATCTATCTCTCCCCCTCTATCTATCTATCTATCTATCTATCTCTCCCCCTCTATCTATCTCTCCCCCTCTATCTATCTATCTATCTATCTATCTATCTATCTATCTATCTATCTATCTATCTATCTATCTGTCTATATCTATCATCTATCTATCTATCTATATATCTAATCTATCTGTCTATATCTATCTATCTATCTATCTATCTATCTATCTATCTCTCCCCCTCTATCTATCTCTCCCCCTCTATCTATCTCTCCCCCTCTATCTATCTATCTATCTATCTATCTATCTATCTATCTATCTATCTATCTATCTATCTATCTATCTATCTATCTATCTATCTATCTAATCTATCTGTCTATATCTATCATCTATCTATCTATCTATCTATCTATCTATCTATCTATCTATCTATCTATCTATCTATCTATCTGTCTATATCTATCATCTATCTATCTATCTATCTATCTATCTATCTATCTATCTATCTATCTATCTATCTAATCTATCTGTCTATATCTATCATCTATCTATCTATCTATCTATCTATCTATCTATCTATCTATATATCTAATCTATCTGTCTATATATATCTATCTATCTATCTATCTATCTATCTATCTATCTATCTATCTTATAGGTTGGCATATAGACCCAGGGGCACTGAGAATTTAAACAAGCCCTCATGCTGGTACTTATTATGGAACACTAGTATGCACTGACTCAGTATTTTTAATTTACTATTATTTAATGCTATGTTAGGGTAACTTATGCATCATTTAAAGAGACACCCAAGGGTCACCAAAAAGTTGTACTTAGCGTCTTGGTCTATATTCAAATTCTCACCAAAATCATGAATTACAAAGTAAATGTAATCTGAGAAAAAACTGAAATACACATAGCTTGACAATTATTTATTATTTTTTGCTAGTGATTCATATTTTCTATATTGAGAGCCATTTTCTGAAAGTGTGGTCATGACCTCTGATAATGATACCTCTTACGTGAGACTTCCTTAGAGAGCAGTCATAAGTTAACAGGTGGAAAGGCCATGAATGAGTTTAAACCCTAAAGCAGTTATTTATTTAGAATGATTGCGAAATATAAGAAAGTGCAGACAGCTTTCAAGAGTGACAGACCAAGCTTTTACCTGAATCACTCTGCTTTTTTGGTTTTTGAGGATCGATGTCTTCATTTCCCTCAGGTTGATTAATTATTTTCATAAAACCAACTTTTCTTCTATAGCTTACTGTACTTTTTGCCCCATAATGATTAAAAATAACTATTTTCTGATTTTCTTGATGTGTTGTTTAAATCAAACATAAACTTGTCTTCTGTTTTCAATCGTTTTTGTTATTTCTTAGTTTGTTGAGAAGCATAATTAAGTTTCATGCTGTTCTAAACTCATTAAGTTATGCTTTCCCTCCTTACCCATTCTATTTATTTATCTTCATATTTTCTGCTATCTCTCCATCTTTTTACTATTTGCCATCTTAAGCCTTAATTACTTTTTTTTTCATCCTGATCTCGTCTTTTTTATGCATTGCCTGCTATAATGCCTTTAATTGTTGCCCATAAATATTTGAAAGGTTATAACAAGGGAATGTACTGAATAAATATTATTTAAGGATCACTGTCCATTTAAAGATATATATTAATTATGTTCTTAGACAATTATCAAATATATATATTTGAAAACCACTCTATATGTATATACACATATATATATATATATATATATATATATATATATATATATATATATATATATAGTAAATAAATAGTACATCTGTGTTCACATTTGAATTTTTAAAGCAAGTTAAAAAACCTGCTTCCAGCTCAGAATTCCGAGAAAAACAGTTATTACACTGCATTCTGGGAAGCCGAGCTGGGACATGCAAATGTGCCCACAAATGCCTTGCTCTTCAATCCATAGCCATTTTCAAACATGGCATCCTTTAAGCTTATGTCTGCTGTATTACACAGCATATATATATATATATATATATATATATATATATATATATATATATACACACACACAGTGGTACCCACAAATGCCTTGCTCTTCAATCCATAGCCATTTTCAAACATGGCATCCTTTAAGCTTATGTCTGCTGTATTACACAGCATATATATATATATATATATATATATATATATATATATATATATACACACACACAGTGGTACCTCGGTTCCAAACGGCTCTGTTTTTTTGTTGTTTTCAGCACTTGACGCATTTCACAGGGGGATAAATAGCTTGGAACTTGATGCGTGGGACTGATCTGATCAATTGCTCGGCACTCAACGCTTGCTCGGAAGTCGACGAGCCTGCGACACCCTGTTCCTGTCTGTGCAAGAGCTGACGTGCATCCTGTGTCTGTAAGAGCCAATTTGCATCCAGTCTGTGCCTGTAAGTGTCGATCCGCAACATGTCTGTGCCTGTAAGAGCCGATCTGCATCCTGTCTGTGTCTGTAAGAGCCAATCTGCAGCCTGCCTGTGTCTGTAAGTGCCAATGTGCATCATGTACCTGTAAGTGCCAATCAGCAGCCTGTGCCAGTAAGTGCTAATGTGCAGCCTGTACCTGTAAAAGCCAATCTGCAGCCTGTACCTGTAAGAGACAATCTGCATCCTGTAACCTGTAAGAGCCGATCTGCATCCTGTCTGTGCCTGCAAGTGCCAACTGCAGACTGTATCAATGTACAGCCTGTGTCTGTAAGAGCAAATGTTCCTGTGCTTACAAGAACCAAAGTGTAGCTTGTGCTTAAAAGAATCAAAATGTAGCCTGTGCCTACCAGAACCAAAGTGTAGCTTCCAAGGAATAACCTGTCTCCTCCTTCCCATCCTCTACACCGCCACCATCTTATTGGGCCCTCAAGTCCTCTCAGTACAGTTAAAGTTAAATTCTAAGCTTTCTGATGTAATTATTGTTTTTTTATTTATGTCTGTTTAGTTTTAAGGTTTTGTATCCAAAAACAAGACAGTCAGTTCAGACTAAAATGTGAAAAATCTGGGTCCAGAACAGATTATTTAAATGTATATTGAGACCTATGGGAAATGTTTGTTTGGAACTCAATCTGTTTGGAACTCCACCCGGAACGGATAAAGGACGATAACCAAGGTATCACTATATATATATAGTAAATAAAAAGTACATCTGTGGTCACATTTGAATGTCTAAAGCAAGTTAAAAAAACCTGTTTCCAGCTCAGAATTCCGAGAAATACAGTTATTACACTGCATTCTGGGAAGCTGAGCTGGGACATGCAAACGTGCCCACAAATGCCTCGCTCTTCAATCCACAGCCATTTTCAAACATGGCTTCCGTTAAGCTTATGCCTACTGTATTACACAGCTTGAGTGCAAAGCCAAGGCTCGATTTTACACAAGCTGAGAATCCTATCCATGAACAGCTGGTTGTGGATCTTATGAGTAGGTAGTTCACCACAACAATCATTTAATATATGGTGGGCAAAAGAGCAATAGAAGCCTCCACCGTACATATATATATATATATGTATATACATATAAATGAGCAGAATTAATCAGGGAACAAGTCATGTAGCTTGCTTTTATTTAGAAAAAAATGTTATGCCTCTGTTGGATCCTAGAGGCATCCATGATGATTTGATGGCAGTTTTGCTGAATGATACAATTAGTCATCTTCTGTGTCTGTGAGGGGGAAGGGATCTGGTGTCAGCTTCAATCTGATACAATTATCTAACATAGGCCTCTAAGGTTTTCCCATTTCCTTCTTCCCAGTGGTGGAAGTAGTGAATAGAAGGTCCTCTTGCACATTTCTATACACCATACAGGGGTAAATAAAAAGCTCAAAATATACTCAGCAACAATGATTTGCTCTCATTTAATAGATTAAGAGGAGAACCGATAAAAGATACTAACTTTTATGTGCAATTGTGCTGCTGTGTAATCTACAATTTTGATTTCTGATGTTCAGTTTCCTGAGGTGAAGGGAGACTGAATGCAGAAGGAAAGCTGCACAATGAAAATATAGCAGCTAAATTGCCAGTCCTTTCAGCAAGACAAATACAAAGCTCATTAGTTTACAAAGACACACCCTCCTGGAAAACTAGCAGGGGGAGATTTGCCCAGAAAAAAACAACCCTGCATTAAAAAAAAAAATTGCATCTAAAATTTTAAAGTATTATAATTTTATTAATATATTTTCTTTTTATTGTATTTTTGTATTTTTCTAATCATTTTCATGACCTGCTATATTCATGATAACTTTTTTTATCTAAACCCTGTAAACTACATTTTTTATTTAAAATTTAAAATCAAATAAGACGTATTGAAATATAAAAACATTACTTTTTTGTTTCTTCTTGGCCCATTATCACATTTAATTATAAGTACCACATTGATAAAACTAACATTGACAAAAGTAACTCTTTAAATTAGTTAATTCATCAAATTTTCTGGAGAGCCAAAGCACACTTGGGTATATTTATGGAGAACATTTGTGGTTTATGTGCTCACTTGCTTGACGTGTTTGTTCTAAGACTTACAAAGCAAATCATTGCATCGAGATTTGGTAAGAATTAAACATTTTGTTAATCCCCTGTAGTTGAAGTTTATCTCTTGTGCAATTCTTAGTTCTTGGTCAGTATTGTAGTGACCTCATCGCTAGCCGAACATCTTAAACTCATGTAAACGCACGTACAAGAAATATTCTTGACAACACCAGCCATGTCGTAATTACAGCCTTTGACCAACCTTTTGTCCTTCTGGAACTAGCTCAAAATGTCAACTGCTGATGCAAACTAAGTGAGATGTTTACAAAATATAATTGGTGGTGCGCCAATAAAACAGCTGCCTCCAGCCTGTGTCTGAGATTTGGGGATTATTTTCACGGAAGTTAAGATTGCTTTAATTCTGTTGTAGATGTTTTTTTCGTAACAGGGTAACCCATTCACTACCAAATGGTTGTACCCTATAACAGCAGATTGATGAAAATAAATGGGAAGTACAGTACACATATTAAAATTGTGTATATTCTGTATATATTCTGTATATATATATATATATATATATATATATAAATACATATATATATGTGTATATATATATATATATATATATATATATATATATATATATGTGTATAATATATATATACAGTGGATATAAAAAGTCTATACACACCTGTTAAAATGTCAGGTTTCTGTGCTGTAAAAAAATGCGACAAAGATAAATCATTTCAGAACTTTTTCCACCTTTAATGTGACCTATAAACTGTACAACTCAATTGAAAAACAAACTGAAATCTTTTAGGTGGAGGGAAGAAAAAAAAAAAGAAAAATAATGTGGTTGCATAAGTCTGCACATCCTCTTATAACTGGGGATGTAGCTGTGTTCAGAATTAAGCAATCACATTCCAAATTGTTTTAAATAGGACTCAGCATACACCTGCTATCATTTAAAGTGCCTCTGATTAACCCCAAATAAAGTTCAGCTACTTTAGTTGGTCTTTCCTGAAATTTTCTTAGTCGCATCCCACAGGAAAAGCCATGGTCCACAGAGAGCTTCCAAAGCATCAGAGGGATCTCATTGTTAAAAGGTATCAGTCAGGAGAAGGGTACAAAAGAATTTCCAAGGCAATAGATATACCATGGAACACAGTGAAGACAGTCATCATCAAGTGGGAAAAATATGGCACAACAGTGACATTACCAAGAACTGGAGCTCCCTCCAAAATTGATGAAAAGACAAGAAGAAAATTGGTCTGGGAGGCTACCAAGAGGCCTACAGCAACATTAAAGGAGATGCAGGAATATCTGGCAAGTACTGGCTGTGTGGTACATGTGACAACAATCGCCCGTATCCTTCATATGTCTTGGCTATGGGGTAGAGTGGCAAGATGAAAGCCTTTTCCTACGAAGAAAAACATCCAAGCCAGGCTACATTTTGCAAAAACACATCTGAAGTCTCCCAAAAGGATGTGGGAAAAGGTGTTATCGTCTGATGAAACCAAGGTTGAACTTTTTGGCCATAATTCCAAAATATATATTTGGCGCAAAAACAACACTGCACATCACCAAAAGAACACCATACCCACAGTGAAGCATGGTGGTGGCAGCATCATGCTTTGGGGCTGTTTTTCTTCAGCTGGAACTGGGGCCTTAGTTAACACAAAACCTTCAGGCTTCTGCTAGAAAGCTGACCATGAAGAGCAACTTCATCTTTCAGCATGACAACGGCCCAAAGCATACATCCAAATCAACAAAGGAATGGCATCACCAGAAGAAGATTAAAGTTTTGGAATGGCCCAGCCAGAGCCGAGACGTGAATCCGATTAAAAATCTGTGGGGTGATCTGAAGAGGGCTGTGCACAGGAGATGCCCTTGCAATCTGACAGATTTGGAGTGTTTTTGCAAAGAAGAGTGGGCAAATCTTGCCAAGTCAGAATGTGCCATGCTGATAGACTCATACCCAAAAAGACTGAGTGCTGTAAAAAAATCAAAAGGTGCTTCAACAAAGTATTAGTTTAAGGGTGTGCATACTTATGCAACCATATTATTTTATTTTTATATTTTTTTTCTTCCCTCTACTAAAAGTTTTCAGTTTGTTTTTCAATTGAGTTGTACAGTTTATAGGTCACATTAAAGGTGGAAAAAGTTCTGAAATTACTTATCGTATATCCACAGTATATATATATCTGTATAAATATATAAATCTGTATATATATATATATATATATATATATATATATATATAAATATATATTATATACATTTCTATATGTCAAAATTATTAAGTGTATTTATATATACATATATATATATATATATATATATATATATATATATATATATATATATATATATATATATATATATATGAGATAAATTATAGGTCAAGAAATCCAAAAGAGTTTGAAAAAAAAAAAATGTTAATAAAGCCCCAGGTCCTGATGGAATACATCCAAGGGTACTGAGAGAACTGGGTTCTATAATAGCCAAAACATTATATCTGATTTTTCAAGATTCACTCAATACTGGGTCACTCCCAGATGACTGGATTGAGGTAGAGGTGATACCTTTATTTAAGAAGGGAGCAAGAGCAAATCCATGGAATTATAGACCTGTAAGCCTCACTTCTGTAGTGAGAAAGCTTTTACAAGGGTCAATAAGGGATAATATACAAGAATATATCTATGTGATTCAAATAATAAGCCAGCCAATATGAATTATCTAACGTATTTGAGGACAAAACACATAGGTATGGGGTCATCTAGTAGTATAATTTGCACATTTTGTATATTCAGTTATTTTGTACATTTGTTTTTTCATATTTTAGTTTTAAAAAATGATTTTGGGTTAGATTTTTAGAAATCACAATTTTGAGCTGAAATTCATCATTGTTTATATTTTTGTGATAAATACTATAAGCAATTTTAGAACTTTAAAGATGTCGATCAGTAGCAGCTAGAAAGGTTCCATGACAGTAAAGACTTATTATGTCCAGTGGTGGTGCATATGAGAAGACATTTTATGGTGTCTCCATAAAGGTTATTCAGCACAAACATAATCTGAAATATGTTTAGGTTTTATGCTGCATACAAATATGCACCACGTACCCTGCCTATTACTTCTCTTGCTCATACCCCCTCAATCTTTTCTTCTATTCTTTTCCTTCTTTCTTTTCTGATCTCCTTTCTTAAGTGTTCCTCTTATGCCTAGGCTGTAAAAGATCTGTTGTAAAAGTTATCATTCTGCTGCTTTACATTATCTTTGCCAAAAAGGAAGATAATTCTCCACTTTTACTCCAAAAACTCCAGATTTTAATAAGAGATAGGACTAGAAGAAATCTAAATACACTGTAAACTCTATATTCGTCATTAATTGGTTCCTGAAAGACCGACGGATACTGAATCAGCTGAGTATAGAATCAATTTTTCCATAGGAATGAAATAAATTGGAATAATCCGTTCCCAGCCCTGAATTTGATAACCATGTAACCAGAAATGTACCTTTACTGAGGAGCGTTGGTGGCAGAAGCTGAAGAGGAGCAAAGGAATTATTGTTTAGAAGGAGAGTCACCTTCCATTACACATCAGGTAACTCCAATTCTGGTGATCAATGTCTTTTTTGTCCCTTTCACAACAATTCACTAGCACTCGATTTAGCAAAGAACTTGTTCAATGTTGTCTGTTTTATTCAATTAAAGTGACTATTTTGGATGAATGATGGAGCATTGTTTTGCCTAACAAATGTGCCTAATATTGGATTTGATGGATATAGGGGCTGATAAATATAGAGGTTCCACTGTCCGGAATAAACACACTAACAAGATACAGCTAAAAGACTAGAAGGAAGTGCGTGACTATACAGGTCCAAGGAAAGCTGATGTCAGTGTAACATTTGCAACAATAATAACACATGAAGTAATGCTATAAAATTATATGTGTGCTTATGTCTGTGATTCTTGTATGAATCACAGTGAATAATGAACAAAGGATTTACTGGCTGCAATGCTTTTACTGAAAACATTTGGAATACAATACATTTTTAAATTGATAACTTTGCATATGGAAATACAAGTTAGAATTAGACCTAAGCACACTAGAGATACCCAGGCTGCGCTTATGATCCCTATCTACCACAGTGAAAACTATATGTTTTACATCAATGGATATACAATGGAACCTCTATATTCATCAGCCCCTATATTAGTCAAATCCAATATTAGACACATTTGTAGGCAAAAAAAAAAAATGTTCCTATAATCATCCAACAATCTAATATTAGTCACATACTTTAAAAAAAACCAGACAGAAACAGACAACATTGAACAAGTTCTTTGCTAAACCGAGTGCTGGTAAATCATTGGGAAAGGGACAAAAAAGACATTGATCACCAGACTTACCTGATTTTTTAACTGAAGGTGACTCCCCTTCTGCCCTCATCGCTCCCCAGCACAGGTAAAGTTCTGGTTACATTTATTTTTATTTATCAGATTTGGGTCTGGGAATGGATTATTCCAATTTTAGATGATTCCTATGGAAAAATGATTCTATATTCATCCGATTCAGTATCTGTCCCTCAGGAACTGATTAATGCAGAATATAGAGGTTCTATTGTACATCAAATTAATATATTATGTACATTAATATACATATTATGTTTGGAAAGCACCTTCTCTTACAAATACTTTACAGTCTTTTATGAAAGCATTGTAACTGCTCTTTAACTTCCATTAATATGTGAGAGTTCAATGAATGGGTAAAAGGTAACTGACCTTTTGAAGAGATTGTTACATTCACCAAATAATAAAGACATATGTTGAAACCAAACAAATTCATAATTTTATTTTGAATAGCAAACATATTGTATTTTACTTAGAAACCAAAAAACTTCCAAATAACATTCAAAAAGTAACAAGATGAGGTATTTTCAAGAATAAAAAAATAGATCAATCTAATAAAGTGCATTACAGTAGTTACAAAATGTGATTTAGGCATTGTTTTTATTTTTACAATGATATTTCACACTGATCATATTAAAGTTGTATTAGGAAAGTGTATATTACATTGCAAGTGTCATAGGCTCCATTAATGCTTTTGTAATATGTCACAAAGAATAACAATGCCCCCTTGTGGTACAATTCATATTTACATTATATGGACCATCACACATTTTTTTTACAGATGGAGTGCATAGCATTCGAGATCCAGTAGCTTTTTTTTTTTTAAGCTATCTTTATTGTTTAGAAATATTTGCACTTCATCTATGATGAATGCTGGTGCACACCTTGCTTTTATTTTGGACCAATATGGCAATCGTACTATAGTATTCCATATACAAGGTATCAGCTTTGTACTGTTTAAGTTTTATTGATTTGTAATCTAAGAATGCGAAAATATTTTACTGGATTCATATATATTCATTTTTAAAAATATGAAAATGCTTTAAAATCAATCTAGATGCAAAATAATAATAAATAAAATAATACATATTTGTCAAAATGTGGTTTATAATACAGTTTAATATACAGTATTGTATAAATGGCATAAATATATATTTTTACCTGTGCATTTTTTTAAAGAACACATTTTCCAGAACTTGTTATAGTTTACAAATTCAGCATATAATGGAAGATGCTTCTCATTGGTGGCCTGGAAGAAAGTGATAGGACATCCTAATTTCAATCCTGGTCCACCTATTGACTACCCAATCTGTGGGGTATGTATTACATGGATTCATAAAACAATAGGTGATTATTGTTGCAGATCATAATTGAGAAGAAATATACATTTTTTGTTACATTACAAAAGCAAAACCAAGGATTAGGTCAGCAGATAAACATCCTTCAGCATCAACTGAAATGTATTATGCCAGAGTGACTTACATTATATAGGAACAATCAAGTCAGAACAAAAGACTCCCTGTTTAGTCAATATTCCACCTATTTTCTTGTAATAATACATTATTAAAATAAAGGGAAATACTACTTACTCATGATTTAGACTTTCTATTTTCTATATCAGGGCAGCCATTTTGCGATTAACAGTCCTCTCTTGACAGCAAGACCTCCATCTTGCTCATGTTGCGCTAGTTGCAGATTTATCTGCAATACGGTCCATACAAACTCTTACTCCATGTATGACAAGTTTTCCATTGAAGTTACCAGTAATCTGTGATATCTCAAGACCAAGTGATACACACAAGAGTTGCACAATGGGCCCAAGTTGCCGACACAACTTGTAACATAAGCAAGATGGAAGTCTTTTGATCAAGATAGGTCTGTTAATTGCAAAATGGAAAATAGAAATCATAAATATGGTTATCCCTTTATTATTACAACGTATTAACACTAGAAATATGTTATAAAGTAGGATATGGATGAAACTGATATCAATGGTCTCTTAAGGATGGTAGCATTCATGGCGATATGCCAAATGTGTGTTTATATATCTATCAATAGATTCATCAATAAGATGCAATAAATATGTTCTTAAAATTAAAATACATATCCTTTAACCTAGACTATCAAGCGGAGTATGGTATAAATATTAAACAAAACTACAAGCAATATTACACATGGCTTAGTAAAACCATATTAGCTGTAAACTAATGTTAATGGGCTACATCTACTAATATAGGAGCTTTCCATTCAGTGATATAAGCACCTGTAACTTCCATGTAATACTATGGAGCTTATTCAGTACAGTGTAAAAGATCTCTACACTAGTGAATACGTTTTTATAAATAATATTGGAGGGAAAGTTCTCACCAAAGTGAATAAAGCACGCACACTGTATCCTGCTTTGAACTTGTATGACAATGGCCAATGGTGTGCATTCGATGCATAAATAGTTGAAAAAATAACATTGATATCCTAAGGAGGTAAATGATAATGTATACTGAAGACAGAGTATGGTGTATAACCCTGTTTGAAATGTCAAACATTGTAGGATAAAATAACTACTGAACAAAATGATAGAGAGACAGTTCTGAAAAAGCCAATATAAACTACAGTATATATAATGTTTTTATGATTATACATATATATATATATATATATATATATATATATATATATATATATATATATATATACACATACATACAAAGTTACTGTACATAATATATTGTTTTATAATGGCAGATATTGGAAATCCTGGTATTAAAATCTTCTTTGCAATCGTGTGCGCGGGTCTGCGGACATACTGCGAATTCTCTGTGAAGGCACTGCAACATCTGAGGGCTGTGATATATATTGCTGAATATTCTGAAATGCAAACAATTATACTATTAAAACATATTTATGATAATTATTAGAAATATAAGCTAGGCCACAGTCAGACCTTACCTTAAATGGTTACATATACTGTGTAATATTCCTGGATTGACCCTAACAGTTTATACATTTTTATTAGACCAGTCTAAAAGTGCAATCTTTCTCAGGATTTGGACTACTCACTGAGGTTTTTTTTAATTTCTGAAGAGTTATCAATTTTTAAAGGGGAGGACAAAAATCACAGTGCTGAAATGTCCCGGCTAAGTATAGTTAATTCATTCAGAATAACTAAGGCAGTCATTGGCTCATATGTGCAAAGCAGGAACATTCTGTAATCCTGGCCTGAGTTTAGCATACCAAGACAAACCTACCTACCCTACCCCTGCTACAATCATTGTGTTTTCTTATATATAATATTGGATGACCAATCATTTTTTAAATATGAGTCTTTTCTGAAGTTTAAGTAACTTAAGTATCATGCGATTTACAGAAGATGGATATCTTTTGAACCCAAAATTGGCAATTACTGTAGGAAAGTCATGGAAAACCAATACAAGAGAGAAATAATAGCCAAAAGGACATAGATGATCATTCAACTTTATTGAATATTCGTTGCATCTGACCTTCTAAGTCATAAATAAGTCATTGACTAAACAGGCCACCAAATTACTTCATAAAATACAATTTAAAGCTCTGTGAAAATTCTAAAGACTTTGGAACCATCTGCCAATAGAGGTGAAGAAACAAACATTAGAAACCGAACACCAAAGGATGTATATATATCCCAATATCTGTCCTATTATCTCTTTTTTTATTTTATATCATTTCTATCACTTGCAGCTACTTGGAGTTCGTATATTTATTGATGCTTTAGAAGTGTTTACTGTTACATGGAATTTTATAAATTAATTATACTATTAACAATATTCCTATTTCTGAGTAACGTTAATGTCCTAAGAGTTATGAACATAAATAAAATACTTCCATGTAATCTTACCCAACTTAAGTTATATATTTTATAGCATAAAGATGAGAAAAGAAAACTTTTATAAATATTTATCCTTACCAGTGGTGATTTTATTGTTGGTGTTTTGCCTATGGTTTCATGGACATCTAAAAAAAAAAATTCAAAAGCACATATTTATTATTTTGTGAGAATACATGTTACTATACTATATACAGGTATATTGATCATTCATTTTTACGTTTATAAGCCTTACACATTTTTGTCCGTAAAAGCAGAAATTATGTATAATTTAGATCTAAAAAGGTTGTTACAATAAAAAGTTGAAGGAGATGCTGTAAAAGAAGAAGAAAGACTATTTCAATGTAATAAAGAAGCAGAACGAGATACTTTGTGAAAAGGTCTCATGATTAACTCCAGTTCAAGTATGTCTGAAAATGTACAATAGTAAGGCCTTGATTCAATTGAGCAATTGTAACTTACGGGAGCCCGTAAATTAATTTGCTTTTCAATTGGTGTCTTTTTGCGAGCCGCAAACTATCCCCAAGCATACGGGCTGAAAATCCCTGCGGTTGTTAAGATCGTAACTTACAACCCATCTAAGCCTTAGATCTTTCACGCCCACAAAAGTTACAATGGCAAATCGCTATTCAATTGCTACAATTCCTCAAGCCCGCAAATGGTTTCACACCCGTACATGTCATATGTAGAAGAAAATCCTATGAGTACCCGATGGGACTCGCAAGGGGGTTTATCTAAATCTGCAATTACAAATTATTTTTTTATATGTAATTTCGTGGTTATATCAGTCTATGTAATGAAGGAGTTTAACATATCAGGCCACTCACATGGACTAGAACATTTCCTTCATTCATTTTTATTATTTTATACATTTTAGCATTGCAAGTCTGATCGCATATTGGACCCCTAAAGAATAATTGATTGAAATGTAACCTCCATGTTTTAATGACGTAATAATGACGGTCTCATTTTCTATTGGCTGTTTCTAAATCGGTAGTTACGGCCTTGCTTAATTGATCAGGTTCACGCTCTGAAATGCTACTTACGATTGCATGGTTTACGGTTTCGGCCCGTAAGTTGCGGGCTTGTTCAATTGAATCACTCTGTAGTTGTAGCAAATTTCAAGCCCGCAGACATACCGCCTGTAGCCCGCAATCTGCGGGCTTGCAATTGAATGAAGCCCTAATTGTCTCACTCCCTGGATCTTGCTGCCTGACCAGACCAGTATAAAACAATAGTATTCACATGTATTCTTTCGTCTAGTTTGTGTATTGCATTAACCATTGCTTCTGTATATATGCTAAGTATATCTCCCTATGGGTGATACAAATATTTGATCATTATGTGTGAAAAGCTAATGTCAGCTTTCTATAACTTTCTGATATTATTTCTGTGATTCAGATTCTGCACTTTTGCCAACTGACAAAGAAATGACCAGTCTAGAAGAAAAATGTCAAAAAAGTGATGCTTCATGCAAGATCTCACCTCGTGGAGTTTCAAGGATCATGAGAACGGTGAGAAATCAGCCCAGAACTACACTGGAAGATCTTGTTAATTATCTATGGGACCATAGTCACCAAGAAAACAATTGGTAACACACTACGCCGTGAAGGACTGAAATCCTGCAGCGCCCGCAAGATCCCCCTGCCCAAGAAGGCACATGTACAGGCCCGTCTGAAGATTGCCAATGAACATCTGAATGATTCAGAGGAGAACTGGGTGAAAGTGTTGTGGTCAAATGAGACCAAAATCGAGCTTTTAGGCATATACTCAAATCGCCATATTTGGAATAGGAGGAATGCTAAGGGGACAGGACAACTGCACCGCTTCAAAGGAACGATGGACAGGCCCATGTACAATTACATCTTGGGTGAGACCCTCCTTTCCTCATCCAGGGCAGGGAAAATGGGTCGTGGATGGGTATTCCAACATGACAATAAAACCACAGCCAAGGCAACAAAGGAGTGGCTCAAGAAGAAGCACATTAAGGTGGCCTAGCCAGTCTCCAGACATTAATCCCATAGAAAATCTGTGGAGGGAGCTGAAGGATCGAGTTGGCAAACATCAGCCTCGAAACCTTAATGACTTGGGGCCTCATTCTATTATCGGCCGTAAAATGGCCGCAAGGCTGCGATTCCTTGCGGGGGTTCCGTTATCTTGGAATTCAATTATACGGCCCCAAGGATCTCCCCTTACGGCCGGCCGTATATCTTGCAACCGGCCGTAAGCTCTGAAAACTTTAAACGCAAAAATAAATTCAAGACGGCACTGTACAGCTCTGTAAATGCTAGGGATCATATTGGGGGACATGAGGATTAATAGCAACCCCCTCTCAAGCTTGCACATCAGCCCAAATCCGAGTTTACATTAACTGTTTATTTTCCGGCCGCAGCGTGGCCGGGTCTGAGGTGCTCCAAGCCCTCTGGACTTTTTCCATGGATTTTTGACATAAATAAAAAAATAATTTATTTACGGATTTGAGTATAGGGGAATGTTGTGCTATTTTTGCTAACACCTACAATCACTTTATAGTCCTCAGAGTGCAGGATGGCTTTATTTCGGCTCTATAATGTGCTTAATTGGTGCTAGCGGAACCTTTTTCCTGCAAGTAAGCTGCGGCTCGGTTTTAGCCTTGCAGAGAGGGTTCCCGGAGCAATTGAATAGCAACCGGGATTTGCTTGCGGATGAAACTCTTGCGGACGTTTTAGATCAAAGGCTTTCCTCCGGCGCGTGCGGCCGCAAGAGATGGCAAGGCGCCAGCTGCAAGCCTGCCGGAATCCCCGGCCGGAGGGGAATAGAATAGCAGAATAGCTTGCGGCCCTGCATCTCCTACGGCCGATAATAGAATGAGGCCCTTGGAGAGGATCTACAAAGAGGAGTGGGACAAAATCCCTCCTGAGATGTATGCAAACCTGGTGGCCAACTGCAAGAAACGTCTGACCTCTGTGATTGGCAACAAGGGTTTTGCCACCAAGTGCTAAGTCAAAGGGGTCAAATACTTATTTCCCTCATTGACCTGCAAATCAATTTATAACTTTTTTGACATGCGTTTCTCTTGTTTTTTTTTTTGTTGTTATTCTGTCTCTCACTGTTAAAATACACCTGCCATTAAAATGATAGACTGATCATTTCTTTGTCAGTGGACAAACGTTCAAAATAAGCAGGGGATCAAATACTCCCTCCACTGTATATCATATATGTATCATGAACACACCCTAGCCACCACATTGCAATCAGTAACTTATTGAAAAAATAAGTTGTGCATCCTTTTAAAATAAAAATGTTTTGCCAACTTATTAAAATTCCCATTTTCTTTTCTTTAAAGCACCACTGTATTTTGGTAAAAACTTTACATGCTTGTGAAGTATGTAATAAAATAATAATAACATTGCTAGAAATGCCAAGACAGGAACATAAAAGCATTTTCAAGAAAGATGACTCTGATTGTATCATGGGTGATTCCATCTTGGATTACTAGTGTATCTGTAGTTTGAGTAGGAGGATTATCCTATGAGGCCTTACTCTGCCATTGAGTTATATTGTCAAGGAGCTATTCAGAGAGGGCATTTTTAACATACTACTCCTTATAATCCTTTTTACAAAAAAGCACAAAATGTCCACCAACATTAAAGAAAAAGTAGAGAAATAAATAAATGAAAGATGGTGAAAGATGGTAAAAAGAAATTGAGGATCCTAATGCAGACTTGTCCTCTTCTTCTTACTGGTGCAGTGGGTGCAAAGCACCAGGTCCCACAGAAGGGTACGGGCCCTCTGCAAATTTATTAGATGAGAATGGCAGGTAATTACTTTATAGAAAGGTGATGTGATCACCATAGGGGTGATCTAGCCAAATACATATAATTTTGTATTTTTTGTTTGAGCCCTGCAGGGTGTATAGGAAAGTTGTAAAGATGGCCCCAAATTCTATTTCACCAGGGCCCTCTATTCACTAGCTCCGCCACATCTCTTCTATATAGTGAAAAAGCATATGTATCTAGCACAGCACAGTCAAAACGAACGTATAGACTGTGGTTTGGGCTTAGTGAATGCACAATTGCATGAGCACATAAAGTAAAATGTAAGACAGTGCTTGAATACTATGATTGATGTAGGTGTCAGAGAAAATTGTCAGTAAGAAGGGAAGTGGAAATTTATGATATAAGGATTGTGATGAACTTATTCGACACATAACCTGTTAACAAGGCAGAACTGAGGTGTTAGTTAACAACATTACAATCAAAGTGAAGCCTTGAACAGTCTGTGTAAAAGGACAATAATTAATAGTACATACTGTGCAGTCTTTGGTTAAGACGGTCCAATGACTGAAGAAGCCTCTGTTCTTCTATTGATAGAGCACTGAGTCCTGTATTGTGAGCTTTGTGCATTAGGAAGCTTTGCTTGTTTGCTTGCATGGCTTGCATGGCCGCTAGAATATCTGCATCTGTAGCAGATGTCTCCACCAGGTTTTCTGCCAGCATAAACTGAACTGTGCTGTCTGTAACTAAAGAGATCATAAAGTTACCAAATGTAAACAAGCTAATTGTAATGAAGTATCAGTAACATTGATCCAAAGCAATAGCTGCCGAGGAGCATTCAACCAGGTTGTGCATCTCAGAGATACTTCAGCTTTGCTCATTTTGTTTACTCAGTTTTATCACATTAAACAATTAAAGATTATTAAAACATTAAGGGAATAAGGAGCCTAACATATTGGCATATTTATTTTATAGATTAAACTATTTCAATGTTACGACACGATCGTGTTTTCTTTCTTTTCTTTCATAATCAGATTATAAATATATAAATAAATATATATATATATATATATATATATATATATATTATAGAAATAGTACATTTGTGTTCACATTTGAATTTCTAAAACAAGTTAAAAAAACTATAGAATTCTGAGAAATTCAGTTATTACACTGCATTCTGGGAAGCTGAGCAGGGACATGCAAATGTGCCCACAAATGCTTTGTTCTTCTATCCATAACCATTTTAAACATGGCTTCCTTTAAGCTTATGCCTGCTGCATTCCACAGCTTTTATGCAAATCCAAGGTTGGGTTATACACAAGCTGGGAATCATACCCATGGAAAGCTGTTTCAAGGTTACTTTCTTCAGCTTGGGGCAGGATCCCAGCTTGTGTATATATAAGAAAGCCAGGTGGATAAGCACAGCCAGAGACATAATTGTGCCTGGCATGCTGCAGTCCACAGGATCACGGAGAGTTGAACATGATTAAACAACAACAAATATATACATACATACACACACATATATGTACATGGATAGGATACTCAGCTTGTATTTAATCCAACCTTGACTTTTCATTAAAGCTGTGTAATATAGCATGCATAAGCCTAAAGGAAGCCATGTTTGATAATGGCTATGGATTGAAGAGCGAGGCATTTGTGGGCACATTTGCATGTCCCAGCTCAGCTTCCCAGAATGCAGTGTAATAACTATTTTTCTCGGAATTCTGAGCTGGAAGCAGTTTTTTTTAACTTGTTTTAGACATTCAAATGTGAACACAGATGTAATATATATATATATATATATATATATATATATATATATATACACACACACAAACATATACATACACGCACATATTTGGTGTATTGACCTGTAGAGCTTACAAACTAATAGTCAGAAAAAAGCAATTTGAAGCCAATGTATGAGTTGAATGTGTTGTACCTGATACAGATGCAAAACTGATGGGAAGGATGCTGTTTCTGACTCTTCTGTCCTACTTTGGTCAGGTGTTTGGTCACTATCACAGGGGTGGGCAAGAGGAGCTACACACATGCCTGGATTTGATGATGTCCCTGCTGCACACAGGTGAGTCAATCACTTCTTCAGTTATCCTGATTGACTCACCGGTGCACAGAAAGGATATCTTCAAATCCAGGCATGTATGTGGCCCTCCTGGACCGAACTTGCCCACCCCTGCTCTATCGGGCCAAGTATATAGCAATTACTTCCCACAATGTATATTTGAATGAATGGAATAAAAGGTCACCTGACCAAAAACAAAATGATAGAGCACTGTCAAAATTCTGGTACGTGACGTTATTGCATTGCCTTTTGGGCTACAGTGGGGCTGTGCAAAATATTGGCACCTTCTTGTCTACTTCATAATATATATTCATGTTTTTTAATATTTATTTTCTGTCTAGAAAACCCTGTTTTAATTTCATTAAATAGCCATAAATCAAACGTTTCTCTTTGTTACATTTAGGAACCTTGTCTTGTCAGCACATGAACAATACAGATGTATGAATCATTCCTGTCTCTTAATGAGCCCTTCATATCACAGTATAATTTGTGCAATTCCTGCTAGTGTCAAGGAAGTGTAAACAGAGTTTACTTAATGTTTTGTAATGCAAAAACAACTTTAAACATCTAGAAACAAATATTAAAAGGTGCCATTGTTTGGATCTGTCTTAAAACGTCTAAGATAAGGAGCAATGCAAATTAACTGCAGTTTTTAGGTGATACTTTAGTCCATCCAGATAGACAGTAGTGGTGAAACGCATGAAAAAAGTGTACCATGTCACTTTACATAATGAACACAGAATTAAGCGACATGTACCTTCATTAGAATTTGGGACACCATGTGATGTTTGTCCTGGTTCAAATGCACTTGGAAATGGGCTTATCTTCATTGTATGGAGGTTCTGTTGAAATAAATAGACACATTAGTTATAAGAATTGGCAGTGCAAATGAGGGGATACAGATCTCAATAAGACAATAACAAAATGTAATATCTGTAAAATAGAATTAAAGTATCTCATTACAGACGACTACACATATATTTCACCTTATTGTGGATACAGCACCCCTTTAAGTATCTGCTATCATATATTCTTTGTTCTGATGCTCAATAGGAACAGTTAATCAGTCAACAATCTTAGCTGGATATCCTATTCCTTTCTGACATCTGCATACAAATGAAGTCATGCTGGACAGAAAAGTCTTCTTAATCTCTTTTTTTGTACATCTTTTGCTTTGTGTACACAATGATGAAAAGAGTAATAATAAGCCAAAAAAATCATGTTTTGTGAAAACATGGGTAATTAATGGCTACATACAAACAGCTGTCTGGCAGAAAATAATATGTGTATCTGTTCCATTGCTTTGTCAGTTAATTTTGTTACTCTGTACTGAAAAAAATAATCAAGGTGGAATCAGTTCTACTCAGCAACAAAAATATATTGTGCTGTAAACTGTTCAGAGTAAGGACCTTAACTCTGATGCAGCCAACTGCCCATTCATTGCCTTACTGTATTGTACTATTCGCATTTCACATCATTTTTTTATTTACATTTGTAACTTGTTGGTTCTACCCACTGTGTTTTACTATACCGTGGCAAATAACACTACATAAATTGTTAGTGCTTTATTAACCGCCCTGGCGGTCTGGCCGTGTCAGTGCCCACAAATGTGAAAGTGGTACATTCAGGGGTGCTGACGCGGCCAGGCCACCTTGTTCCACCCCCTGCGTCGCCTACGCAGGGAAGGGAACCAGGAAGACGGATTTGTGTGATCCTGAGCGTGGCTCGGGGTTGCCCCTTCTGATACGGACAATTAACGCTGAGCCACGCTCTGGATTAACGCTACGGCGGTTAATAAGTCAAAACAGAGGCGCACAATCTGAGAACAAACAACACCTAAGTATGATTTTTCCATAGGTCTGGTTACCTACTCAGACAGCAGCTTCTTTTAGCCCATTTGTGCACTTCACAGGGAGAAATATCCTGCAGAATATGTGTCTGGTCCCAGGACACCTCACTGATGAGTCCAAAACATATGTCTTGGGTTTCCAGTTTCTCATGTTCAGTGTAGAATAGCCTGGTATTTCGGGGCTGGATCACTCTTTGGAGTGGGGCCAGACTGATGAGGCTACTCTCAGAGTAGGTTACTAGACCTCTAGAACAAACCTACTTCAGGTGTTTTGCATTCTCAGTTCAAATCCATCTTACTTTTTGTGTTTATAAATAAAGAATAATAATAGGACCAATAATAATAATGGTCTTCCATCCAACCCTATGGAAAATCAGTGCATTTTGATATTCAGAATAAAGACTGAATCTTCTGTTCTTCACAAGGACAAGTTGGCTATTCAGGGAGATAAATGTAATGGTACTTCAAATGCCTGTTTTTCTACTCACCTGGTTTTCAACCAGTCTGAAACTCAAATACTAAGAATTTTCCAGTTGATCATGTAAAAGTCAAAATAACTAAGTCAGAGGTGCTCATCAGAGAACGAACCAACCTTAATAGCTTAGTTCTATGGACATGATAATCCACTCTGAGAGCAACCTCTTTTAGCGCACGTGTGCCCTTCACAAGGAGAAATATCCTGTAGTATATCAGTCTGGTCTCACTCAAAAGAGTGACCCAGCCCCGAAATACCAGGCAATTCTACCCTGAGCAGGAGAAACAGCAAACCCCAAATGCGTTTCGGCCTTTATGGGCCTCGTCAGTGAGGTGCAGCTGAACTCCCTAGGGCACAGTGAGCAAGGGGTCCACGTCTGGAGTCCCCTATTACCCTTAGGGAGACTAAACCCCAAGGGTAATTTGTAAAAGTCACCACCAACCAACTTGCAATGATTTTTAAAAGTCGTATTTCTCTTTTATTCTACTAAGCAAATATGGGAATACATAGGCTCAGCAGTATGCACTCCTATAAAACTGGTATTTAACATTAAAGGACTACTGATACTCCATATTTATATTATGCACTATGGAAGAAATAAAAAAAAATGTATGGAATACTCTATATACTTGACATATGGATTGCAGTGTAATACCTGCATAGACCTCCAGTTTGTAGGCAATGGTTTCCTTCGTTGCTCCAAAAGTGCTCTGCGTTTATTTTCAGTGCAGTCTAGAATTTGTTTCCTTCGAGCAAGTGTACTATAACCTTCAAAGAAACAGGAAAGATATAATTTATTGAGAGGAAAATCACAAATGAAGCTCTTCCTTTTTTTATTTATTCAAACAATGTCCAAGAAAATCATAAGCAAGAAAACTACCCTAAACCTACAAATGAAGACTTGCTAGGAGATGCATGCAAGAATGTAGGGGACACGTAGATTCAAGTATTTGATGCACCAGCCAGATTTACAAAAAAATCCTAAATATAATAATGACAAGAGATGGATATGAGGCTGTTTTAGGAAAACACTTAAGGCAGATTGGTAAATATACTTTACCCACTTAAGAAGCAAATTCAAAGAGTGTCAACATGTATTCTCAATAGCATAGTCTGATTGTCTAACATTTTTGTAGTAATAAATACAATAATCTTACCATTAATTGCAGGAGAATATAACCCATTTATTCTAGAGAATGATTTCATGTTACTTAGCAGATTTCCATCAATAATAACATGTGATAGGTTTGGACGTGTAAGTTGCAAATTAGACGGAAGATCACCAGGATTGAAATCACCTAGAAACCAGAGAGAACACAATTTAATTTTAGAAATATATAATAACATATACAACTGTCAAGACAATGTAAGTGGATGTAATGTGAACGATTCACAAAATATATATATTTGTCAGAGGATAAACTAAGATTGTGTTCTCCCAGACCATACTTACATAAATTCTGCATTTTTGACTATGTGTATTTCTGTATGCAAATTAGCCTTGCATTTAGTCACTGGGGAATCCAGAAATGCATTCCTTCCTCACTAGAAAGATCAAATACAAGGTCCAAGACGCTAAGACCTATGTCTCAGGTGAGTTATTTTCCAAAAATGTTTGGTGCTCAGGGCTCGAGGGTATTTTTCCGATTAGATTTCATGCTATTACTACTCTGTGAATGGCATAGCCAGACAAATAGAGGTAATTCTTCAAGTGAGCTAATCTAATTACCCATAGAGCAGGCAAATTATGGGCTTTCTGTGCTCATTCTCAGAAATAAGTTGTTTGTATGTCAAAAATATGGGGCGCCCCTAGCAAGAACAGTGAAAAGGATATAACTGACTACTGTACCTGAGACATCGCAGACTTTCACCTACCCCAGACTTACTCTACTGTTATGAATGGTCATCAAGAGCAATTTGTAGTTTTTCATGTGGCCAATTTTCATTGTAGTAGTAATGGAGAAATTGTGTGGTACATGTATTTATTCAACTTGGTGTTAAGTTGTTGTTTCTATTTAAATGGCTGCTGGGGTCAGCTTTTAGAAACCTGGGAGCAGGTTGTTATTTTGTCACATACTTTTTGTGTGAAGTTTTTTTATTACAGTGGTCCCTAACATTCTCAATTCATAAGTAAAATATATAAATATTTGTCAAACACTGTAGGCCTATATATGAGGTTAGTTTCTAACATGTTGGAAATCTCAACATTTATTATTCACATGAGGTTGATTGAAGCAGTGAGTTTTTATTTAAATATGTCCATGCAATACAAACTCCGGATTGCCTTGTTGGACCTGGAACCAAAACGCTGGCTGTAACTGTGGACCACTTTTGCGTGAATCAACCTAATTATTAAATGTATACAAAAAAGAAAATTCATATTTGAGCTGACATGATAATGTTTTAAAGGCATGATTAACTACCACAATTGGATTAATCATTTTGATAAATTAGTCCATTGGGGAAAAAAAAAAACATTTGCACTTTTGCAAAGAAAGATTAATGTTTAGGTTGGTTGTTGAGGAGGTTTTTGACTCAGAACAAAAATCAGCAGCGGAGGCCATGAAGGAGAAAAATGTTTGATCAGAAACTGAAAGAAATTGAAGGATAAGCTGACCCTTGGTGATGTAGAGAGGAGTGTGGGTCTAATTTGATGGCAAAACATGGAGTTATCCTTCATGGGAATAAATGTACAGGGTAAGAATCTGGAATGCAATTTTCAACATATACTGTATTGGTCCGAATACAAGCCGCACCCGCATATAAGCCGCACACGTAAAGTTCAAGGGGAAAAAATAGAAAAAAGATAGTACTCAAATATAAGCCGCACCCGTAAAATTGGAGAGAAAAAGACTCTCAAAGTGATCAGCCATTGCAAGAAACAGGCTTTCTAATTAGCAATGTAGCTTGCAGGTTACAGGATGTTAGAATCACTAAAACTGTAAAATCGCTATTCAATACCGCAGTCTAAAGCACGAAAATCAGCACCCTTAACTCGCAATCGCGCAAATCGGCAGTAATTTTGCATTCGCGAATAGAAGTCGCGCTCGTTACAAGCAAAGATTGCAAATCGCCAATGATTTTTTGACCGTCGCGAATATAAGCCGCACCCGTAACTCGCAAGATCAAAAATCGGAAAAAAGGTGCGGCTTATATTCGGACCAATACGGTACTAGGATTTTTATTTACTTCATTTATGTCAATATTGAAAACTGCTGCTAGACAGGGAATATAACTACATCTAAACTCCATATTCATAAAGTGTTTTTCTGGGAAATGCATATTTAATTCTATAGAAGAACAGGACTTACCTGCAGCAACGTTTTTATGACTTAAGGCACTTCGTACTCCATGCCACAGGACAGCGATTTCTTCATCTGTTGGTGTGTGGTCCAAACGCAGCCCATTTTCTCCATAAACATGATGCCTTTTGCTTGATGATTGTAAGCTTTCTTGTAAAACAAATGGCCGCTCACTGTTCAAAGTAACAAAAGACTTTGTAGAAGATTCAACACCAGTTGAATTGTAAGGTTGAGTAGTCAAACTCCCAGAAGGATGTGCAAAGTTTTGGGAGTAAATGACATTTGCTGTAGCATCCTTTGTAAAAACCTGATTTGATGGTGACATACCATTGCTTGAAGTATTACCATGAGTATTATTACTATATTCATGATTCATGCCCTCGGTTGCATGTGGACTACTCTGAATTCCTGATCCAGGCTTTGGAGGTGGATGTGGCATCATAAGTTTTCCCTGTGATTTTAGAATCCTACTCGTTTCAGTTGCTGATTGTGGTCGGATAATTATGCCCTTTCTATTTTTAAGCATTAATGTAGATTGGGTTTTAGCTGATTTTGGTCGCTTGACTACTTTTGTCTTTACCCTAGGGGGGCTATTCCTACTTTGATTGTATCCTACAGGGCTGGTTTCCTCGCCTTTTGATGGTATCCAAGCTTGTTTAGTGAAATGATAACCTGTTGAATGAACAGAGCTCTGAGGTCTGCTGGGAGGTTCTACTAATGTACTGTTAGGAGTTAAGGCATATCCTTGAAGGTTGACACTATCCGTGTTTTCAGAAGAAGTCAGATTCCCAGTAAAATTCTTGTTCGAGCCTGACATTTTTTTTCCAGTCATAATTTTGTCAATTTCATCTAACCATCTAAGTTTCTTATTGCCTGTTTTTTGATTTTCAAAAATGTTAACTTTTTCTTTGGTTAATTCAATACTATCCCTAATATAAGGAGCACTCTTATTTCCAAAGTGCAATGTATTGTTGTTAAATCCATTTTCATATTTAGAGTCTTTCTTCAATATGCTTTTTAACAATCTAGTTCCTTCTGCTACACCAATGGTATGTCTTCCATTTTTATATTGTGTAGCAGAACCAGAATCAGCATGGACAGATGTGCCATTTAAAATATGATCTTTTTGATCTTCCACAACTAGAAAACCTTTATTTGCCATGGTAGAATTTAAAGATGTATTTTCATGCACCCATAATTTTTTATTAGCAGTGTCTGCATATTTTATATGGTCATTTCTCACTAAAATGTCTGTGCCAGCAACTGAATTTATGTTATCTGAATATTTACTCATTATTGCATTGACATGTGTTCCATCATGACCGTTGCTGCCAGAACTTTCCTGCTCAGTAGATGGGAGGATAGCTGAGGTTACCAAAGGCTTACTCACTGTAGGTTTTGTGTATATTCCTGAGTGTTGTATTGTTTCTTTGTTTTCCTGTGGCACACAGTTTTGTATAGCCTCTCGTGGGGTTGGGTCAGGAGTGGCCCAAGCTCTGCTTGGTCGAACAACAAGATTAGAAGTTGTACTGTCTCTGTATTCAGACATTGCTGCTCTATTTTCAGTGGGATTCATTTTTGATAAACCATTTTCTTCATTTTGGGTAGAAGAACTAAATTTGTTCTCAGATGGTGTGCCATTCTGGGTAAAATTCCCTGCTTGATCTGCTGCCATATGTGAAAATAACATAATTTGTTCTCTCATTTGTGGATTTTTATCAGTTGTAATCTTATCAACATTCATTTCGGAAGACGATATGTGACCGCTGTGGCTATTTAAACGATTGACACTTTCATTTCCATAGTGTTGAGTAGATAACAATATTTCTGAAACAGCTTTATGTAAGTTTTTGGAAGTATCTGCTTCTTCTTCAAGGCTGTCCAAACTTGACAAGCTTTCTGCACGTTCAAGCTGCTCCACTTCTTGATGAAATGTCTAAAACACAAAAATAGAGTAATTATCACCTGTTGATTTTAAGTCTTTAAATGTTAGTGGCACCTAAAATCATTTGGCTTAATTCAGAAGCCACATAGTTCTCTGCTCTAAAAAAGTAACTGAAAACCTGGACACGTTATTGTGAGATTTTGTATCATATATTCCTAAATAATAATTATTTTAATTATTATTATTATTATTAATAAGTTTTAAAAACATACCTGTATTTGTTAAATGGCATTAAGTGGAGAGGAAAATGTAAAAAGTCACTATGGTGTTTTTACATTTTCTACAAAAGGAATATGAAAATATTAAGTTTGATGGATGTTCAATTTATGTTACCTATTTATTGAGAAATGAATAGAAACTTTCACATGATCTATTTTCAATGAAATGTACCTATATTACAGTTATGTTGTAATGTATGTTTTATCCATAAAATGTTTGATCTATAAATATGTTCTTGGCTGCACTGATAGGGGTGCTAGGAACTCGAGTAGCACTTCTGTTGGTATGCTAAGGTCGTCTGCAGCTTGAGTAGCTGTTCCATTTATATGTTAATGTGTTCTTAACATCAGAAGTAATTCCATTCAGAGGGTGATAACTGAACAGTGATTGGTTGTGGGATCCAATGCACATAATTCTCTAAAGTAAAGAAAGTGGCAAGATGAGGAGGAGTAAGGCCACATTGCCTGATCTATGTCAAATGATCAATACATTAACTGAAATATGCATAAACAAACAATGTAGTACAAGTGTTCTAAACATTTTTTTTTATACATAAGCACAACACATATCACCTCTGGTTACACATATCCCATGTTTGAGTGTGGGTTTATAGGTTGGATGCTCCACAGAAAAAAATGATTTGACGATCTTTAGCAAGTATAATTACTAGAGAAGTATGAAATGGAAAATTGAAGTATTACTTGTCATTCTTCAAACAAAAGTTTACAAATAGGTACGCTTTAAAGATGACTGAATGTAAATACATAATCAAATTGCAAGTTTATAAAAACAACAGAATAAAATACTAATGGAAATAAATCTAAAACAAATTTTACTTGTTCAGTTAGATAGCTCTGACAGTTGGCAGCTGTCATCCAAATAATGAGCAAAGCTATCAAATGCTCCATTCACCTACACACGGTTGATTTAAAAACAAACATTACAACATTTCAACAGGTTGTTACAAGTAGTGGAAAGCTCTGAACTTAAGCCAATAACATAAATAATGAATAAATATTAAAACATCATGGACACATTGACTCGTAGCCAACCTTTATATTAATAATGGCACTAATGACTTCAAGATAAAGCCCTCTTGTAGAAAACGACTAGCATTACATGCAGGACGTAAAGGACAAACTCAATACTAAGGGCCTCATTCTATTATCGGCTGTAGGAGATGCGGGGCCGCAAGCTATTCGGCTATTCTATTCCCTTCCGGCCGGGGATTCCGGCAGGCTTGCGGCCGGCGCCTTGTTATACCTTGCGGCCGCACGCGCCGGAGGAAAGCCTTTGATCTTAAACGGCCGCAAGAGTTTCGGCAGTAAGAAAATCCTGGTTGCTATTCAATTGCTCCAGGAACCCTCTCTGCAAGGCTAAAACCGAGCCGCAGCTTACTTGCAGCAAAAAGGTCCCGCAGGCACACAATTAAGCACATTATAAAGCCATAATAAAGCCATCCTGCACTCTGAGGAGACTATAAAGTGATTGTAGGTGTTAGCATTCATAGCACAACATTCCCCTATACTCAAATCCGTAAATACATTTTATTTTAATTTATATCAAATATCCGTGGACAAAGTACCGAGGGCTTGGAGCACCTCAGACCCGCCCACGCTGCGGCCGGAAAATAAACAGGTAATGTAATCTCGGATTTGGGCTGATGTGCAAGCTTGAGAGGGGGTTGCTATTAATCCTCATGTCCCCCATTATGATCCATAGCATTTACAGAGCTTTACAGTGCCATCTTGAATATATATTTGCATTTAAAGATTTCTGAGCTTACGGCCGATTGCAAGATATACGGCCAGCCGTAAGGGGATATCCTTGCGGCGCCGTATAATTGAATTGCAAGGTAACGGGAGCCCAGCAAGGAATCGCAGCTTTGCGGCCGATTTACGGACGATAATAGAATGAGGGCCTAAGTCATTACCTAACATTTCGGAGCTTTGTATGTGGACATTTTACAAAACCTAGGAAATACATAGTAGTCAAACCAACCATTCAAAAGCAGGGGGCACCAATAAATAGTGGATGTGGACTCATGTTGTCCATTGTAAGGTAGAAGAGGCAACATAGCCCAAAAATCAGGCTTTGTGCTTACCACATAATTTAAGCTTTTATTTTTTTTATTTTTTTGAATATTAGAGAAAAAAAAAATGCTCATCGTTTTTTATCCTTGCCATAATCATCAACTTTCTCAGCCTGATTGTATGTAGTGAACAGCTTTCCAAAGGAAGTTGTAGGGACAAATACAATAAAGTATTCAAGATACCTCAGAGTCACAAAATAATAGCCTTGGATTAATTAAGTCAAGCTTTTGAGGTAGCAAGAAGGGAGAGACTATATGGATCTACTAGTTTACTAGTTCATATCTGCAGTCAAATCATATTTTCTATGCATTTTTATTATCTTAAATCATCCTATGACAGTGAAACATCTTCGGTTGCCTAAAACTGTAGTAAATCTACAATATATTTAATTTTGGTAATAATTTAGAGTATTTATATTGTCCTCAATTTGCATATTTGATTCTAATAGAATCAGTGTATGCATTTATATGCCTCGTAATTAGAATTATTGTAGCACAATCACAAAATAGTGTAAAATCTAAGTTATTGCTGGAAAAATAATCTCAAACATATTAATATGAGACTGGAGATTTTTTTTTTTTTTTAATCAGGCATGCTATATATAAAATCAATATCTGGCAAATGGGAAGAGTGGATAAAAGGCAAATAAAAGACACTGGCAGACTTTCAGCAGCTATACAGAAAGGAAAAATGCCAAAGCAATAATGAAACAGAAATATTTGCTTTAAAGGCAGTATGTTTCAGTGGGCCATCTTATTCACGCATAGCCTATACTTCGATAAAAAGAGCTTGAGTAACCTCTAGTGGTTACATTTTAGATTAGAAAATTACAATTTCAAACCTTTGCTATTAGAATCAACACAGAAGCTGCAAGTTTTAGATGAAATGTATCGGCACAAAATGTGATATTTACCGAATAGATGGAACAGATCTTACTTCTACTGACTTCTACTTACTGGCCAACAGCCATATTAAATTCCAGCCTCGTAAGTCCAACGTGAGCCTTGCAGCGGCTGCGGGGTCGAAATTTGCTATTAAATTAGAAAGGACTGCGAGCTATGAGCGAGAGACGCTATTTCGTAAACCGGTTTGAGGCTGTCGGGTTGCGTGCTTGAATGCAAACAATTAAGCAATTATGTTGTTACGGGTTTAGATGGAGCCAATGGAAAAAGAGATTGTTAGCGTTACTTCACTGAAAAAGGGGAGGGCAGATTTCGAAGTCCTACGGGCTTCAATTCCAGTTTGAGATCGGACACACATTCCAGATATAATGCAATATTAATAAAGCCGTAAATATGATATTCTATCACATGGAGTTACAGTATATGTCGTAACACAATGATTGGCGGGATCGATATCACACAAAATATGAACATGAAAAAGTATTTTTCTGGGCCAATTTGCGGGCTTGAGAATGTTGTGCTATTAATTCTAAGACCTAGCATCACTTTCCCTTATAATACATGTACAGTGGTGTGTTTTGTATTTGCCTACGAAGTGCTACGTATTGGACTTTACCCCCCTTGCGGGTGCTCTCGAGCAAGTTGCAATTTAATAGCTGAATTGAACAAGTAGCGGTTAAGGGCATGACAGATCAATGGATTTAAGCTCGCAAAGTTCAAGGTAGCTCAAATCGTAGGTGATTTTCGGCAGTCCTGCTGGTTAACACGCAAGTCCGCTGCGAGCAACGTTACGGGGCTAATTTAATAGCCGTAACAGGTAAATCTCCAGTTACAGCCCAATTTAATAGGGCTATTAGCCACCATCAGCCTTCAGTAAATTATTTTTGTTTAATCAGTAGTAGCATTGTCTAAAAAGCCTGGTCTATTCTGATGTGGGAGGTTTGAGGGTACACCTCTTGGGTTGACTGCACAAACATATATGTGTTGCCAAGTTAGAACGACAGTAATATATTTGAAAAACAGTGAAAAAAAGATTAAAAACACACATCATTTAGCCTTTAATAGATGGCACTATTATGACAGTGTTACTATAAGTTTTACTGTAAGTTTCCTTTTTTTATGTAGCCGTGTATCTGAAAGAGTTTTCATACAGTGGTGTAGTAAAGTTTGTTCGTATCAGCATCATGCAATGTCGTTTCTAGCCACATATAGCACTGATTAAATTAGTTTGTATCATTATGATATATTGTAATGAAGATCTGTCATTAGTGTGCTCCTTGGTGTCCTGAGAAGGTGT